>JAINUV010000708.1:155000-157500 GCA_020205505.1 Panax japonicus
TTTAAAAATAAAAATAAAAAAATTAATTTTAAAATAATCATAAAAAAATTATGTTTTTGTTTTTAAAAATAGATTTTTTTAAACAGAATTTTTTTAAAAACATAATTTTATTTTTAAAAGTTAAAAAAATTCTGTTTTTGTTTTTAAAAATGGAATTTTTAAAAACAGATTTTTTTTTTAAAACGGAATTTTTTTAAAATAAAATTTTATTTTACAAGTTAAAAAAAATTCTTTTTTTGTTTTCAAAAACGGAATTTTTAAAAACAGATTTTTTATAAACAAAATTTTATTTTACAAGTTAAATAAAAATTCTGTTTTTGTTTGTAAAAACAAAATTTTTAAAAACAGAATTTTTTAAAAACAAAAGCATAATTTTTTTTATGTGGCAAAAATGATTTTTTACAAGTTAATGATTTTTTAACCAGAATGATTAATAATTAATTTTTAAAATAAAAATAAATAATAATTTTACAAGTTATTAATAATCCTGGTGATTGGATTTCTATGTTTATTTTGACGGGAAAAAGAGATTCAAATAAAAGATTTTTCATCGAATGACTATTCATCTATTGTATTTTCATACAAATAAGGGGCAAGAAAACTCTATGGAAAGATGGTGGTTCAATTCGATACTGTTTAAGAAAGAGTTCGAACACAGGTGTGGGCTAAGTAAATCAACGGGTAGTCTTGGTCCTATTGAAAATACCAGTGAAAGTGAAGATCCGAATATAAATGATATGAAGAAAAATATTCATAGTTGGGGGGGTCGTGACAATTCGAATTACAGTAATGTTGATCATTTATTCGGCGTCAAGGACATTCGGAATTTCATCTCTGATGAAACTTTTTTAGTTAGGGATAGTAATGGGAACAGTTATTCCATATATTTTGATATTGAAAATCATATTTTCGAGATTGACAATGGTCATTCTTTTCAGAGTGAACTAGAAAGTTCTTTTTATAGTTATCAGAATTCTAGTTATCGGAATAATGGATCTAACAGTGACGATCCCCACTATGATCATTACATGTATGATACTCAATATAGTTGGAATAATAACATTAATAGTTGCATTGACAATTATCTTCAGTCTCAAATCTTTATTGAGACTGACATTGTAAGTGGTAGTGACAATTACAGTAACAGTTACATTTATAGTTCCATTTGTGGTGAGATTGCGGGTTCCGGTATAAGAACCAGAACGGATGGTAGTGATTTAACTATAAGAGAAAGTTCTAATGATCTGGATGTAACTCAAAAATACAGGCATTTGTGGGTTCAATGTGAAAATTGTTATGGATTAAATTATAAGAAATCTTTTAAATCAAAAATGAATCTTTGTGAACAATGTGGATATCATTTGAAAATGAGTAGTTCAGATAGAATCGAACTTTTGATCGATCCGGGTACTTGGGATCCTATGGATGAAGACATGGTTTCTCTGGATCCCATTGAATTTCATTCGGAGGAGGAGCCTTATAAAGATCGTGTCGATTCTTATCAAAGAAAGACAGGATTAACTGAGGCCGTTCAAACAGGCATAGGCCAACTAAACAGTATTCCCGTAGCAATCGGGGTTATGGATTTTCAGTTTATGGGGGGTAGTATGGGATCCGTGGTCGGGGAGAAAATCACCCGTTTGATTGAGTACGCTACTAAAAAATTTCTACCTCTTATTATAGTGTGTGCTTCCGGGGGGGCACGCATGCAAGAAGGAAGTTTGAGCTTGATGCAAATGGCTAAAATATCTTCTGCTTTATATGATTATCAATCAAATAAAAAGTTATTCTATGTACCAATCCTTACATCTCCTACTACAGGTGGGGTGACTGCTAGTTTTGGTATGTTGGGGGATATCATTATTGCCGAACCCAATGCCTACATTGCATTTGCGGGTAAAAGAGTAATTGAACAAACATTGAATAAAACAGTACCTGAAGGTTCACAAGCGGCTGAATATTTATTCCAGAAGGGCTTATTTGATCTAATCGTACCACGTAATCCTTTAAAAAGCGTTCTGAGTGAGTTATTTCAGCTCCACGCTTTCTTTCCTTTGAATCAAAATTAAAGAGCATTAAGTTCTATTTTTTTATTTGTAGCAAACAAGTAGTTAGTTTATCGGAATCCAAGTAAAAATAAGACGAACGGGGTTTCTTTGTTGACATAAGGTCTAATTGTAGAAAGAATCAAAAGTTAAAGTTGCGCATAACTCTTTTTTTCTATATTTATATTCCTGATTACTAATTAAGAAGCCTCTATCAACAAGATAAAAGAGTGAATTCTTCTTTTCGTGAAATTAGGAAAATAAAAAAAATTTCCTCTTACCGTCTTACGTACGTATATATAATTCAAATATAGAAAATGAAAATATAGATATAGAGTTTTTCTCTTTCTATATCTACCGCGAATCCCATTTTGATTAAGAATCCCTTTTGGGTCGGATTCTAACGAATCTTTCGATAATTTGTAAGAAACTTTTTCTTTATTAAATTATTATAA
>JAINUV010000708.1:1492500-1532500 GCA_020205505.1 Panax japonicus
TCATGCTGTATTTTTCTTCTGGAAAGTTTGCAAAGATGATTCATGGCTACTGTGATGAGAGAGTTTCCTTTGACCATCTAGGTTGTTTCGAATTTTAAGTTTTGATTATTTTGACTCTAGTTGGAGAATTGTAATTAGTACTTCATTGATGGATATCATTATTATATATTTTGAAGTTATTAGTGTCCTGTTTACTTATTTTGAAGTTTGTTATGCTTTGCACGTAACCTTCCTTTCCTTTTCGGGAAGGGGGTGTTACAGAGATTGTATCAGAGCTTAGGTTCTTTCTTGTAGAAAACCTATTTAGGTTTAACTTGTGAGTTGTGGGTAAATCACTTGGTAGACGTGAGAGTTTGATTCGATTTTGTTCTCTGTTTGATTGGTCTTGGTTTTGACCAAGTGTTTTTAGCTCTTTGAGTTGTAGTTGATTTGAGAAAGGCGAGATAATTTGTTAAGATTATTATTGTTATGCGTTGGAGCAATAATATTAGTTAAGGATTCTGATTGGATCATTAAGGAGAATAATGTCTTATTTTATTCAGTTAAGAAATTATTATACGATTAGGATGTGATTATTTGTATCGACGAGAATTTGATTTTGGAAAAATTATTTGTTAGAGTTATTTTTTTGTGACAATCATTATGATCGTTGAATTGAGAATTTGATTTTAGTTAGGTTATGATTTATGTTAAGTTTGTGGATAATTTGAGATTTATGTATTGATGGTATACTATGATAAAGTGAAAATTATTAAGTATAGAGGCTTTCTTATAATTTGAGTTGTTTAAATTTGAGGTAACTAGATTAATCATTTGGAGTTAATGATCAATTTTGTGGCTATTTCTAGTAGGATATTGGAGTTCTGTTCTATGAAATTTCTTTTTGATAGTATGAGGAGACATTGAAATTTATTGGATTAAGGTTTGCAATAAGGGATGATTGATTTATTATATGATTAGATAGTAAGTGATGAAATTCAATTAATTTTGAGAAATCTTGAATATTTATAGTTTGCTTATGCAGATAGTAGAATATTTGAGTTAGAGTTGATATGATGATAAAAAGATCTTAGTAGTATATTATTTGGTGTAATAATATTTAAGAACTAGCTAGTTCGAATTGAGGTTTGAATATTTTGAAGCTCTTGAGGATTTACGAAAAGTTGATATAATATGTTGAGTTGTTTGGTTTATCCGATATCCTTGGAGTTTTGTATGATTTTATGTAAATAAAATAAAAATAATTTGTTAAATCTTTGTCATGTGTGGAACATAAACGTTTTACGAATTAAAGATAATTTTAAATATTTTGGGTATTTGAATCGTATTTGGATAAAGAGAAATTTTTGTGATTTTGAATTATGTTCCAAAGAGTACAGTTACAAGAATTAAACTCAAAGATATTAGCGACGTCCTACACCAACGGTGGATCATGTGATCTAATTTGATGCAACGCGAAGAACCTTACCAATTCAGGCTTGACACAGTAGCTGACGAATCTTTTATAAGTACATTGATAATTACGTGGACCAATGACTTATTCGCGTTGATCGTTACAAATGGAGGCACTACGTCTTAACTAAAGTTTATGTATGATTATGTAATTTAAATAAAATATTTTTTTTGTAACTTATTTAAATTTCGAGGACGGAATTATTTTAAAGGGTGAAAAATGTAATGACCCATTTTTTTATATATATAATTACATATTAATTACTTTTATTTTATACAATTGTATTTAAATTAGAAAAGGTAAATGATTTTGTTTCTCTATTCTTCCTTGTTTTGTTTGGAAAATTAAATTCTTTTAGTAGATAATTAAATAATTGATTAAATTAAAATTGAAGAAGATAATTTCTTTTGTTAAAGTCTTGTGGAAAAATCATTCGGATCGGGAAGCTACTTGGGAGATAGAGGAGTCTATTCGAGCGGAATATCCGCATCTTTTGATAATTAAGTACATTCATTCTTTTGATTCCGGGGACGTAATCCTTTTTAAGGGGGATGTAATGTAATATCCCGAATAATAATAATAATATTAAATTTATATTCTTAAAACATATTGTTTGGACTTTGTTATTTATTGGGTCAAACTAATCATTTAATTTATATGGGCTAATAAATATCGATAAGTGTGGATAAATTAATTTGATAAAATTGGGCTTTTAAATTAATTGGGTTTAATTTATGTGTGGATAATAAATCCTATTAGAGCTATGAGAATTAATAAAATATTGATAATAAATAACTAACACAAACCCTATTGTATACTCAAGCCATTATTCGTCTGAAAGAAAAAGAAAAGGAGGCGGCGGCTAAGAGAAAAAGAAAAGAAAAACTTACGAGCATCTGCACAATCTATGTACATGTAAGTATATTTCAGCCTAGATGGGTGTATGTATTATTATTATATACAACACGGATCAGGTCCGGGAGTCCAGACCTGATCCAAAATTCGGACCCTATTTTTTTTTTTGGTAGAACAACTAAAAAAATAAATAAATTATGGAACTAAAATTTTTCCATAAAACAATGTTTTGGGTGTGTTTTAAAACGTACACCAACCAATGTATGTACAGTCTGCCCAGACTGTACAGATATATTTTGTTATACGTATCCAAATCACACCCAAAACACTGTATTATGTAAAAATTCAAGTTCCATAATTTTTTTTAGTTGTTTTAAAAAAAAAAAAAGAGGTCCGGATTTTGTTAAAATTCGGGAGTCCGGACCTGATCCGGACTTTTATTATATATATATATATATATATATATTTATATATATATATATATAACTTATGATTGCCATTATATATGTACCAATTATATATATATATATATATATATATATATATATATATATATATATATAAGTTATATAGACTTCTTAAAAAAAAGAAAAAAAGAAAAAAGAAAGTAATAAATAATATTATAATATTGTTTTTATAATTAAAATATATCTTTTGATTACAAACTGAATATAGTATATTAAAAATTATTGAATTTATGAAGATATAATTTGTATGAGTTCATAATTTAATTATGTGTATTATATTTTATTTTGATAATTAGATCGGACAAAGAGAATTTAAAGAGTTATATTTGGAATATAAATTTTGGAGTATTAATAATTGATATAAGGCGATGATTAAAGGCATATTAAATAGATTATGAATTATTTTGGAATTATTAGTTTGGATTATTTTTAAGTTGAGGTGAATATTTTTAGGTTGTGAATAACGTTTCGTATTTTATATCATTGGCATTTGAGGGTAAGATTTTGTGGAGTGTGCTATAAATGGTTTGTAATTATCAAGTACGCATTCCGTACTCTTTCAGCGATACTCTTGTTAAATTTGATTTGTTCGTTTGTTTCCTTATTTTGAATTATGTTATGATTTCACATAATTGTTTCATGTGAAATAAATATATTAGTTTCATTTTGGAGTTGATACACATGACTCGTATTTGTAATCTTTGAATTAGGATATCATGTTTAGTATTTATTTTTGATAATTGTAGAGCAGTACATGTTGCTACCTTCTTTTTGAGACCTTGTGACTATAATTTAATTTGGTTCAACATGTACATATAGAACCCTTTTGTTGGTATTATGTCGCATGTGTTATGACATAGTATTTTTGTTAGAATATATCGTAGGGTATACTTTAGCTATAACCACCTGTGGGGGTACCACAGGCATGTCGTCTTGGCATGAGAGACATGACACTTTCCGTGGCGGTGTGATTAGTCCACGGCGTCTCCGTTTTGGGCTCTGGAGGAAGTTGGCCATTTGGTATATTGTTGTGGGAGGCGTATGAGTTAACCCTAGTTTTCTGTTCAGTGAATTTATGATATTGTGCCAAACACACCTATTCAATTTGCATACATTTGGATTCGCGGTCCAATGTGTGATTTGTCTGTATGGCATTATTTTGGTTGCCTATGTGGCATTATTTGATTTGCATGTGTGGCATTAGTTTGACTTGCCTGTGTGACAATGTGTATTTCTGAGCTCATTCGGTATGAAATAACACCCAACCATTTGATTCAGTCTATTATCTTATTGTATTGATTTTGGTTGTTTCTGTTCAGTTTAATTCATTGAGTTAGTTACTTCATTTCGTTATTTATTTACTCTTCTGTTGATTCAGATATATTCCATTCAAATCTTTGGAGATTATATTTTTGTCAGTATTTACACTTGAGGCTTTGTTCAGTAGTTTGTCTCAGTTATTTTCGTATATCAGTTGTATATCTTTTGTATATCTGTATCCGTACTGGGAAATTGGCTCATGCTGTGTTTTTCTTCTGGAAAGTTTGCAAAGATGATTCATGGCTACTGTGATGAGAGAGTTGCCTTTGACCATCTAGGTTGTTTCGAATTTTAAGTTTTGATTATTTTGACTCTAGTTGGAGAATTGTAATTAGTACTTCATTGATGGATATCATTATTATATATTTTGAAGTTATTAGTGCCCTGTTTACTTATTTTGAGGTTTGTTATGCTTTGCACGTAACCTTCCTTTCCTTTTCGGGAAGGGGGTGTTACAGAGATTGTATCAGAGCTTAGGTTCTTTCTTGTAGAAAACCTATTTAGGTTTAACTTGTGAGTTGTGGGTAAATCACTTGGTAGACGTGAGAGTTTGATTCGATTTTGTTCTCTGTTTGATTGGTCTTGATTTTGACCAAGTGTTTTTAGCTCTTTGAGTTGTAGTTGATTTGAGAAAGGTGAGATAATTTGTTAAGATTATTATTGTTATGCGTTGGAGCAATAATATTAGTTAAGGATTGTGATTGGATCATTAAGGAGAATAATGTCTTATTTTATTCAGTTAAGAAATTATTATACGATTATGATGTGATTATTTGAATCGACGAGAATTTGATTTTGGAAAAATTATTTGTTAGAGTGATTTTTTTTGTGACAATCATTATGATCGTTGAATTGAGGATTTGATTTTAGTTAGGTTATGATTTATGTTAAGTTTGTGGAAAATTTGAGATTTATGTATTGATGGTATACTATGATAAAGTGAAAATTATTAAGTATATAGGCTTTCATATAATTTGAGTTGTTGAAATTTGAGGTAATTAGATTAATCATTTGGAGTTAATGATCAATTTTGTGGCTATTTCTAGTAGGATATTGGAGTTCTGTTCTATGAAATTTCTTTGTGATAGTATGAGGAGACATTGAAATTTATTGGATTAAGGTTTGCAATAAGGGATGATTGATTTATTATATGATTAGATAGTAAGTGATGAAATTCAATTAATTTTGAGAAATCTTGAATATTTATAGTTTGCTTATGCAGATAGTAGAATATTTGACTTAGAGTTGATATGATGATAAAAAGATCTTAGTAGTATATTCTTTGGTGTAATAATATTTAAGAACTAGCTTGTTTGAATTGAGATTTGAATATTTTGAAGCTCTTGAGGATTTATGAAAAGTTGATATAATTTGTTGAGTTGTTTGGTTTATCCGATATCCTTGGAGTTTTGTATGATTTTATGTTAATAAAATAAAAATAATTTGTTAAATCTTTGTCATGTGTGGAACATAAACGTTTTACGAATTAAAGATAATTTTAAATATTTTGGGTATTTGAATCGTATTTGGATAAAGAGAAATTTTTGTGATTTTGAATTATGTTCCGAAGAGTACGTTTACAAGAATTAAACTCAAAGATATTAGCGACGACCCGTACCAACGGTGGATCATGTTATCTAATTTGATGCAACGCGAAGAACCTTACCAATTCAGGCTTGACACAGTAGCTGACGAATCTTTTACAAGTACATTGAAAATTACGTGGACCAATGACTTATTCGCGTTGATCGTTACAAATGGCGACACTACGTCTTAACTAAAGTTTATGAATAATTATGTAATTTAAATAAAATATTTTTCTTTGTAACTTATTTGAATTTCGAGGACGGAATTATTTTAAGGGGTGAAAAACGTAATGACCCATTTTTTTTATATGTATAATTAAATATTAATTACTTTTATTTTATACAATTGTATTTATATTGGAAAAGGTAAATGATTTTGTTTCTCTATTCTTCCTTGTTTTGTTTGGAAAATTAAATTCTTTTAGTAGATAATTAAATAATTGATTAAATTAAAATTGAAGACGATAATTCCTTTTGTTAAAGTCTTTTGGTAAAATCATTCGGAGCGGGAAGCTACTTGGGAGATAGATGAGTCTATTCGAGCGGAGTATCCGCATCTTTTGATAATTACGTACATTCATTCTTTTGATTCCGGGGACGTAATCCTTTTTAAGGGGGATGTAATGTAATATCCCGAATAATAATAATAATATTAAATTTATATTCTTAAAACATATTGTTTGGACTTTGTTATTTATTGGGTCAAACTAATCATTTAATTTATATGGGCTAATAAATATTAATAAGTGTGGATAAATTAATTTGATAAAATTGGGCTTTTAAATTAATTGGGTTTAATTTATGTGTGGATAATAAATCCTATTAGAGCTAGGAGAATTAATAAAATATTGATAATAATGAAAGTAGTATGCACACAAGCCAATCATGTTTGATGATAAAGCATATACTTTGTAACAATCTTATTCATTTATTAATAATAAGTATTAATTTATTAAAGACTTTTAATTATCTACATGATGCTGTTTTATAATATGTGATAAACCCATAGTTTTAAGCAATGCTTTTAGAATAATGATGATGATCATTCTAATGAGATCTAAATTCTTAGAAAGCTTAAAACTAAAATAGTTCTCAATCGTTGGATTACTAAATTGGGGATTAGTGAATCTGTAATATCCGAGTTTTATTTTTATTTTATTTTAATATTTTTTTATGTAATTTAAGAATTGTTAATAAACGAATTTATATGAAACTTTTGGGTGATTTCATTTATTAGATGTATGTGTGTGGTACATATATGTGTTATTTCAAGATATGTGATGAGATATATTTAAATGGTTGGTTTGGTTTTATTTAACTATTTAAATAAAATTACGTAGGGAATTATTCTATTTTATTACGTGGGATGATATTAAATCATGAGCTGGAGTTAGGAGCAGAATTTAGAGACTCGGACTGTGTATTCGAGTCCGGAATGTCGAAATTAGTCAGGATAGACTGTAATCACGAAAAAGTGTCACAATTGACTTTTTGGTCAAAGTCAATTAGTTGACTTTTTCGAGGAAAAAGTCAACTACGAATTTTAGATATGAATTGGACTAAACGGATAGTCCCATGACGTCCGGAATATCAACTTTAGTAGGAATCGATATATGGTTCGCAAAGTTTGGTCCCGAATGGTAAAATAGTCAAATAGCTTATTAATTGATTAATTGATTAAAATAATATATATTTTATTTTTATAATAGAAATCAGCTGAACTGATGGACCATAAGACTATTAATTTGGGACAACGGAGGGAGTATACGTATATTACATAATAGCTAAGGTGGAAGTAATTTATTTTATTCCTTAAAATCAAAATTCTTTTTATTTTTTTTAACTCCCACATTCATTTTCTCTAACTCCCACATTCTTCCTATTAATTATCTATATTATTGTATTATTAAATATGGTGAGTAACTAATCATTAGAGTTGGGGGTTATGGGAGTTGGGGGTTATGAGAATCAAAAGACTCTAACAAAGCTATACATATATACAAACACACTTTTCTTTTAAGAAAATTCCATCATGTGAGTAAACATGGAGAGAAATTGAGAGCCTAAGAGAGTTAGAACTATTTTTGGAGGATTACTGAGGATTTGACAAGCAAGGAGAAGGAGCATCATATTAAACCAAGAAGAAATTCTTCAAAAGGTAATTCATGAACCCATTTTATTTTTATAAGAAAAATGAGAAGAAAATGCATATAAAATTGGTAAATGATTTGTTGTGGCTTTGTGTTTCCATGTTACTGTTGTTTGATGATTTTAGATCATTAACAACAAAAGATATGGGTTAATCATGCATCAAATTCATAGAAAATCAAAGAATTAAGCAATGCATGCTCTACCTTTGATAAAATGTCTCTAAGGTGCTAAATTAATCAAAAAGGTGGAAGTTTGTTGAAGCTTGATGTTGTGAAATGTGAAAACATGTGAGAGTAGATGATCAGGACATTAGGAATAATTTAATTGCATGCTAGAAGCAAAATCCCGAATTTTTGTCAAATTGGGTTTATCTAGTAATCTGTGATTTTTGGGGGTTTTCGGAGCCTCGGAATCATGGTGTAGATGACTCGATTAGCGTATGTTATAATTTTATAAAATAGTATGTAGCATGAGGTACAACCTGTCCAAATTTCATAAGAAAAGGAGTTAAATTGAGCAAGTTATGAAAATCATAAGCATGCATGTTGGTAATAAAACCTGCAGAATTCTAGAAAATTCCAGATTTTTTCTAAGTATAAAACTAGTGCTGGCACGCTTTTTTATGCAGTTGGTTTGTGGTCTTAGCATGCTAGTTTTATGAATGTTATATTTTTGTAAAATACCTTGATGTGTGAAGTTTATGGTGTCCAAGTATCGTGGTCATATCATCTTTAGATCAGCGGGAATAAAAATCGTAGAGTCAGTGAAAATCGTAGAGTAAAAATCGTAGAGTCTCTGAAAATCGTAGAGTCAGTGAAAATCGTAAAGTAAAAATCGTAGAGTCTCTGAAAATCGTAGAGTCAGTGAAAATCGTAGAGTAAAAATCGTAGAGTCTCTGAAAATCGTAGAGTCAGTGAAAATCGTAGAGTAAAAATCGTAGAGTCTCTGAAAATCGTAGAGTCAGTGAAAATCGTAGAGTAAACTATGAAAATTATAGAGTAAAGTTTATATTACAACTACTATGCGTTGCTAATAGTTGATGTGCATGATTATACAATTGTGTAGGGCACGTGAAGTGCAGATAGCTGTAAGCTGTTAATCTGTTATTAGTAAACAACGATCAAGGCAAGTTTCTTACCCTATTTTTCATTATAAATTTATTCAACTCTTATTCAGTTGATTGCAGCGAGGGTAAGTTTGGGCTTGTGATTAATTAATCATTCGTGCAAGCTTCTTTATTGTAAAGTTCTATAACTTCAATTGTGATGCGAAATGTTATTGATGATTCAGTTCCTATTGTGTCTGCTATACTTTAAAGTTTGTATACACTTGATGAACTATATTCAAGCATGCTTTCTAGCTTTCGTTTCAGCTAGATGTTATTGATGCAAAAATAGTATATTGTTTGAACAATTCAAATCCTTTGAAGCTATTGAATGTTTACCAATCCAAATTGCTTTGGTGAGGTCTCGCATGAATACTAAGATGAACAACCCGGATAACGGGGTAACTGATGTCGGGCATATAGTCCCATTTACGCTTATGCGTTTAAACTTTATACTTGTGCACAATATAGGGTACGATAGGCTGATCACCTAGAGTACTTGCAGAGACCGTTTATAATCTATTTTGATTGTTAAACCGTCTGATGGTTTTTGATGAAACAAAGTAATGTTCAGGGTATCTAACACCCCTTAGTATGTTATTGAGAATTCCAGAACTCTTATCTTGATATTCCGGTTTATCTCTTGATATTTATTTCAACTATTGAGAAATATTCATACTAATGCTTCTACTTCGGATGTATGTTCTCAAACCACTTTATATACTTGCTGGGCAATTTGTGCTCATTCTTGCTTAAACTTTTCAGTTAAGGCTGATAACGCTGAGGGCTCGGGCAAGGACAAAGGAAAGTCTAAGATGAAATGATGAGAGTTATTTATGTAATAATTATATTTCCGCATATGATTTGATGTAGCGATAAACGCTAAGTTTAAGTTTCAGTTTATTAAAGGTTGTAAAGACTTGGGACTTTATTTTGGATAAGTATGTAATAGTTAATATTATTATTATTATTATTAATATTGGAGTTACTTAAATAGATGATGATGTATGTTATCGTGAGCACCATGTCCTGTAATCGATGTTACACGGATTTGGGGGTGTCACAGAATCCGGATAAATTGGTACATACGTTGCTTGCCCATTGGATGAGGATGATTGATCTCATGATCATTTGTGTGGAGACACTAAAGCAAGTATGTAGGTGCTTATTAGAGAATAAGTTCACTGAACGTGACTCGCTAAGGAATACCTAATGGAGTTTTACTTGCATGTCAATAGGAATTCCTGTAGTGATAGTAGTACAAGTGATCCTTGGACTTGAGATCATTATAGTATCTTGTGTATGATGAGTTATACTTTGACCTATTCCTTAAGACCCTTAGGGTATATCAAAGGATATGCTTGGGTATAATAAATTATACATGGAGATAATGTATGATCAATAAAGAATCTACCACTTCTAGTAAAAGAAGAGAAATGTCCTATGTGATTCGATAAATGACAACCCAGTAGTCATTGGCCAAGGCAGAATGAAATTAGAAAGGTGTTTCTAATTTGCATTATTTGGGGTTGTGCATTTAAGAGTCGAAATACATATAATTAAATAAAATTAAGACTTTACAGTAATTCCATGTCTTATATTTAATTGGGACATTGTATGGTGGAAGGATTGAATTGTACGGTAACTATTTACTCAAAGGTTCTTTTATGATTAATGTTGAAATCTATATTATCTGAAAAGTCGTTGATCGCTAGGGAGGCTTATCCCTATTGTAGAATAAATATTATTTATTTAAATAAATTAATAGTTTAATTTATTTATTTAAATAAGATTAGAATTGTTCTAATTGATTTATTCACAACCGGTTTAATATGGAGAACCTAAAGGGTCACACCATAAAAGGAAGAATAATTATTTAAGAAGTTAATGGCATAATCGTAATAATATGTTAAGTATATTTAATTTAATCTATGGTGATAGAATAAATTAAATAGCTTAATATTTATTATTTAATATTTTAGAAATATTAAATATAAATTAATAAGAGGAGTCTTATTAATATTATTACAATTATTATTATTTTAATTTCTAAAAGAGTTTAGGAATTAATTTAATATAAGTACTCTCATTTATTCCTAATAGGATTAGGAGGGAAAATTAGTTAAAGGAGTTTAATTAATTATCTCTAATAAGATTAGGGAGCCCATTTAATTAAAAGAGTTTAATTAAATAAATAATACCTTATTTTTAATAGGGTTACTTGATATCTTTATAAGAGGAGTCTTATATCAGATATCTAATATATGTTATTCCAATTGTTGAAGAGTACGCACCTTTTTCTATAGAAATAGAAAACTAGGGTTTGAGCCAAATACCCATCTTCTTGAATTCTTCTTCTTCCTTGGTGGATCACCTCTAGAGGCCAAACACTTGGGTGGCTAACGTTGATCAAAGGAAGGAACCAAACCCGGTGGATTCAAGTTGAACGCGAAAGGATTTGGAGGTGAACTTGTAACTGAGGAAGCTCGATCTTCAAGGGTATGATTTTATTCTTTATCTTTTCGTTTAATTAATAATTATGCATAAAGGGTGATCCGGGTTTATGGTTTGTAAAATTTTAAAACTCTGATTTTTACACGTTTCCGCTTATTTTTGCAATTTGATTGCGTTCATGAATATTACAAACCTAACAAATAAATAACTAACACAAACCCTATTGTATACTCAAGCCATTATTCATCTGAAAGAAAAGAAAAGGAGGCGGCGGCTAAGAGAAAAAGAAAAGAAAAACTTACGAGCATCTGCACAATCTATGTACATGTAAGTATATTTCAGCCTAGATGGGTGTATGTATTATATATATATATATATATATATATATATATATATATATATATATATATTCAAGAATCTACCTACTTCTGCTGCTACTTCTTCTGCTGCAGTAGGAATTAGCAGCAGAACTAGGTAGATTCTTGAATATATATATATATATATATATATATATATATATAAGTTATATAGACTTCTTAAAAAAAGAAAAAAAGAAAAGATAAAGTAATAAATAATATTATAATATTATTTTTATAATTAAAATATATCTTTTGATTACAAACTGAATATAGTATATTAAAAATTATTGAATTTATGAAAATATAATTTGTATGAGTTCATAATTTAATTATGTGTATTATATTTTATTTTGATAATTAGATCGGACGGAGGGAATTTAAAGAAATTTAGAATATAAATTTTAGAGTATTAATAATTGATATAAGGCGATGATTAAAGGCATATTAAATAGATTATGAATTATTTTGGAATTATTAGTTTGGATTATTTTTAAGTTGAGGTGAATATTTTTAGGTTGTGAATAACGTTTCGTATTTTATATCATTGGCATTTGAGGGTAAGATTTTGTGGAGTGTGCTATAAATGGTTTGTAAGTATCAAGTACGGATTCCGTACTCTTTCAGCGATACTCTTGTTAAATTTGATTTGTTCGTTTGTTTCCTTATTTCGAATTATGTTATGATTTCACATAATTGTTTCATGTGAAATAAATATATTAGTTTCATTTTAAAGTTGATACACATGACTCGTATTTGTACGCTTTGAATTAGGATATCATGTTTAGTATTTATTTTTGATAATTGTAGAGCGGTACATGTTGCTACCTTCTTTTTGAGACCTTGTGACTATAATTTAATTTGGTTCAACATGTACATATAAAACCCTTTTGTTGGTATTATGTCGCATGTGTTATGACATAGTATTTTTGTTAGAATATATCGTAGGGTATACTTGAGCTATAACCACCTGTGGGGGTACCACAGGCATGTCGTCTTGGCACGAGAGACATGACACTTTTCGTGGCGGTGTGATTAGTCCACGGCGTCTCCGTTTTGGGCTCCGGAGGAAGTGGGCCATTTGGTATTTTGTTGTGGGAGGCGTATGAGTTAACCCTAGTTTTCTGTTCAGTGAATTTATGATGTTGTGCCAAACACACCTATTCAATTTGCATACATTTGGATTCGCGGTCCAATGTGTGATTTGTCTGTGTGGCATTATTTTGGTTGCCTATGTGGCAACATTTGATTCGCATGTGTGGCATTAGTTTGACTTGCCTATGTGACAATGTGTATTTCTGAGCTCATTCGGTATGAAATAACACCCAACCATTTTATTCAGCCTATTATCTCATTGTATTGATTTTAGTTGTTTCTGTTCAGTTTAATTCATTGAGTTAGTTACTTCAGTTCGTTATTTCTTTACTCTTCTGTTGATTCAGATATATTCCATTCAAATCTTTGGAGATTATATTTTTGTCAGTATTTACACTTGAGGTTTGTTCAGTAGTTTGTCTCAGTTATTTTCGTATATAAGTTGTATATCTTTTGTATATCTGTATCCGTACTGGGCAATTGGCTCATGCTGTGTTTTTCTTTCGACAGGTTTGCGGGGGTGATTCAGGGCTAGTGTGATGAGAGAGTTACCTTTGACCATCTAGGTTGTTTCAAATTTTAAGTTTTGATTATTTTGACTCTAGTTGGAGAATTGTAATTAGTACTTTATTGATGGATATCATTATTATATATTTTGAAGTTATTAGTGCCCTGTTTACTTATTTTGAGGTTTGTTGTGCTTTGCACGTAACCTCCCTTTCCTTTTCGGGAAGGGGGTGTTACATCCAACTACAGAGAAGGTTACAAAGATCCATCGTAACAATCCCGAGCTCAAACTACTCAAAAGACAGCTTAACGGACTGTCTACGAAGACCTGAAGATGCTATTTTCGTCATGGACCAATCTTCTTGGATTTGAAAAATGGCAAGCCCCATGTCATTGCGTAGCTATCGGAAAGAGCTTTCCGGAATGTTATGGCACATCTCCTTAGGATCCCTGGATGGCAAGTTCTGAAAGTTTCAAGCTAACTATGCGTCGATCGAGGTGCACACACTTCGAGATGGCAGGGCCCACCGGGCTCAACCACAGGTAAACCTGCAGCTAATCGAGCTATATATATCAGCCCCCATCAGCTTATTTAACAAGTTTGGAGGGAGAGAGAAAGGGTTTAAGAGAGAGAAATCTGACCATTTTAGAAAGAAAGACAACTTTTCTTCAGTTCAAATATCTTTGTAATTTCTTATAAAAACATTCTTATACATATATATAGCAACATATCAAATTTTAACCGGTAGAAACTGAGTTCTGAAGCACCAAAGTCGTTCGATAATCATTCTCGTGCAATATCGTAAGATCTCTTCAGATCTGCTTCTTTTTCTTACTTTACACTATATATATATGGCATAAATCTGGTTTTTTAACCATTTATTTTCATATAAATAATCAATATTTGCATTTTATTGACTAGGTCTCCACTAGATCTGGCCGGATTTAACTTTTAATCGGTTTAAGAGTTATAAAACTTGAACCTAGAAGCTAGAATGACTCAGATCTGTATAGATCTAGCTTTCTTTCTAGTTTTGTAAATATTCAGTAACCACGTAGCCCTAGATCTGTATCTAGAGGACGCTGGAATCTTTGGCTACGCGCATGCAAGGATTTAACTGATGAATCCTTTGTTTTGCGATGTCTAGAAGTAAACATGCATTTTATTTTAATATATTCATTGTGTAAGCTGTTAAATGATATCATGTGAGCCTAGGATCCACATGGTCTAAGATTCAATCAATGGATCTAGATCCGGTTCTCATGATGGACTTTTTTAAGTTGTACAATTAGCTTGCAATCTAGTGTACATGTAACTGCATGGCCTTACAACGGTTATCCGGATTTAAGGCTCTAAAATAGTGAAAATTATGAATGTGGTGTTCGGGCTTCTTTTGATGGCTCTCATGCCCATAAGAAGTCCGACACTTATATATATATATATATATATATATATATATATATATATATATATATATATATATTGTCAAAGATGCTTCACATCTTAAATAAAATTAAATCAAGCCAAATACGGAATAAAATGGAAGTATCAAAATCCTCAATTCCTATGCTAGCGAAAGGGTTTGAAAACAACTCTTCAAAACTTCACTTTCATATGCCTGTTTAAAAATGAACTTCTCAATAAATCAAACCCTTTGTATATAGGTGCAAAATAGGCATATCAGTACTTTCAAATAAAGCACTTCAAGCATAAATATCTGTACACACAATGCATAGGGAATGGGAAAGAAACGATAACCGTGTTTCACGGAAGTCGGGGGGTGGCTAACACCTTCCCCTCGCTTTAGCAAGCCCCCGAACTCCATGAATCTTGAGTTCCAAACCAATTAAATATAGTCACATATTGGGTCATATGCGAAAATCTTTCAAAACATGGACGAGTTGATACATCCATTTAAACTCATATCAACTGGCGGCTCTGTCTAATTCGACCCAATCATATAAAATCAAACCTTTTAAATTGTGGACATTTTATTTTGGTCTTTCTAAAATCTCACCCTTTAAACAAGATCAAATCAACATAGAACATCTAAAGGGTACAAAACACGATAGGAAAATTCATCCCTACGTTGACAAGTGATGACTCTGCTAGGGACGTTAGAGGGCTTAAGCCGCATTTCAATCTTTTCAATTCCCTTTTTATCTGCATGTGTGTCAATGTTGTCTTTACATTGAATGGATGTGAATTAATGTCTCTTTCCAATGCTTTATAGTAGTGCTTTGCACAATTTTATCATGTATAACGGTGAGACGCGATGAATGTATGTTGTGTGGTCTCTTCATCAAGAGGCGAACCCGTCGTTGACTGATTATTGGACCCAAAAGGAGACTAATCCTGCGAGGCTCAGGAAAGGCGCCACTCAGATCCGCTCCAATTGAAAGATCGGATTAATTTTCAATCTAGTAGATTGCGATGATCTGGTAACCTTCATGCCAAAAATTTCATGAGAGTAACCTAAGATAGGTAAGCCTCTAATAAACCAAATGTGAAGGGAAGTCTCTTCATACCTTTCCCTTTCAATTCCATGTCAAATATCAAATGTCAATTCCATATCAAATATTAAATATCAAATTATGTCAATTGCTGTCAAATATGAAATGTCATATCAAATGTCATATTATTCTGTCATCAAAACAACTGACATTTATTTTACAGGAAAGCATTAAAACAAGCGTATTGCACAACGTACATACTGTTAGTGCTTATCAAGACAAAACTACCTACTCTTCTTGTAAGCAAGATTAGTCCCATTACCAGTTCAAAATCTAAAAGGCGCAAAGCCTATCCACCGATATGGCTTAAAGTGCCCAACATGAATCAGGTTCTGTATCTCGAAAAGAGTTTGAGGGACTTAAGAATCAAATAGCAGAGTTGGCTATCCTCCTGAAAGAACAAAGTAAAAACACTCAGGGCCAACAGACGCCCACTCAACCATAGTCCCCTCATTTGGAAGAAGAAAGACAATCTGTCGTTACAACAACATGCCACATTCAACCAATGCCAGGATAGAGAGAAAATTTGAAAGAACAGAAAATCAGGTGTTCATTCCATTAGACGATTCCCTGGAAAACATATTGGAGTTTTAATCAACCAGAGGAAAATTACAGAATTGGCTCTACCTCTTGATCCAAGAAGTAAAAGATATAATCCAAGACAGAGATGTGCTTACCATTCAGGGTCTCTGGGACACGATACACAAGATTGTTGGTCCTTAAAATACAAAATCCAAAATCTGATCGAAAGTGGAGATGTTGTGGTCCAACGGCTTGACCATCCAAATGTCAACCGTGACGCCCCCAAAATAGGTATACATCACCCATTATGAGTTGCCAAATACATGGTACAGAAACAAATACAACTCCAGTAATACAATTGTCGTGCAGAATACGACAACGCCTATACTGTGAGTTTGAATACAAATATTGTCTAATAGACAGTATACAAACTCAAAAGGAGTCCTCATTATAATTATTGATACAATATTTTACAAAATAGTGAGGACTACTAAAACAACTATCTTTAATCATCACTCTATACCCTGGCTATTTCCTGCTAAATTCTCTCCTCATGAGAAGAACAATGGAACAAAAAGGAAAAAGGGTGAGCTCAACTAGCCCAGTAAAGAATATTATGACTAAGATAATATACATCAAATTATCATTAGTCTTCAACAGGAAAAAATCTGATAAAATATAATAGACAACAAGTTTTAGATCAACAACTGCAGCGGAAACAACAATCCATTGGAAGAGTCAAGTAGAGAATGAATTATTATCTTCTAAGATTTAAAGGTCCATCATCAATATTTTATCCCTGTAACATCAATCAATATACATCTTGAATCAAATATTCATCTTTGCACTACAAGCCAAAAGATATTCATTTGTATCACCAGTTGGTCATGTTCATCTCAACACCTGTTCATCTTTGCACTACGGGCCAAAGATATTCTTCAGTTAATCATTCATCTTTGCACTATAGGCCAAAGATATTCAGTAATATTATCATTTAGGACTGAGGATGATGAAAAATATCTTAAAGAAAATGAATCCAGTGAGATAAAAGAACAAATATTAGGGATTCGTATTACAGTTTATCCAAGTTCAATAATACTCCATAATAACCAATTGTGAAACAGAATTCAAAAATAAAGATCAAAACATGGATACAATCAAAGATAGTAACCATAATAGACATTTTGGACAAAAAGGAGAAAATTTCATTTTTCAGTGAATAGTACCGTATACGTGAATAATGTTGTATACATGAATAGTGCCGTATACGTGAATAGTAATCCCGACATAAAAAGGTAAAAATTCCACAATAAAATCCATACCAATATTTTGGTATAATGATATTGAAAGAATAACATCATTACGAAGAAAATAACAGTACTTTCGACTGAAATATCAGGTATAAGGCCGAAGAAAACTTGCACTGATGAATAACAACTCATAAAGTATCTAAATACTCACAAAATACGCTCGATAATATAGAGAGAGAAAGAGAGAAAACTTATTTCTGGTGTGATTTTCAATTCTAACTAAGCACCCTATTTATAGGAAAATGCTTAGAATGCCATAGCAGACTAACCTGCTACCTGATGGCTTTACCTGCTACTATTTAAGCCTACCACTTTTTAAAATAAATTTAAGCACATTTCATTTCTCACCAACCAAAGTGGGGCCCACCATATTTTTACTAAAAATATTTAATTTCTGAAACTTCAATAATTCACAATAAATAGCCCTTTTATCAGAAAAATTCGAATATCATGTCCTTCCATAGGAAATTTAATTCTCTACAACTTCGTAAGTTTAAGTTTTTCCAAATTCCAAATGAAAAATGACCGAAATCCATATACAGATGATTTTCAAAACTTCCATTCCGACAAAATACTAATAAAATACCTCAGCATTAATTCCTTTATTTATAACCACAATAAATATATCCATCATTTATATCCACATAAAATAAATATTTCCTTATCATATAAATAAATAATTAATTATTCACAAATAATATTACAGAATCACGATTATGACAACCAAGTCGTTCCTAGGAAAGAGGGGGCTTTTCGATAAATATTTCTCCTTATTGGCGCGCAATTAGGTGACCAAATCCCCTTTTTAGACAGAACTTCCTTAGACATTGTCAATAATGCTATCTAATAATATTATTCAAATAATATGAATTATTGATCTGATAATGGGAAATATTGTACAGTGACAATTATTGAAACAATAATAATATAAAATATCAACGTAGCAATTATTGAATCAATAAAATAAAATATTGAACAATAATTACTGTAACAATTATTTAGTAGTGTCTTCTTACGTAAGAATCAATAATTCAAAAATACTGTGCAATACCGTGTGCTACTGTGTAACCACGTGTATTACTTTATTTTAACCACCGGGTATTCCAACAGTGTTAACGGTAACAACTACGCCGTTATTTATAAAAACTCAAACTTGTCATTTTCTTCATCCAACCATTTTCCGTTATGGGGCCCACAAATGGCTGCGCCGTCATACGAATATTCCCTGACAGAAAGAATATTCCACGACCAAACGAATATTCCCCGACAAAAATGAATATTTTATAACCACTTGCTTATTTTGAAAAATTTGCACATTTCACCCATAACCAAAATATTATATCAAATTAACACCTTATTATTCACAATAATAATTAGAGAAAATTCGATTTTAGTCATTAAAAAGTTGGGGTCTTACAACATCCCCTCCTTATTAAATTTCGTCCTCAAAATTGACGTACGTACCTGGTGTTTCGAAAAGGTGAGGATACCTCTCTTTCATTTGTGATTCTAACTCTCAGGTCATTTCTTCAATAGTATGGTTCCTCCACAAAACCTTAACTTGTGGTATAACCTTGGTGCGTAGGACATGCTCTTTTCTATCCAAGATCTTAACAGGTACCTCATTGTATGTTAAATCTTCGGCTATCTCGTCTAGTTCTAACTCAATAATGTGGTTTGGGTCTTTCACATATTTACGAAGCATAGATATGTGAAAAACATTATGAAAATGAGACATGCTTGGAGGTAATGCGAGTCTATATGCCACATTTCCTATTCGGTCAAGAATCTCAAATGAACCAACAAATCCTGGATTGAGCTTCCCCCTCTTGCCTAATCTTGTAACTCCCTTCCATGGAGCATTACGTAACAATACATGATCCCCAATATTAAATTCCACATCCTTTCGATGAAGTTCTGCATAACTCTTTTGTCGATCCTATGTCATTTGTATACGTTGTCGAATCGTTTGGAACTTCTCTATAGTCATTCATACCAAATCTGGTCCCAACAATGTTGCTTCTCCCACCACATCCCATCATACTGGAGAGAGAGACTTTCGTCCATACAATCCTTCAAATGGATCAACATCTATACTTGCTTGATAACTGTTGTTGTAGGAGAATTCCACCAATGGTAGGTACTTATCCCAACTCCCTTTGAAATCTAGGACACAGAGTCTTAATAGATCTTCAAGAGTTTGAATAGTCCTTTCTGATTGTCTGTCCGTTTAAGGATGGTATGCCGAATTGAGTCGTAAATCCATGCCCATAGCTTTCTACAAGCTAAACCAAAATCGTGAAGTGAATCTTGGGTCACTATCTGAAACTATGGATACTGGCATGCCATGCAATCACACAATCTCATTCACGTACATACGAGCAAGACGTTCAAGGGAATAAGTCTCCCGTATAGGCAAGAAATGGGCAGACTTGGTTAATCTATCAACAATTACTCAAATCACATCTATGCCAAGTTAAACACCGCTTTTACACGTTAACAAGTTAAACACCTCGAGATAAACTCCGCGATCTCTCTCTTCATATTACTCCACCAAAATGTATGTCGAAGATCATGATATATTTTTGTACTCCCAGGATGGATTGCAAACGGTGTGTTGTGTGTCTCCATCATGATTCTATGCTTCAAGTCAGAATCGTTAGGAACACAAAGTCTGGAGTTGACTCGAAGTATTCCTTTTTCATCGATTCTTGCTTCTGGGATATCACCTTCTTTCACTTTCTTCTTCATACGCATTAGTTCCAGGTCCGTAGCTTGAGCAGCTTTAACTTTATCAATTAAAGTCGGTTCTACTCGTATGCTTAATATCATAACGTGGGTACTTGGAGCTTTTAACTTTATCTCCATCCTTTGCAAGTCATATAAAATGGGCCTTTGTGTTAACAACATTGCACTCGTACCCGCATATGATCTTCTACTTAATGCGTCAGCTACCACGTTTGCTTTTCCAGGATGATATTGGATGGTATGATCGTAATCTTTCAATAGCTCAAGCCAACGTCATTTTTGCATGTTGAGTTCCTTTTGGGTGAAGAAATATTTGAGGCTTTTATGATCTGTATAGATCTCCACTTTGTCCCCATACAGGTAGTGTCTCTAGATCTTCAACGTGAAAACGACTGTTGCCATCTCCAAATCATGAGTAGGATAATTCCTCTAATATTCTTTGAGTTGTCATGAGGCATAGGCTATGACTTTCCCATGTTGCATGAGAACACATCCTAACCCTTTGCCTGAAGCATCGCTGTAGATAACAAATCCATCCGAACTAGATGGTATTGTCAGAATAAGTGTCAAAATGAGTCTCCTCTTGAGTTCTTGAAAACTCTTCTCATAATCCTCGCTCCAACCAAATTTTGTATCTTTATGAGTCAGCTGAGTTAACGGAGTAGCGATTCGATAAAATCCTTCCACGAATCTCTGATAGTAACCAGCTAAGCCTAGAAAGCTACGTACTTCGGTCACCGAATTCGGTTGCTCCCAACTTTGTATGGCTTCAATCTTTGCCGGGTCGACAGATACTCCATGTTTTGACACCACGTGCCCAAGGAATGCTACTTCCTTAAGCCAGAACTCGCATTTCTTCAACTTGGCATATAGCTTGTTATCACGAAGCCTTTGCAGTACCAACTTCAAATGGTGCTCATGATCTTCACGGCCTTTGGAATAGATGAGGATGTCATCAGTAAAGATAATAAAGAACTGATCCAAATATTCTTTGAACACACGATTCATCATATCCATAAAAGCAGCAAAAGCATTAGTCAATTCAAAAGACATGACTAAGAAGTCATAATGCTCGTACCAAGTTCTGAAGGCAGTCTTTGGAATATCCTCAATTTTAATCTTCAGCTGATGATATTCAGATTTGAAAAGAATTACGCTCCTTACAACTGGTTAAACAGGTCATTAATGCCAGGTACCAGATACTTATTCTTGATGGTGACATGGTTCAATTCTCGGTAGTCAATACAAAGTCGCATACTCCCATCTTTCTTCTTTACGAATAACACAGGAGCACCCCAAGGAGATGCACTAGGACGAATGAAACCAATGTCCAACAACTCATGTAGTTGAACCTTTAACTCCTAAAGTTCAATAGGAGCCATTCAATATGGGGTTTTAGAAATGGGTGTACCAGGTTCAAGGTCAATAAAGAATTCAACTTCACGTTCTGGGGGTAGACCGGGAAGTTCTTCAAGAAATACGTCAGGAAATTCACTAAAAATAGAAATATTATTCAAATCTGACGTGTTTTTGTTCAAGTTCGTGATATAGGCTAAGAAAGCTTGACATCCATTTTTCAATAAATGAATAGCTTTATGGCTTGATATGACAGTGATTGACTTTAATGGTTTGGTTATTTGAATTCGCATAATAGGTTGGTTAGGAATATAAAAACTAACAACCTTACGAAAATAATCAATTTTAGCATGATGCGTGGTTAACCAATCAATCCCTAAAATCACATCAAATGCAAGAATTTTCAACGAAATAAGATCGACAGGTAATGTGATGGTAACAACTTGAATCAAGCAAGATTTATAAACAGTAGATGTAATGAAAGTTTCTCCTAACGGAGTCTCAACAGATAAGTCAAGGTCTAATTTCTCCGGGGTCAAATTCCAACGTTGAGCACAAGCAGGAGAGATAAAAGAATGGGTAGAATTGGTATCTAATAAGGTATAAACTTTGCATGATTTTATGATTAGCTTACCCGTGATCACCTCGTTTGGGTTCCTCGCGTTTTGGGCAGTCATGACAAACACCCTTCCCAGAACCACCGACTTTGACTTGTCCGGGATAGCCTTTAGAGTCACCATCCCCGTTGAACTTGGTTTTTTAACTAGACAATCTCTAGCTATATGACCTTCCTTTTTCACAGTTATAACACACCTTGGATTGTTGTGGGCACTTTGGGCTGATGTGTCATTCTTTCACGCATTTGTAACAAACGATCGGTGCTCGTTCTCCTCCCCTAGAAATAGTTGATGTTTGTGCTGACGTCTTCACATTATCATTATTGTACCTTCTCTTTTTGAAATCTCCTCCCAACTAGCTCCTTCTATTATCACGGCCACGATTACCACCAGAGTGGTTACCGCTTTTATCCGAATGTTTTCCTCCCTGTTGGTTTTCATTGCTCCGATGACTGCTGCCACTGGTATGACCCTGGTTGTGTTCCCTCGGTTGAACATACTCATTATCTCGCTCTAATAATTGATCCCTTTTTACAACATCTGAATATAAAGAAAATTTATGAGAGATAAAATATTACCGAATCTCAGGTTTTAGACCTATCAGAAACATCCTTGTCATTCTTTCCTCATTCTCTACCAAATGAGGTGCAAACCTGGATAACTCAGCGAACTTCACCTCGTACTGGGACACCGTCATGTTGTTTTGTTACAGTCTGATAAAATCTACCTCCTTCATATGACGAATACTTTCAGGAAAGTACTTGTCATTGAATAGTTTCTGAAATGTTTCCTAAGACATGTTGAGTGCGGCAGGCTGGGTTTGATTCACAGACTCCCACCAGTAGTCTGCCTCACCACAGAACATAAAGGTAGCGAATGGAACCTTCTGTTCCTCCGTGCATCCCAAGACATCGAATATCTTGGTAATTTGCTTGACCCACGTTTCCGCCTTAATCTGATTCGGTTTTCCCACAAATTCTGGTGGTCCTAACTCCTTGAACTGCTTGGCTGTGTCAAGCCGCGCATTGCTATCATTTCCACCTGTGTTTTGTGCATGAGTCTCCCTCCTCTGATTTTGCATAAAATGCAAAAAGCTTCTAAACATCTCATCATTTATCATTTGTTCGGTAGTGTTGTTTACAGGAGGAATATTGCCTTCCTATTGCACGTTCCCCTGGGTGGTGATTAAAGGTGTCTCCACGATCTCATTCACTCCATTGTTAATATTTCCCACTACCATTCTTAAATACTGCCACAAAATAATGGTTAATTAACAATTTAACATATCACATATTAACCATATGCTCCGACTGACCAACCAAATAACAAATAAACTTAGTCAGGTCATACTAGCGAAAGAATTTCCCGTCTCTCCCCTCCTAGTTCTTGTCTCACATCTCAACCAGGGATCATATCCCTAAGCTTTGATACCAACTGTGACGCCCCCAAAATAGGTATACATCACCCATTCTGAGTCGCCAAATACATGGTACAGAAACAAATACAACTTCAGTAATACAATTGTCGTGCAGAATACGACAACGCCTATACTGTGAGTTTGAATACAAATATTGTCTAATAGACAGTATACAAACTCAAAAAGAAGTCCTCATTACAATTATTGATACACTAATTTATAAAATAGTGATGACTACTAAAACAACTATCTTGAATCATCACTCCATATATGACAACTCCAAAATAGGTCCATTCCATCCAACGCATTCTGAGTCGCCAAATACATGGTACAGAAAATAACTACAACTTTATTAAAACAATTGTCGTACAAAATACAACAACATAAATGTTGTGAGTTTTGATACAAATATATACCAACTGTAACTCATGTCCCAACCTTGGATAACACATCACAATGACACCTTACATAAAGGTACAGTCAAAAAATATTTTAAAAATTAGAATCTTTGGGAAGTGCTCAAGGAAACCTTCGTACATGGGAGGCCACGCGTCTAGGTTATGATAGATATCATATGCCCATAGAATTATCCTTGGTTGACCCAATAGACCCCAAAGAAAAATGAGAAGATTACTATCATCTTCTTTCCAATGGTGAGTCTTCTCTTGACATATAATTATCTCCACTGTCTCTAATTGAGAATTATACTCCAAACAAACACCAAGATTATATAGGTAGTGCTTGTAGATATACTTCACAAGTGGATGTGCACAACCCTATCTTATGATAACACGAGTTTGTATGTCTTTAGACATCTTGTATGATAGTGGCAAAACACCCTTCCAACATTGGGTTCACCTCACCCTATTTGATTCACCAAATATAACTACTAAATGATGACCACCTTTCTATTCCCCTGTTACCCCCACTCGACCTTGCTACACTCTTATTACCTGAAAGGAATTGTGAAGCAAAAGGGTGAGCACAACTAGCTCAGTAAAGAATATCATGACTAAAGATAATTAAATTATTCTGCTCATTTCTTACCTATAAGAGAAACGTATTCACTTCAATGTCTTCCTCGTACATATATAAATGAGATTATAAGACTGCATAGTATGCCAGTATCCATAGTTTCTGATCGAGACCCAAGATTCACTTCACGATTTTAGGTTAGTTTGTAAAAATTTATGGGCACAGATTTATGATTTAGTTCGGCATATCATCCTCAAACGGACGGGCAGTCGGAAAGGACTATTCAAACTCTTGAAGATCTATTAAGACTGTGTGTCCTAGAATTCAAAGAAAGTTGGGACAAGTTCTTGCCATTAGTGGAATTCTCCTACAACAACAGTTATCAAGCAAGTATTGGCATGGCTCCATTAGAGGCGGTGTATGGACGCAAGTGTCGTTCTCCAGTATGCTGAGATGAGGTGGGTGAAGCAACGTTGTTAGGACCGAAATTGGTATGCATGGCAACGAAAAAGATTCAAATGATCCAATAACATATAAAAACCTCACAAGATCGACAAAAGAGTTATGATGATCTTCATCAAAATTACGTGAAATTCAATGTTGGAGATCATGTGTTGTTACGTGTTGCTCCATGGAAAGGAGTTACAAGATTTGGAAAGAGAGGAAAGCTAAATCCTCGATTCATTGGGCCATTCAAAATCCTCGATCGAGTAAGAAATGTGGCCTATAGACTCGCCTTACCGCAAAGTATGTCTCGTGTTCATAATGTTTTTCACATATCTATGTTACGTAAATATGTGGAAAATCCGAACCACTTTATTGAATTAGAACCGAACGAGTTAGCAAAAGATTTAACGTATGAAGAGGTACCTATTAAAATCTTGTGTGACGCCCCCAAAATAGGTATACATCACCTATTCTGAGTCGCCAAATACATGGTACAGAATACAAATACAATCTTTAATATACAACAAGAGAGCTGTGAGTTTAAATACAAATACTATCTTCTAGACAATATACACTCTCAGAATTTCCTCATTACATTTATTGTTAGTCTATTTAACAGAATAGTGAGGACTACTAGCTAATACTATCATCCGGACCATCACTCTGTTCCCCGACTCGTCCCAGCTACGTTCTCATTTCCTGAAGAGAACAGTGAAAAAAAAGGTGAGCTCAACTAGCCCAGTAAGAAATATTATGACTAAGATAATGCAGAATAAATTATCATTAGCCTTAAATAGTGTTAAACTGATACAATATAACAAACATCAAGTTTAATTGTAACGAAACAAACATTCCATTAGAAGAGTCAAGTAGATAATAAAATCTACTATCTTCTATGATTTAAAAGGTTTTTCATGACTTTTATCGATGGGACTCAGCTTAATAAAAAATCCACATCATCGAATCACCCCTACACTACGACCAAGGATATTCTTTAGTATCACGACCACAATTATCCATGCACTATGGGCCAAGAATATTTGTGTATTCATTAATGGTCATGATCATGCCAACAATTGTCCATCAATGCACTACGGGCCAATGAGGACTTTTACCACATCATTTGTAACATTAAGGTCATAATTACACCGAATAATCCCTGGTCATAATCATACCAAGTCCATCTATACACTATAGGACCACATATGACTTTCAAAAAAAATATAAACATGAGGATGATGACAATGATATAAGAATTCAATAAAACAAGTTCAAGAATTAATTTATCCAGGAACTAATAATGTCCAAATTATCAACATGATACTGCTTTGTAGAGTAAAATTCAAGAATGCTCAGAAGAATATTTCCATGAAAAGATACTGGATGAAGTGCAAATATCAAGGATATTCCACTAACTTCATGGAGTATAGAAGTCAAAACTTTAACCAACTGAGTATAATAAAGAATGGAATAACAAAAGAAATCACCATGCATGCGGTACTTCGCATAGACAGGGTATTCCAACAGAATACTAAATAACGAAACCAGGTCAGGCGAAATTCGTACCGACGGGATGTTCCAACAGAATAATAAAGAATGGAATAACAACAAAAATCACCATACATGCGGTACTTCGCATAGACAGGTTATTCCAACAGAATACTAATAAGGACGGAATCAAGTCCGGCGTAAAACGCACAGACCGGATATTCCAACAGAATAATAAAAAAGACGAAACCAGGTCCGACGTAAAACGCACAAACAGGATATTTTAACAAAATAATAAAGACGGAATCAGGTCCAGCGTAAAATGCACAGACGGGATATTCCAACAGAATAATAAAAATGGAATAATAGAAGAATGTCACTAAGTATAGGGTAGCCCGCGTATACAGGTTATTCCAACAGAATAATAAAGAATGGAATAACATAAGTTCTCTTCATAAATACAAAAGAATAACACCCCTTACGAGTACAACAAATAATATTCCCTACCTTAAGAAGAAAAGTACTGAATATATAAGTAGTGAAGTAGCAGAATACTTTCTTCTTTCTCTCTATAGTTTATCTATCTAGAGTTTCAGTGAATTCGTAAGAAAATAATGAAGGAATAAGCTTCTATTTATAGAAAAATGGACTGCATAGTAACTAACTCATGAACGGTCCAGATTGATTTACTTTAATCTGACGGTCCATATTTAAAGCAAAATTTTTTAAATAAAATATAATATATTCTATTTATAATCTAATAAAACAAATAACTTTATAAATGATTTTACTATACAAACACTATGCATAATAAAATGTAATATATTCTAATTATTGTCTAATAAAACAGATAACTTTATAAAAGTATTTTGTTTTATATAAAAAGATTTTACTATGCAAAACACTATGCAGACACTATGCAACACTATGCATAATAAAATATAATATATTCTATTTATAAAATAACTTCATAAAAGTATTCTGTTTTATATAAAAAGATTTTTTATATTATTACATTAATAATACCAACAAAACTGAGTGACTTATCACGTAAGCATCAATAATTAATATTGTGTGCTACTATGCAACCACGCGTATTACTGTACTTTTAACACTGGGTGTTTCAACAGTTAACAGTAAAACTTCTGTCGTTATTTTCATAAAGTATTTTTGTCATTTTCTTAATCCGATAATAATTCCGTTACGGGGTCCACCAATAATTGTGCCGTTGTACGAATATTCCCTGTTAAAACGAATATTCCCCGACCAATCGAATATTATATAACAACTTGCGTACTTTGCAAAATTTATAAATATTACCCACAACTATAACATTATATCAATTTCACTCCATAATATTCAAAAATAACATTTATAGAAAATTCATCTTTATTCAAAAAGTTGGGGTTTTACAATCTCCCCTTCTTATGAAATTTTGCCCTCGAAATTAGGGTACGTACCTAGTATATTGAAGAGGTAAGGATACCTTGATTTTATTTTAGATTCTAACTCCTAAGTCATTTCCTCAACATCGTGGTTTCTCCACAAAATTTTGACTTGAGGTATAACCTTGGAGCGTAGAATATGTTCTTTCTTATCCAAGATTTGAACAGGAACCTCTTCATACGTCAAATCTTTCGCTATTTCGTCTGGTTCTAACTTAATAATGTGGTTCGGGTCTTCCACATATTTACGTTTCATGGATATGTGAAAAACTTTATGAACACGAGACATACTTGGCGGTAAAGCTAGTCTATAGGCCACAGCTTCTACTCGATCGAGGATTAAAAATGGGCCAATGAATCGAGGATTGAGCTTTCCTCTCTTTCCAAATCTCGTAACTCCTTTCCACGGAGCAACTAATAATAACACATGATCTCCTATATCAAATTCCACGTCCTTTCGATGAAGATCAACATAACTCTTTTGTCGATCTTGTGAGGGTTTTATACGTTGTCGGATCGTTTGAATCTTTTCCCTAGTTATACGTACCAACTCCGGTCCCAACAATGTTGCTTCACCCACCTCATCCCAGCATACTGGAGAACGACACTTTCTTCCATATAATGCCTCGAATGGAGCCATGCCAATGCTTGCTTGATAACTGTTGTTGTAGGAAAACTCCACCAACGATAAGAACTTGTCCCAACTTCCCTTGAAGTCAAGGACATAGAGTCTTAATAAATCTTCCAGAGTTTTAATAATCCTCTCTGATTGTTCGTCCGTATGAGGATGGTATGCCGAACTAAATCGTAAATCCGTGCCCATAGCCTTTTGAAAACTAACCCAAAATCGTGAAGTGAATCTTGGGTCTCGATCAGAAACTATGGATACTGGCATACCATGCAGTCTTACAATCTCATTTATGTACATACGAGCAAGACGTTCAAGTGTATAAGTTTCTCGTATTGGTAAGAAGTGAGCAGACTAGGTCAATCTATCAACAATGACCCAAATCGCATCTATGCCTTGAGAAACTTTGGGAAGATCGGTAACGAAATCCATGGTAATGTGTTCCCACTTCCATTCTGGAATTTCAAGTGGTTGCAATGGACCTTTTGGTACTTGATGCTCCAACTTAACTCGTTGACACGTTAGACACCTTGAGATAAACAGCGCTATCTCTCTCTTCATATTGCCCCACCAAAATGTATGTCGAAGATCATGATACATTTTGGTACTCCCAGGATGGATTGTAAACGGTGTGTTGTGTGCCTCCATCATGATTTTATAATTTAAATCAGGGTCGTTAGGAACACAAAGTCTGGAGTTAACTAGGAGTATTCCTTCTTCATCAATTCTTGCTTCCGGCATAGCACCTTCTTGCACTTTCTTCCTCACACGCATCAGCTCCAGGTCTGTAGCTTGAGCTACTTTAACTTTATCAATTAAAGTCGGTTCTACTCGTATATTCGCCATCATCACATGGGTCTCTGGAGTCTTTAACTCTATCTCCATCCTTTGCAAGTCACACAAAATGGGCTTTTGTGTTGTCAATATTGCACGTGTACCCGCATATGATCTTCTACTCAATGCTTCAGCTACCATGTTCGCTTTTCCTGGATGGTATTGGATGGTATGATCATAATCTTTCAACAGTTCATGCCAAAGTTGTTGTCACATGTTGAGTTCCTTTTGAGTGAAGAAATATTAGAGGCTTTTATGATCCGTAAATATCTCCACTTTCTCCCCATACAAGTAATGCCTCCAAATATTTAGTGCGAAGACAACAGCTGCCAACTCTAGATCATGAGTAGGATAATTCCTCTCATATTCTTTGAGTTGTCATGAGGCATAGGCTATAACTTTCCCATGTTGCTTGAGAACACATCCTAACCCTTTGCCCGAAGCATCACTGTAGATAACAAATCCCTCCGAACCAGATGGTATTGTCAGAACAGGTGCTGAAATGAGTCTCCTCTTAAGTTCTTAAAAACTCTTCTCACATTCCTCGCTCCAACCGAACTTTGTATCTTTCTGAGTCAGCTGAGTTAGTGGAGTACCGATTCGAGAAAACCCTTCTACGAATCTCCGATAATAACCAGCTAAGTCGAGAAAGCTACGTACTTCGGTCACTGATTTAGGTTGTTCCCAGCTTTGAATAGCTTCAATCTTTGCTGGGTCAACAGATATTCCATGACTTGATACCACGTGCCCAAGGAATGCTACTTCCTCAAGCCAGAACTCGCATTTCTTTAACTTGGCATAAAGCTTTTATTCACGAAGCTTTTGGAGTATCAGCCTCAAGTGTTGCTCATGATCTTCACGGCTTTTGGAATAAATAAAGATGTCATCAATAAAGACGACCTAAAAGTGATCCAAATATTCCTTGAATACTTGGTTCATCATATCCATGAAGGCAGCAGGAGCATTAGTCAATCTAAAGGACATGACTAGGAATTCATAATACCCCGTCCGAGTTCTGAAAGCCGTCTTTGGAATGTCATCGGTTCTAATATTTAATTGGTGATATCCGGAACGAAGATTAATCTTTGAAAAGAATTTGGCTCCTTGCAACTGGTCAAACAGATCATCAATACGTGGTAATAAATACCTATTTTTGATGGTGACATGATTCAACTCCCGATAATTAATACAAAGTCGCATACTTCCATCTTTCTTCTTCACGAATAGAACAGGAGCACCCCAAGGAGACGTACTAAGACAAATGAAACCAATATCTAATAATTCTTGCAATTGGGTCTTTAACTCCTGAAGTTCAATAGGAGCCATTCGATATGGGGCTTTGGAAATGGGTTTTGTACCGGGTTTAAGGTCGATACAAAATTCAATTTCACGCTCTGGTGGTAGGCCAGAAAGTTCTTTAGGAAATACGTCAGGAAATTCATTAACAATAGAAATATTATTCAAAACTAACGTATTTTTGTTTAGATCCGTGACATGAGCTAAGAAAGCTTGACATCCATTTTCAATAAACGAATAGCTTTATGGCTTGAGATAACAGTGATTGATTTTAATGGTTTGGTGGCTTGAATTCACATAATAGGTTGATTAGGAATATGAAAGTTAACAACCTTATGAAAATAATCAATTTTTGCATGATGAGTAGTTAACCAATCAATCCCTAGAATTACATCAAATGAAAGTATTTTTAATGAAATAAGATCGACAGGTAATGTGTGGGTACCAACTTGAACTAAACAAGACTTATAAACCGTGGATGTAATGAAGGTTTCTCCCAACGGAGTTTCAACAGATAAGTCAAAGTCTAATTTCTCTGGAGTCAAATTTAAACGTTGAGCGTAAGTAGGAGAAATAAAAGAATGGATAGAACCGGTATCAAATAAGGTATAAACTTCGCTAGAGTTTATGATAAGCTTACCCGTGGTGGCCTCATTCGGGTTCCTTGCTTTCTGGGAGGTCACTACAAACGCTCTCCCTTGCACTACCGGCTTTGACTTTTTTGGGACGGCCTTTGGTTCCTCCATCCTAGATGAACTTGTCTTCGGTGAATGACAAAATTGGGGTAGGTGGCCTTCTCTTCCATAATTATAACATGCTTTGGACGGCATCGCACAGTTTGGACTGATGTGTCCCTCTCCTCTGCATTGAAACATATGATAGGTGGTCGTTCTCCTTCCTTAACAATGGGTGCTGGTGCTGACGTCTTTCCATCATTATTGAATCTCCTCTTCTTGAAATGTCCATTCTTATTATTTTGGCCTTGATTACCACCGAAGTGATTACCATTTCTGGCCTGTTGATTACCTCCACGCTTGTTGTCACTGCTTCGATTACTGCTCTCACTGGTATTATCATTTTCCCGGCTGCTATCTTTTAATTGCGTTGACTCGTTATCGTGCTCCAATAACTGAGCCCTATTTACAACATCTGGATACAAACACAGTTTATGAGAAATAAGATATTGACGTATCTCTGTTTTTAAACCTCTTAAAAACATTCGCGTCATTCTCTCCTCATTGTCAACCAAATAGGACGCAAACCGGGACAACTCGGCAAACTTGGCTTCGTACTGCGATACGATCATGTTGTTTTTCTCCAGCTTGATGAATTCTACTTCTTTCTTGTGACGAATACTTTCGGGAAAGTACTTGTCGTTGAATAATTCTTGGAACTTCTCCCAAGTCATCCTTAGTGCGGCAGGTTGAGTACGTTTTACTGATTCCCACCAGTAATCTACCTCTCCTCGTAACATAAAGGTGGCAAATGGAACCTTTTGCTCCTTGGAGCATCCCAAGACATCAAATATCTTAGTGATCTGCTTTATCCATGCCTCCGCTTTAAGTGGTTTTAGCTCTCCAATAAACTCTGGTGGTCCCAGCTCCTTGAACTCTTTAGCGGTGACCGTCCGAGAGTTTCCAGTGTTTCCACCTGTATTTTGGATAGGAGCCGCTCTTGCCTGATGTTGCATGAATTGTATAAAACCTCTGAACATTCCATCATTCGTCATCTGTTCAGTGTTGTTGTTTGCCTGAGGATTGTCGCCTTCTTGATGCACATTATCCTGATTATTAATCTGTGGAGACTCAACGGTCTCCTGTGCTCCATTGCTATTCTCAACATTCTCGGATGTCATTTTCAAATACTGCCATAAAACAAAGGTTAATTAACATATAACATATTATCCCTATACTTTGACCGACCAATTAAATACCAAATAATCTTATGTAGGTCATACTAGCGAAGGAATTCCCCGTCTCTCCCCTCCTAGTTCTAGTCTCACATCTTAGCCAGGAATCATATCCCTAAGCTTTGATACCAACTGTGATGCCCCCAAAATAGCTATAAATCACCTATTCTGAGTCGCCAAATACATGGTACAGGATACAAATACAATCTTTAATATACAACAAGAGAGTTGTGAGTTTAAATACAAATACTGTCTTCTAGACAATATCCACTCTCAGAATAAGACAACATTACATTTATTGTCACACTATTTAACAGAATAGTGAGGACTACAAGATAATACTATCATCCGGACCATCACTCCGTTCCCCGACTCGTCCCAGCTACGTTCTCATTTCCTGAAAAGAACAATGAAAGAAAGGGTAAGCTCAACTAGCCCAGTAAGAAATATTATGACTAAGATAATGTAGAATAAATTATCATTAGCCTTAAAAAGTGTTAAACTGATACAATATAATAAACATCAAGTTTAACTGTATCGGAACAAGCAATCCATTAAAAGAGTCAAGTAGATAATAAAATCTACTATATTATATGATTTAAAAGGTTTTCAGGACTTTTATCGCTGGGACTCAGCTTAATAAATAATCAACATCATCGAATCACCCCTGCACTACGGCCAAGGATATTCTTTAGTATCACGGCCACAATTATCCATGCACTACGGGCCAAGAATATTTGTGTATTCATTAATGGTCATGATCATTCCAACAACTGTCCATCAATGCACTACGGGCCAATGAGGACTTTCACCACATCATTTGTAACATTACGTTCATGATTACATCGAATAATCCCTGGTCATAATCATACCAAGTCCATCTATGCACTACAGGCCACAGATAACTTTCAAAAAACTATAAACATGAGGATGATGACAATGATATAAGAATTCAATAAAACAAGTTCAAGAATTAATTTATCCAGGTACTAATAATGTCCAAATTATCAACAGATACTGCTTTGTAGAGTAAAATTCAAGAATACTCAGAAAAATATTTCCATGAAAAGATACTGGATGAAGCGCAAATATCAAGGATATTCCACTAATTTCATGGAGTATAGAAGTCAAAACTTTAACCATACTGAATATAATAAAGAATGGAATAGCAAAAGAAATCACCATGCATGCGGTACTTCGCATAGACAGGTTATTCCAACAGAATACTAAATAACGGAACCAGGTCAGGCAAACTTCGCACCGACAGGATGTTCCAACAGAATAATAAAGAATGGAATAACAATAGAAATCACCATGCATGCGTTACTTCGCATAGACAGGTTATTCCAACAGAATACTAATAAGGACGAAATCAAGTCTGGCGTAAAACGCACAGACAAGATATTTTAACAGAATAATAATAAAGACAGAACCAGGTCCGGCGTAACACGCACAGACAGGATATTCTAACAGAATAATAAACACGGAATAATAGAAGAATGTCACCAAATATAGGGTAGCCCGCGTATACAGGTTATTCCAACAGAATAATAAAGAATGGAATAACATAAGTTCTCTTCATGAATACAAAAGAATAACACCCCTTACGAGTACAACAAATAATATTCTCTACTTTAAGAAGAAGAGTACTAGATATATAAGTAGTGAAGTAGCAGAATACTTTCTTCTTTCTCTCTATAGTTTATCTCTCTAGAGTTTCAGTGAATTCGTAAGAAAATAATGAAGGAATGAGCTTCTATTTATAGAAAAATGGACTGCATAGTAACTAACTCATGAACGGTCCAGATTGATTTACTCTAATCTGACGGTCGATATTTAAAGCAAAATCTTTTAAATATAATATATAATATATTCTATTTATAATCTAATAAAACGAATAACTTTATAAATGATTTTACTATGCAAATACTATGCAGGCACTATGCAAACACTATGCATTATAAAATATAATATATTCTAATTATTATCTAATAAAACAGATAACTTTATAAAAGTATTTTATTTTATATAAAAAGATTTTACTATACAAAATTCTATGCAGATATTTTGCAACACTATGCATAATAGAATATAATATATTCTATTTATAGAATAACTTTATAAAAGTATTCTATTTTATATAAAAAGATTTTCTGTATTATTACATTAATAATACCAACAAAACTGAGTGACTTATCATGTAAGCATCAATAATTAATACAATGTGCTACTATGTAACCACGCGTATTATTGTACTTTTAACACCGAGTATTTCAACAGTTAACGATAAAACTTCCGCCGTTATTTTCATAAAGTATTTTTATTGTTTTCTCAATCTGACAATAATTCCGTTGTGGGTTCCACCAATGATTGTGCCGTTGTACGAATATTCCCTGTTAAAACGAATATTCCCCGACTAATCGAATATTATATAACAACTTGCGTACTTTGTAAAATTTATAAATATTACCCACAACTATAACATTATATCAATTTTACTCCATAATATTCAAAAATAATATTTATAGAAAATTAATCTTTATTCAAAAAGTTGGGGTTTTACATCTTGGATAAGAAGGAACATATTCTAGGCTCCAAGGTTATACCTCAAGTCAATTTTGTAGAGAAACCATGATGTTGAGGAAATGACATGGGAGTTAGAATCAGAAATGAAGTCAAGGTATCATCACCTCTTCGACATATCAGGTACGTACCCCAATTTCGAGGACGAAATTTCATAAGAAGTAGAGGTTGTAAGACCCAAATTTTTATGAATAAAGATTAATTTTTCTCAAAATATATTTTTGAATATTATGGTGTGAATTTGATATAATGTTATAGTTGTGGGTAATATTTATAAATTTTGCAAAGTAAGCAAGTTGTTATAAAATCTTCGATTGGTCGGGGAATAATCTTTTTAACAAGGAATATTCGTACGACGACATAATCATTGGTGGATCCCACAACGGAACTACTATCGGAGTTAAAAAATGACAGAAATATCTTTTTATAAAAATAACGGCGAAAGTTTTACCGTTAAACTGTTGATATATCTGGTGGTAAAAGTATAGTAATACGCATGATTGCATAGTAGCACACGGTATTGTAAAGTATCTTTGATTATTGATGCTTATGTGAGAAGTCACTCAGTTTTATTCAATTATTAACACAGTAATTGTTGCATAGTATCTCTCATATTATTGATTCCATTATTGTCACAGTATCATCTGCACAATATTTTATATTATTAAATCAATAATTGAGACGACAAAGTTACTCATATTATTATTTGCATTATTGACGATGTCTAGAAATTTTTGTCGAGGAAAGAGGTTTGGTCACCTAATTGCGCGCCAATAAGTAGAAATCCTTATCTGAAAGCCCCCTCTTTCCTAAGAAGGATCTGGTTGTTAAATATTGTGAGTTACAATATTAATGATGAATTAGTTTGTGTTGATTAAAGATGTTTGTTCATTTAGTTTTCTTTAATTCTTCCGTGACCCAATTACCCTCAAAGGAGGTAATTCTGTGATTTGTTGGTTTTGTTATTATTGACCAAATGGGCAATTAATAAGATAAATGAGCAATTAATTGTTATTGGTTCACATTCAAATTACTGTTGGTTCACATGTATAGAACTATTGGTTCACATGCATGTACTATTAGGGGAGGTGGTGCAAGATTGATAATACTTGCAGGACTAAATTAAAAATAGAGGTAAAAATAAAGGTACTACACTGTAATAATTCGAGCCTCTAAACGTAAAATTATCAAAACTATGTTTTCCTATAAATAGAAGCTCATTTCTTCTTTCATTCTCACCAATTCACTAAGATTCACAAGAGCAATTATAGAGAGATAAACTATAAAGAGGAAGAAGAATAGTATTATGCTACTTCACTATTCCAGTATCCAATCTTCTACTAAGGTAAGGGATATTATTTTTGTTCAATATTCGTATGAAATAATATTTTCTTCTATACTCTATAGTATGTAAGTAATATTATTTCGTTTCAGATTCTGAATTCTACACTCATTTTGTTAAGTTTTGGCTTCTTTACTCCTTGAAATTTGCGCTTTATCTAGTATCTTTTCATGGAAATATTATTCTGAGTATTCTTGATAATTTTTAATCTTTTCATGTCCGAGTACTATTTCTAAAGTACTATTCACGGGGTTTTATTCACTCGGGTACTATTCACCCGGGGTACTATTCATGACAAAAATTAATTTCTTTTCTGTCCAAATAATTTTTGATACAATATTATTCTTGAATTTTACTCCATAAAGCAGTATCGTGTTAACAATTTGGATATTATTGAATTCTGGATAAATTAAATTATAAATCTTTAAAAATTTATCATTTATTTTCTTTTAATTGAATTCTTATATCATTGTCATCATCCATATGGTTATATTGTGATGAAAGTCATCTTTTAACCGTAGTGCATAGATGGACTGTTGATTGGTATGATTATGACCCAGGATTATTCGGTATAATCATGACCTGTAATGTTACAAATGATGTGATAAAAGTCCTCATTAGCCTGTAGTGCATTGATGGACAGTTGGTGGCATGAGCATGAGCATTGGTGATTACATGAATATCCTTGGCCCGTAGTGCATGGATAATTCGTGGACGTGATAATAATGAATATCCTTGGCCCGTAGTGCATGGATAATTCAGTGATGTTGATTATTTATTGAGTTGAATCTCAGCGATAAAATTGATGATAAACTTTTTAAATCATAGAAGATAGTAGATATCATGCTCTACTTGACTCTTCTAATGGATTGATTGTTCCACTACAGTTAAACTTGTTGTTTATTATCAGTTTAACAATGTTGAAGGCTAACGATAATTTATTCTGCATTATCTTAGTCATAATATTTCTTATTGGACTAGTTGAGCTCGCCCTTTTGCTTTCATTGTACTCTTCAGGAAATGGAAACGTAGCCGGGACTAGTCGGGGAACGGAGTGATGGTCCGAGATGGTGGCTATAGTAGTCCTCACTATTCTATAAAATAGTGTGATAATAATTATAATAAGGAATCCATTTGAGTTTCATTATTGTCTAGAAGACAATATTCGTGTAAAAACTCTCAGCTACGCGTTTCTCGTATTGTATAAAAGAAGTTTGTATTTGAATTCTGTACCATGTATTTGGCAACTCAGAATGGGTGATGTATACCTATTTTGGGGGCATCACAAATCACGTCTAATATCTCTAACTATATTTCCCACATTTGTCTCAGAGAACCCAACATTGCTCATACATCATCCCAATGAGTGAAGAACATTCATCATCATACTTGGACCAATCTTAGCATTATTAAGGGTTTTAATCAAATCTTTAGTAACTCAAAAAAAATTTGTGTGTTTGAATCTTTGAAAAGTTACTTGGAAATGCAAATTCATGATTATGATTTAGTTTAACAGTATGCACAAACCAATTATCCTTACTCTTATCATGCACAAGATAAAAGTTTGCTCTACATTCTATTCCATCAATTTAGTCCTTCCTTTTCTTTCCCTAATTATTATTATCTTCATCAGCTGTGGCAGCCTCATTTTTCTTAACAACCATATATCCATATTACAACACTGATACAATCTAGAACAAAAATCTTAAGAATTTATATGTTTTTTGATATTTTTTATTCTTATTTTAAATCTAACACATTTCTCATATTTTTTATTAAAAAATTCAGCATCTTTCAACGAATCAAAAATTTGACCAACATAAGGAATGGTATCATCAACTAGACTTGTTACATCATTATTATGATGCATTTCTGCATCAATACTTGAAATTGAATGAAATGATTCCTCAAAAACAAATCAATAGCAAAACAAATCAATCACATGTTAAAATTTAATTACAGATTACCATATTTAGCTGATGTTCGTCTCTTGGTATGTTTTCTAGTTGGCTATACTCTCTCAATGGTATAAAAAGGTGAGGAAGGAAGAAAGAAAATGATCTGGTATGCTTAGTACTTCTTCTGCTCTCTCAAGTTGATTGAAGGTTTGACGAAAAAAGATAATCTTTTAGGTTAACCAGCAGGTTACCGTCCTACCGTCCGCACTTTAGTTCTGCGAATGGGTCTACCGTCAGTAGTTTAGTTTTGCAGATGGGTAAAACATATATTTTTACCGTCCATAGTTTAGTTTTGTGAATGTGGCCTAACTATAAAAAGTTAGATTTAAATATATCAATTCTTCCATTTCTTTTGCACATTCTTGTTGGATATTCTTATCTGGAATGATAAGAAATATGCATGGCTAAATAAATGAAATCAAACAATGGAGTGACAACATATTGATATATGTATTCCATTTTTTTAGCCATGGTCATGTTTCAAATCATCCCATATATGATGAATCAGACATAACAAAAATATGTAAGAAAAAATAGAAATTTTGAAAGTCATAAATCGAACTCTTGTAATTCAAGATCGCCAGTGTGAAGATGAGAAATAAATTCAAAAATGTAGATATGTCGAAATTTAGTTTTGCGGTCGGGTGATATGACAAAAAAGTTTTATTTAAAGTTTTCAATCTTCTATTAAGTCTTTTAGTCATGCGTGTTTTTCATTATCCCAGATCACATGTAAGAAGAAATGGATAATTTGATGGCTTTAAATCGAACTCTTCTAGTTCAAGATTGTCACTGCCAAAATGAGATGAGATCCAAAAGTCATGCTATGAAAAATATAAATAGACAGAAGTACTTCATCATTTTATAAAGGACTCATCGTCTGCATTTTAGTTCTGCGGACAATGATTTACCTTAAAATGCCACCATTTAAAAATTAATTGAGGATATACTCAGAGTCTACAGATTAGTTCTGTAGACAGGTGATATGAGCAAAACGTCGTTATGTTAATGATATTAACACCCGTCATATATAGTGCCCACATTTTAATTATGCGAACGGATGATGGGTATTTTGGATGATTTTCCTGTCCGCAGAACTAAACTACGGGTTCCCCTATATTAAATTGCAGATGGGGCTTCCTCTTTACCATTCGATGGACGGATGGATGACTGAGATATGTTGTAAGGATGACCTTATTCTTACAACGTTAACTATGGATTAGTCCACACACACACGCACACACACACACACACACACACAC
>JAINUV010000708.1:1535000-1865625 GCA_020205505.1 Panax japonicus
TTAGGTAAATAATAAAATTATAGAGTAGGAGTAATTGCATTGTCAATTTAATTAAATAATTTAGTTGAAATGTCAATCTATATAGAATTTTAAAATTTGAGCTTTAATGAATTTTAATTTATTTGTAACACTAATTTAGTAAAAAAAATAATCTACTATAAAATTAAAAGAACAAATTTGATTTTGGTTTCGCTCAAACTTTGGTTATGTATTTTCCTATTAAATAAGGAGGGAGTATTTAATTAAGAATTTTAAAGACATTTAAAGACTTTTAAAATTTAGTTGTATTCAATCAAGACATTTAAAGAGTTTATAAAAATTTACTGGTATTCAATTACAACTTTTGTAATGCCTTTAAAAGTTATGTGGTATTAAATTGAGACTTTTATAAAGTCTATAAAAGTATTTTGGTATTCAAAAAGTCATAGATTTTTTAGATTTCTATCAAATGATGGAGTTTGACCGACTTTAGAAGAAAAGTTATAACTATCAACTCATATCCAAAGTCTGACCTCATCTCTAAAGACTTCTAAAGACTTTCAAATATTAAACACAAAGGTAAAATTTTAAATCGCCAGTAAAGAAATTATAAAAGAAATTTTATGCAAAATTCAAAAGTCGCAAAACTCTCTGGTAAATTTTTAACTTAAAATGAATATAAATTAATCTAATTTTAGAAAATATAATTATTAAAATTATAAACCATTTATTTTTTTTACTAAATTTATTAAAAATTAGATAAATTACACAAACTTTTATTATAGGAATATCTCGTTATGACTTGGAAAAATCAAACAGTAAATTTTGGTTTTGAATATTATATTATTTATATTTATATTATATAGATATAGTATATGATATATACGTATCTTGATAAATTCTAAAACTCGTCAAAATTAAAAAAAATTAGTTAAAAGATGACAACGATGGACTGTTAAAAAATTAGTTATGTAGCATTTTAATTAATTAATTTCTAACATCATAAATAAATTAAAAGGTTGCATAATTATTTTTTTAACGGTCAATTTTGGTTCACTAACAACTATTAATAATTTTAAGAAAAATAAAATCTCTTTGACAGTTTTGTCTGTGGCTTACCGACGACTAAAAATCTCTCTAATAAATTTTTTTATAACTTGGTGGCAATTTACTCACATGTATGAAGTTTTGCGACTTTTGATCATATAAATTTTCATTGTCATATTATTTTATGAAAAACAGAGTTTAATACTCCTACTAAAATAATGTAAGCATATATAGTATATATCGTTCAATGAAAAATGAGCTAAATTTTTGTGTTGTGTCTGTAATTTCTAACGTTTTATTCGTATTCGAATATCCAAATTTATCATGAAATGAGTAGAATAATATGAATATTTTCAACATATATAAAATATCATGTCACAATAATTTAATGAAATAGTGAGATTTCTTCTAGTTCATAAAAAAAGAGGGAGAGACTGTATACATGACCTAATTAACAATTAATATATGCTACAAGATATATTAAAAGTATACAAAAATTTATCAAAATCTTGGTAAAAAAGTCTATTAAAGTCAGTCACTTATTTCACAGAGTCTATAAAAGTCATTTTAAAAAGTCTTTAAAGTCTTTAAAAGTCATTAAAATTCACAAACTCTATAAAAGTCTGTCACTTAAAAAAAATCTTTAAAAATCTTAATCGAATACACCCCTATAAGTATCCTAATTTAATTATAATTTGTTAACACTTTAAATCTAAACATATAACACAATTTAATTATATACTTAATTCTGCATCTTCCTTACCAGATTAGTTTAAACTGAACTAAAATTCATTCACACTTACTATATTAAAATAGTACGTGTTTTTAATTATATTAATTTTAACTATGATTTTTTTGTTGCTAAATTAGTGTCGTAACTAAATTAAATCATTCGAACTTGAAATTTTATCAAATTAGATCATTTGCTCATATCAATATTACCTATGAATTTAGTTGAATAATTATGGATATCTTATTAATTAGTCTCATATAGAACAAAACTAAAATTCAATTAAACTTGAACCAAAGGTTCAATAAATGATAACCATCATACAGAGCAAGTCATTTAGGTTATTCATAGCTTTATCCTAGACCGACACTAAATAAAAATACTATGTGGGTAGGTAAATGTCAATTCACATAATAAAAAGTACATATGTTGTCACTATGCTATCATACTAATTAAGTTTAGTGCCAACTTTATTCAATTGGTTGGTAATTAAGTGATGGTAAATCGTATAATAAAATAAAAAGAGATAAAAGTAACACAATATTTAATGTGAAAATTTTTAAAGCGAAAAATTAGGTATTAAATTCTGAATTTCTAGTATATCAATATAACGAGTTTTCAATAATTCTTAAAAAAATTTATGACTTAAAATTAGAGGTTCACAATATCATAACATAACTTTTTATACATATTAAAAGTTACAAAACTCTCACCTACAATACAACTTTTTTGCGTGAAATATAAAAACTGCAAAAATCATCTCCCTCACATAAACACAAAACTCACTTGCACACTATCCCAACTCTTCAGATTCTACATGACTTTTGCTTGTGCTATACTTCAACAAACTAAACATAAGACTTTATTTACAAAGTATCTATAAATCTCGTATTTCTATTCAAAATAAGACACTTCTAAAATAAGGTTTTTTTCCCTCATAATAGGACTCTGACGTATATAAATATCATACTAAAAATTAAACACAATTTTTTTTATAATAAGTAATTTTTTTCTGAATATGATTTGAAGACTAACCCAAATAGAAATAATAGCATATTAATATACTGTAACGTGGAACATGGCTTAGCCTTGGGGTGGCATCGCTTCCATCTATAAATTGCCGAGTATGCAAATCACACAGAAGGGATATTGAGAGAGTATTGAAGCCATGGAATCACCTAATTTTGCTTTGTTTGCGCTTTTTTCGCTCCTCTTGGTAAGTATGTTCTAAAAATTTATAACATACCTTTGCTTTATGATATATGTTTTACAAATGATGATAATTTTACACTTACGGATTTTTAAATAAACAGATTGGAAGCACTATTGATGCAAGAACTGATCCAGATGCGTACCGGAAAAGTGTTACTAACGCTGAGGCAATTCCAGAGGCAATTCAGAGCTTTATAAACAAGGGTTATTTAGTATCTCCTTTCTCCATCAAGAAAGCTAGCAATGCTGAAGAGAAGCATTTGACCAGAGCCCATGAATCAGAAAATTTACGTTTTTTCCCTTACACTGGCCACGAAGATAAACCAGTTCATGAATCAGAAAATTTACGTTTTTTCCCCTACACTGACCACAATGATAAACCAGCCCATGAATCAGAAAATTTACCAGCCCATGAATCAGAAAATTTACGTTTTTTCCCCTACGCTGACCACAAGGATAAACCAGCCCATGAATCAGAAAATTTACCAGCCCATGAATCAGAAAATTTATTTTTCCCCTACGCTGACCACAAGGATAAACCAGCCCATGAATCAGAAAATTTACCAACCCATGAATCAGAAAATTTACGTTTTTTCCCCTACGCTGACCACAAGGATAAACCAACCCATGAATCAGAAAATTTACCAGCCCATGAATCAGAAATTTTACGCATTTTTCTCTACGCTGATCACAAGGATAAACCAGCCCATGAATCAGAAAATTTACCAGCCCATGAATCAGGACCGGAAAATTCACGCATTTTTCTCTATCACAAGGATAAACCAGCCCATAAATCAGAAAATTTACGTTGAAGATTAGTCGAAAAATAACGTTCAACTAAATATATTCCATGTGTGATGAATCTAATTTGAATGCAGGCGAGTCATTGGAGGCCAGATGCTACAAAAAAATAACGACTGGCGCGTGATACAATTAGGGCTATGGTTGTGATTGTAATCTAAATTAAAAGTGATTTGTGTATGTAATGTGCGTCTTAATATGTATTTTGTGATTGTGATGATAAAAACTATCAGTTTGTTGTTTCTTTATCTAGAGGCTAGATGATTAACCAATTTACATGCGTAATTATTTAGAAATAATTAGTCTGTTATTCTTTGGGACTAACAACAGTAAAATAGACCTACAAAGGAGAAAGGGTGTTTAAACACATGAACTTGGGTCAATTATCACGTACTAGTTAGTGAACTTGGGTGCTTCTTACATATTATTACTTCCTTTTGGAAATGATAATCCACATGCAGTAATACCATATGAATGGGTAAAATCTCTTGCACCCTAATATGTTATATGAACCTCTCAGTTTTTTATGAAATCCAGCCCTGCAAGTTGAAAAATATTACAGTAAGTAAATGTTTATACGAGTAACTAGTTCACAACTTAATGAAAACAAAGAAGAGATATGTGGATAGTAGCCGACAAAGAAAAGAATAAAAAAAAAAACAGGAGTTTATATATATATATGGGGTTCCATCCACAGCAACCCCGTTTTTAGCATGTAGAATTTTATTTTATTTTATTTTTAGCCTGAAATTTCGGCTGGAGCAAAAAAAAAAAAATTCACATGCCAAAAAAGGGTTGCTCCACAGCAACTGGTTGCTGTGGATGGAACCCCATATATATATATATATATATATATATATATATATATATATATATATATATACGGGCTATATATATATACACAGTTGTGTAATATACTATCACTTAAACAGTTTTTTTAGGTTAGACTAGAACAACTATAGCTACAAGTGAATCGTCGCTATAGCCCAAAAAAACTGTCGCTATAGACGACTGTGTACTACACTGTTGTGTATATATATTTTTTCACACACACACACACACACACACACACACACACACACACACACACATATATATATATATATATATATATATATATATATATATACAAAACGGATCAGGTCTGGGAGTCCGGACCTGATCCAAAATCCGGACCCAATTTTTTTTTTTGGTAGAACAACTAAAAAAAAAATTATGGAACTAAAATTTTTCCATAATACACTGTTTTGGGTGTGTTTTTAATATCTACACCAACCAATATATGTACAGTCTGCCCAGACTGTACAGACATATTTTGTTATATGTATCCAAATCACACCCAAAATACTGTATTATGGAAAAATTGAAGTTCCATAATTTTTTTTAGTTGTTTTAAAAAAAAGCAAAAAAAAAAAAGTCTGGATTTTGTTAAAATCCGGGAGTCCGGACCTGATCCGAACTATATATATATATATATATATATATATATATATATATATAAGGTCAGGATCAGGTGAGGGCTCCCTTACTTTGTTAAAATGCGGATTTTTTTTTGTTTTTTTGGTTTTTTTTTAAACAACTAAAAAAAATATTTAATATTTTGTGGAACTGAAATTTTTTCATAATACAGTGTTTTGGATGTGATTTGGGTACGTATAACAAAATATGTATGTACAGTCTGGGCAGACTGTACCACCACTTTTGGTATAGGTATTCAAAACACGCCCAAAACATTATATTATGAAAAAATTTCAGTTCCATAAAATATTAAATATTTTTTTTAGTTGTTTAAAAAAAACCAAAAAAAAAAACAAAAAAAAAGTCCGCATTTTAACAAAGTAAGGGAGCCCTCACCTGATCGGTTCTGTATATATATATATATATATATATATATATATATATATATATATATATATATATATATATATATATATATATATATACACGGAATAACCTAATTTCAAAATAATAATTAGTTTAGTGAAATAATTTGAAAAATTAAAAGTTTAATTGTGTAATCAGTAAAACTTGCCAACTACAGTTAGGGGTGCTCACAATTTTTGGTTTTTTACCGGTACCAATTTTTTGGTATTTTAACACTTTTCGGTACAGGTACCGGTAATGACTTTTTTAAATTTGGTAAAAACCGAAATACCAAAAATACTAAAATTTAATAATTTAATAATTAATAGTTATTGTTTTGTAATTTTATATATTAAATAATTTTTTTTATATATTAATAATTTCTATATAATAGTAGTTTTATTACTTTTTTATATATATTAATAATGTTTTGTAGTTTTATTTTATATATTAATTATTATTAATATTTAATGATTTCTTAGTTTTTTAAAAAATTATTAATAAATAAAAAAAATTATTTAATTATTATTAATAATTATATATATTACCATGCGGTATAACCGAAAACCGAGCCAAAAAAACTTGTATCGATTTTGTACCGAACCGGTACCAAAACTGGTAATTCGGTACCAATTTTTTCGGTAATTTTGGATCGGTACCGGTTCGGTTTTTTACCCATGAGTATCCCTAACTACAGTGGGTATGAAATTTTACTAGGCACACTTAGAAGGGGGGTTGAATAAGTGTTGGAGCAATCTATGGCCAACTTTTAAAAACTATTAATTTCAGGCTACTAAAATGATTGAAATCAGTTTACTCAATTAATATAGCCTTTTTAATAAAATACTTGATGTTAAAGAATTATCTAAATATAATTCAAGTAGTCAAATTAAGATAATTAATTAACTTATGCGATTTTAAAGTAAAGTACATACTAAAATCAACACCAACATTTTTTACGTGGTTCAACTATTACCCTCTATGATAATAGCATAGTCCACGTCCAATACCAACTAGTATTGGAGACTGTAATATCCTAGATTTTTCCATGTAATTAAACAATTTCAATAAACAAACTTATGTGAAATTCTTATGTGACAATTATTTTTAGATGAATTATTTATTTTTATTATATGTTATGTGATAAGATGCATATTAATGGTTGTTATGGTTAGGTCAATTATTTAAATTGGTTAAGGATGGAATTAATTCTAATTAATTTCGTGGGATGACTTACAAATATGAGTTTGAGTTTGGAGCGGAGTTTAGAGACGCGGTCTGCGTATTTGAGTTCGAAACGTCAAAATTAGGCAGGATAGACTGTAACCACGAAAATGAGACATGTCTCATAATATTTTTATATATCCACCATTCTCTTTTACAATGCTCTTATTTATAGATATATGGACTTGGAAGTTTCATGACGTAAAATATCACATACAGTCAAATCTCTTCTCTTGGAACTTTATTAGATATAATATTATCTTAAATTTAGCCCCAAACACACTTTGGAGCGACGAATTGTCAACTACGAATTTTGAAGTTGAGTTTGACAAAACGTATAGTTCCATGACGTCGACTTTAGTAGGAATCGATATGAGTATCGACACGTTTGACTACGGAGGGCAAAATGGTCAAAATGACTTGTTAATTGATAAAATGATTATTATAATGTTTATACTCAAGTGCAACAGCTGGGGGGGTTCCACGTGACCATCAAATTGGGATAATAAAAGGAGCATATTTGTATATATTATGATAGTAATGAGAGAGTGAGTTTATTTTTCTTTATAACACCGAAACCTTTCATTTTTGTAACTCATACCCATAATTAGACTATTGAATGGGGAGTGTAATGGTAACTGATCATGGGGGAGTGTAATGGGCTGGAGAATTCAGTTCATTACACCATATATGATGTATATACATTACATCTAAACTCATTCTCCTCTTTCACAACAATATTCCAACCAAGAGAGTAAAAGAGAAAGAAAAGAGAGAATTGTGAGTGAAAGCTTTGGAGCAACGAGTTCTGGAGATTTTGGGAGAGTCTAGCAATCAAGAAGAAGCATTAGAAGCAATCAAAACAAGAAGAATCCGTCTATAAGGTAAGCATTCAAGCTATTTTCTATGTTCCTAAGTAAAATAGTGGAGAAAATGCATGAATTAGTATGGTTATTGGTTTGTCTTGTTTTGTGATGCCATGTTTGGGTATGATTCTTCTATGTGGCGGTTAAGGAAGGAAAATTCTGGTGTAAACATGTTACTAATTCGTATAGAATCAATAAATCATGCCATGTATGCTAGCTAATTGATAAAATGCCTCTTAGATGCTAATTTGATGAAAACATGAAAAGTTAGAGAATTGAATGGTTGTAACATGTATATATATGTTATTATAAGTGGTCTAGATAATAGGAATCAAAACCCATGCATGCTAGAATCAAAATCATGATTTTCTCAAAAGTTGGGTTAAACTAGTTTGCATGATTTTTTTAGGATTTTTGGTCACTCGAAATCATGTCTTAGATAATCCATTTGGTGCATGTAATAATTTTATAAAATATTTTATAGCATGAGGTATAACATGTCCAAATTTCGTTCGAATCGAAGCTATTTTGAGTGAGATATGAAAATCGTAAGCAATCATGTTAGAAACCGAAAAGGAAAAAAAAAACTGTGAACTGCTGACCCTAAAGACAAAATTCGGTACTAGCTACAGTTTCTAGAAAGTTATGGGCTTTTGGATTATTATAGTACACTGAATAAGCTTTCCATAGACTCTGGAACGAACTAATTCCGACTTCGGAGCAAGGAGTTATGACTTTTCAAAGTAGTTGTGTCAAATCTGTCCAACAAATTCGGTGCAGTCCTCTTGCACGGATTTTCTGGAATTTTGTGCTTGGAATTTGAAGTTGGTCCATGAACGAAAGTTGTGGCCCCAGAAGTTAGATTCGCGTGGGCGCAAGAATCGATCAAAAATGTTTTAAAACGAGTTAGTTATGCCTGTTTTAACGAGATATGGTAAAGCTGAAAATCGTAGAGTCAGTGAAAATCGTAGAGTAAAAATCGTAGAGTCTCTGAAAATCGTAGAGTCTCTAAAAATCGTAGAGTCAGTGAAAATCGTAGAGTAAAAATCGTATAGTCTCTGAAAATCGTAGAGTCAGTGAAAATCGTAGAGTAAAATTGTAGAGTCTCTGAAAATCGTAGAGTCTCTCAAAATCGTAGAGTCGGTGAAAATCGTAGAGTAAAAATCGTAGAGTCAATGAAAATCGTAGAGTCAATGAAAATCGTAGAGCAAACTCAAAAATCGTAGAGTCAATGAAAATCGTAGAGTAAACTCTGAAAATCGTAGAGTCATTGAAAATAGTAGAGTAAACTCTGAAAATCGTAGAGTCATTGAAAATAGTAGAGTAAACTCTGAAAATCATAGAGTCAGTGAAAATCGTAGAGTAAACTCTGAAAATTATAGAGTAAAGTTTATATTATAACTACTATGCGTTGCTAATAGTTGATGTGCATGATTATACAATTGTGTAGGGCACGTGAAGTGTAGATAGCTGTAAGCTGTTAATCTATTATTGGTAAACAACGAGCAAGGCAAGTTTCCTAACCCTAATTTATTTTGGGTATTTATTAAATCCTTACTAATATTATTGCAGTAAGGGTAAGATTTGGACTTGTGTTAGTTATTTATTCGTGCAAGTTTCTTCGTTGAAAAGTCATACAAACTTCAATTATCTTGCAAGCTTTTCAATGGTTATTCAGTTATTATTCTAACGGCTATGCTTTTAAGTTTCATGTCATCATAGAACTGTTTCTATGTATGTTCCTAGCCTTTGGTTCTGGCTAGTTTTTATTGATGAAAAATGATTTAAAACACATCCTTCGAAGCTATTGAATGTTTACCAATCCAAGTTGCCTTGGTGAGGTCTCGCATGATTACTAAGATGAACAACCCGAATGAACGAAAAAAAACAGATGTCGGGCAAATAGTCTCATTTATGCTTATGCATTTTAAACTTAATACATGTGCACAATGTAGGGTACAATGGGCTGATCACCTGGCGTACTTGCAGAGACTGTTTACAGTCTATTTGATTGTTAAACCGTCTCATGGTTTTTGATGAAAGAAAATATGTTCAGTGTATTTTACACCCCTTAGTATGATATTGAAAATTCTTAAATTCTTATTCTTGATGTTCTTCTTTAACACTTGATAATCTTTCAACTGTTGAGATCTAGTAATTCAAATGCCTTTATTCTGATGTGTATTCCCCATTTATTCCGTACACTTGCTGGGCAATTTGTGCTCATTTTTGTTTAAACCTTTTAGTTAAGGATGAGAAGGCTGAGGGTTCGAGCAAGGACAAGGGAAAGTCCAAGATGAAGTGATGCTAATGGTTATGTAATAAAATAATTATTTCCGCATATGTGTATTGTAGCGATAAACGCTAAGACTAGGTTCCAGTATGTTTTAAGATTATAAAGACTTGGAATTTTATTTTGAATAATTATGTAAGAGTTAATATTATTATTCCTTATTGTTAAGGTTTACTTAGTTAGATGATGGTGTATGTTGTATCGTGAGCACCAAGTTCTGTAATCGATGATTATACGGATTTGGGGGCGTCACAGAGACTCACTTTATTTATTTATAAATAAATAAATACAGATTACACAACAGATTCAAAAAATTAATCAACAATTAATTTTTTTTGAGCTCTCTTACTCCTTGTACACCTATGCACCCTTCAAGCACATTTGCTTCTTTGAACCTGTTTGTAAACTACTTTTCTAATCCACCTGGATTAAAACCTTTAGACTACACTTAGTCTAACAATAGAAAAATCAATACAATATAGAGGTCTATGATCAATGCAAGAATAATCAATTTAACAATTAAAGGCTCAACTATATGCAATGATCAAGTAGCACAAAATAAGCAATTAATTTCTTACCGAATATCACCTCAAATAATACCAAAAATTAAACTGCTTAGCTTCTCAATAATTGCACTCAATAAATCAATTTGCTCAATAATAAGTGCAATGATAATTCGTGAGTTGTCTATTCCAAAACAATACACTTAGTTTATATAGCACAATTTATTACCGTTATATAATAGACCGTTTGTGAATTACGTTGCTTTAGATAACGAACAGATAAATAGAGTTTGTTCCATATTTTCATCTGTTCTTTTAATCCCAAAAGAAACGGCTAAAATATTTGTAACAAACCATAACGTTAAAGAACAACTTTTTGTACTATTGGAATAATTCAAAATACTCTTTAAAGATAACCCACATAAAGAAATATGATTAAGTCTTTCTCTATCCATTAAAGTGACGTGAACAAATCAAAAGGAACAACTAGAAAGACGTGACATAACAATCCTTTTTCAAACATTATCTTCATAGTTCCAAGAAAATCACAATTGCTTTTCTAGAGAACTACCCATAACATGTCAGTATACAACCTCTTTAAGCTACCTTCTTTTTAGCTAGACATGCCATATAACCACGTGTAACATATATCAAACATAAAGAATTAATTTCTTTTGAACTTGATGATATATATTAATCTTTAGCTTTTCAAAGAAATAGAGTCCATATCTTTCATGATTGCACACATTGAAAATAGCACAAACTATATACATAACTGGCATGCACAATTACTCCTTAATATCCGTTCATGCAACAGTTTCAATTAAAGATGTATGCACATAATATGACCGGATACTTAAATGCATAATATTTTAAATCCATATTTCATTTAAGACATATAACAATATATATAATGCAATAGACACTGTGCCAACAACCTCTTTTTGGACCGTTAATCAATTGATTTGAAGGCTGAGATTGAAATCAAAAATTCACAAGCTAGCACAGGTTGTTGTGCCTAAATATCAACCTGTACCGGCTTCAATTTTAATAAGAGGACCCCACATATTCAACATATTGTCAGTATAGTTAAAAAAAACTAATATTTAATATTAAAATAATCATAACCGATACAGCTTGTACTGGCTTTCTCTTTTTTTTTACGCATCTCTCCATTATATGTCATGACTCAGCACATTAAAATAGAATAAAAAAATAAAATGAAGGTTCGGCCGGTACAGGCTGTTGCGGCTGGGATTAAAAAAAATTTAAAATGTCGGCCGGTACAGCTTGTCATAGCTGGCAATAAAAAATTGAAAAAAATATCCGGCTGGTAAAATAATTTTTTTCAACCAATTCGCTGCTAAACAGATTCAAACCCGCAACCTCCAGCTCCAAACCCTCGTCATATGACCACCCGAGCACCACAAGCCTAGCTGTTCATTTCCCACAAGGATTTGTCTTTATATTAAAACTTTATATTCCCCCAAAATCTTTATTCTTGCATTATTATTATTATTATTATTATTTATCTATTCTTATTATGTTTATTATTATTATTATTATTATTTTATATATTTATTAATATTGTTGTTGTTTTTCAGTGATAGGAAATGAATGCATTATCTATTTATGAAAGTGGTAGTAAATTGGTAGTGGAATTTAAATGGAGTTAGATTATAATAATTTATTTTAAAATTTCTCAACAAATTCGATTGTTTAATTTCTTTTTAAATAAATATAAAAACTATGCATGTGTACTTATCATAGAAGACAATTAGATTTTTATTACGAATAGAAAATGGATATTCAGAAAAAGAAACCAAAAAAAAGTCACTAATGTGGAAACAATAATTGTGATTTTTATTACAACTGGATTTGCACGTGGAGCTGTAGTTATAATTTGAATCTGGATTTGATTTATGAGTTTTGATATTTTGGGCCAAAAATTTGAAGAAAATGAATGGGTTGAGATATTTAGTTTGAGATTTCAAAGTTTTATGAATGGTTGCGAGGGGAAGATGAATGATTCGGAAAGTCTGGATTTATAAAAGAAACTCCCAAATACATTTAAGTCCTACCATAATCTTGGTCGAAATACTGATGTGTCACGACAAAGTCATGTACTTCTATAATTTTAACATTTTTAACGTATTTGAATATATTTAAAGCCGTTTAATAATTTTTTTGTATAAAATGATATAATTAAATAGTATGTATATACACAAATAAAATATATAAAATAATTAACGTTAATAATTTACTTAAATAAAATAATTAATTCCACTTATTAATTTAAATAAATAATTAAATTAATTAATTAATTCAAATAAAATTATAATCTAGACTCGTAGTACTTGTGAATAAAAATGCAGTTAATACTCCCTCCATTCTAAATAAGTGACGTTTTGGAAGAAAAAATTTGTTCCAAATTATCTGTCGTTTACAATTTTATAGGAGAATAAATTATTAACTTTTCTATATCACCCTTACCTTCTCTCATTGTCCCAAGAAATTCTCACCCTTAGTATTAATAGTTTTTAACTTCCCATAAAGGGGTAGTGATGGAATTTTACACATATTTTAACTATTAAATGATAATATTAAATGACTTTCTTAATCCATATACAAAAATCTTAAATGACACTTATTTAAAAATGGAGGGAGTATATGATACGGGTCTCTCAAAGGCAGACCTCTCTGTTTATGCATGGAAGCTATTGATCTAATTTCTGGAGCAGAGCCGACCCTGGGCAAGGGCCAACCAGGCAACCGCCCAGGGCCGACAGTTGAGGGGGTCCAAAATTTTTTATAAACTTTTGTAAAAATGATATGTTAGAAAACATTAAATATGATAGTATAATTGATGATTTTGCATCTAAAAGTGCAACAAGAAGACATTTTAAATAATGTTTTGTGGTTTAAATTTTATTGGACAAAACTAAAGAAATACTCATTGTATTTCGTAGGTTTTATTGATTACACCATTGAACTTTTAATTTTTTAAATTACACCTCTAATCTAATTAAAAAATATAAACGAACGTTAATTTTTTATCTACAAAACTAATGAATTACCTACTGTAGTTGACACATTTTACTGATTACACAATTGAACTTTTAATTTTTTAAATTACCTCATCAAACTAATTAAAAATAATTATTTTAAAAATAATTATTTTTTTAAGTAAAAAATATTAGAATTTTTTTTTCTTCATAAAATGAGTAGAGTTTCATAAAAAAATATAGATTAAAAAAAATTAAAGTTATTTTAAATTAAATTAATGTCTACTTAATCTTTTAACAGAATAACCCATTCTTAATATTACAAATTTCAAAATAAACAAAAAATAGAAATTAAAATAAAAAAATAGTAAAAGATAAATAAAAAAACTAATTCAATTTTTTCAAAAAAGAAATTAATAATTTTTATAAAAAAAATATTATTTTCAAGAAAAAATTTGGAAAATTCTTCATATTTTAAAAAAAAATAGTAAAATTTTATAAAATATAGATTCAAAAAAATATACTTTATTTTCAAAAGGGAAAAAAAGATTTTTTTTTAAAATCAGTAATGTTTCATAAAACTTTAATTTTTTTAAATTTATATTTTATGAAACTTTACTCATTTTATGGAAAAAAAATTAAAGTTTCTAATATTTTTTACTGAAAATAATAATTATTTTAAAAAATATTTAAAATAATCATTTTTAATTAGTTTAACCAATCTGAAAAATTAAAAGTTCAATAATGTAATCAGTAAAACATGTCAACTACAGTGTGTAATTCATTAGCTAGTTTTGTACATAAAAAATTAACGTCCGTTTAATTTTTTTTAACGAAATAACCTAATTTCAAAATAATAATTAGTTTAGTGAGATAATTTGAAAAATTAAAAGTTCAATTGTGTAATCAGTAAAACTTGCCAACTACAGTTAGGGGTGCTCACAATTTTTGGTTTTTTTCGGTTTTTTACCGGTACCAGTTTTTCGGTATTTTAACACTTTTCGGTACAGGTACCGGTAATGACTTTTTTAAATTTGGTAAAAACCGAAATACCAAAAATACTAAAATTTAATAATTTAATAATTAATAGTTATGGTTTTGTAATTTTATATATTAAATAATTTTTTTTATATATTAATAATTTCTATATAATAGTAGTTTTATTACTTTTTTTATATATATTAATAATGTTTTGTAGTTTTATTTTATATATTAATTATTATTAATATTTAATGATTTCTTAGTTTTTTAAAAAATTATTAATAAATAAAAAAAATTATTTAATTATTATTAATAATTATATATATTACCATGCGGTATAACCGAAAATCGAACCGAAAAAACTTGTATCGATTTTGTACAGAACCGGTACCGAAATCGGTAATTCGGTACCGATTTTTTCGGTAATTTTGGATCGGTACCGGTTCAAGTTTTTTACCCATGGGTATCCCTAACTACAGTGGGTATGAAATTTAACAAGGCACACTTAGAAGGGGGGTTGAATAAGTGTTGGAGCAATCTATGGCCAACTTTTAAAAACTATTAATTTCAGGCTACTAAAATGATTGAAATCAGTTTACTCAATTAATATAGCATTTTTAATAAAATACTTGATGTTAAAGAATTATCTAAATATAATGCAAGTAGTCAAATTAAGATAATTAATTAACTTATGCGATTTTAAAGTAAAGTACATACTAAAATCAACACCAAGATTTTTTACGTGGTTCGACTATTACCCTCTATGATAATAGCATAGTCCACGTCCAATACCAACTAGTATTGGAGACTCACTTTATTTATTTCTTTATAAATAAATACAGATTACACAACAGATTCAAAAAATTAATCAAAAATTAATTTTCCTTGAGCTCTCTTGCTCCTTGTACACGTATGCACCCTTCAAGCACCTTTGCTTTCTTGAACCTGTTTGTAAACTACTTTTCTAATCCACCTGGATTAAAACCTTTAGACTACACTTAGTCTAACAATAGAAAAATCAATACAATATAGAGGTCTATGATCAATGCAAGAATAATCAATTTAACAATTAAAGGCTCAACTATATGCAATGATCAAGTAGCACAAAATAAGCAATTAATTTCTTACCGAATATCACCTCAAATAATACCAGAAATTAAACTGCTTAGCTTCTCAAGAATTGCACTCAGTAAATCAATTTGCTCAATAATAAGTGCAATGATAATTCGTGAGTTGTCTATTCCAAAACAATACACTTAGTTTATATAGCACAATTTATTACCGTTATATAATAGTCCGTTTGTGAATTACGTTGCTTTAGATAACGAACAGATAAATAGAGTTTGTTCCATATTTCCATCTGTTCTTTTAATCCCAAAAGAAACGGCTAAAATATTTGTAACAAACCATAACGTTAAAGAACAACTTTTTGTACTATTGGAATAATTCAAAATACTCTTTAAAGATAACCCACATAAAGAAATATGATTAAGTCTTTCTCTATCCATTAAAGTGACGTGAACAAATCAAAAGGAACAACTAGAAAGACGTGACATCACACTCCTTTTTCAAACATTATCTTCATAGTTCCAAGAAAATCACAATTGCTTTTCTAGAGAACTACCCATAACATGTCAGTATACCTCTTTAAGCTACCTTCTTTTTAGCTAGACATGCCATATAACCACGTGTAACATATATCAAACATAAAGAATTAATTTCTTTTGAACTTGATGATATATATTAATCTTTAGCTTTTCAAAGAAATAGAGTCCATATCTTTCATGATTGCACACATTGAAAATAGCACAAACTATATACATAACTGGCATGCACAATTACTCCTTAATATCCGTTCATGCAACAGTTTCAATTAAAGATGTATGCACATAATATGACCGGATACTTAAATGCATAATATTTTAAATCCATATTTCATTTAAGACATATAACAATATATATAATTTTATATTGTTATAAAATTATATATATTTTAAGACATATTTTGGCTGATGTTCGTCTGCTGGTATGTTTTCTAGTTGGCTATACTCTCTCAATGCTATAAAAAGGCGAGGAAGGAATAAAAAAAATGATCTGGTATGCTTAGTACTTGTTATGCTCTCTCAAGTTGATTGAAGGTTTGAAAAAAAGATAATCATTTAGGTTAATCAGTCCTACCGTTTGCACTTTAGTTATGCGGACGGGAAAAACATATATTTTTAAGTTACCGTCCTACCGTCAGCATTTTAGTTCTGCGAATTGGTCTACCGTCAGTAGTTTAGTTCTGCAAATGGGTAAAACATATATTTTTACCGTCTATAGTTTAGTTTTGCGGATGTGGCCTAACTATTAAAATTTAGATTTAAATATATCAATTCTTCCATTTCTTTTGCATATTCTTATCTGGAATGATAAGAAATATGCATGGCTAAATAAATGAAATCAAACAATGGAGTAACAACATATTGATATATGTATTCCATTTTTTTAGCCACGTTCATGTTTCAAATCATCACATATAAGATGAATCAGACATAACAAAAATATGTAAGAAAAAATAGAAAATTTGAAAGTCTTAAATCGAACTCTTGTAATTCAAGATCGCTAGTGTGAAGATGAGAAATAAAATAAAAAGTTTAGATATGCCGAAATTTAATTCTGCGGTCGGGTGATATGACAAAAAAGTTGGATTTAAAGTTTTCAATCTTGTATCAAGTCTTTTAGTCATGCATGTTTTTCATTATCCCAGATCACATGCAACAAGAAATGGATAATTTGATAGCTTTAAATCAAACTCTTCTAGTTCAAGATCGTCACTGTCAAAATGAGATGAGATCTAAAAGTCATTCTATGAAAAATATAAATAGATTGAAGTACTTCATCATTTTATAAAGGACTTTTCATCTGCATTTTAGTTCTACGGACAATGATATGCCTTTAAATGTCACCATTTAAAGATTAATTGAGAATATACTTAGAGTCTACATATTAGTTCTACAAACGGTTGATATGAGCAAAACGTAGTCATGTTAATGATATTAACACCTGTCATATATAGTGCCCATATTTTAATTATGCGAACGGATGATGGGTATTTTGGATGATTTTCTCGTCCGCAGAATTAACCTACGGGTTCCCCTTTATTAAATTGCAGATGGGGCTTTCTCTTTACCGTTCGATGGACGGGATGGATGACTGAGATATGTTGTAAGGATAACCTTATCCTTACAACATTAACTATGAATTAGTCCACACACACACACAAATATGTATATATATATATATATATATATATATATATATATATATATATATATATATATATAAACAAGATCAGGTCCGGACTCCCGGACGGGAGTAAAATCCGGACCTGATTTTTTTTTTTTTTTTTTGGTAGAACAACTAAAAAAAAAAAAAAAAAATTTATGGAACTGAAATTTTTCAATAATACAGTGTTTTGAGTGTGTTTTTAATACCTACACCAACCAATGTATGTACAGTCTGCCCAGACTGTACAGACATGTTTTGTTATAGGCATCCAAATCACACCCAAAACACTGTATAATGTAAAAATTCCAATTCCATAAAATTTTTTTTTTTAGTTGTTTCAAAAAAAAAAAAAGCAAAAAAAAAAAAAAAAAGTCCGGATTTTAACAAAATCCGGGAGTCCGGACCTGATCCGGATATATATATATATATATATATATATATATATATATATATATATATATATATATATATGGAATCCATCCATGGCAACCGGCTGTCATGGACACTGTGCCAACAACCTCTTTTTGGACCGTTGATCAATTGATTTGAAGGCTGAGATTGAAATCAAAAATTCACAAGCCAGCAAAGGTTGTTGTGCCTAAATATCAACCTGTACCGGCTTCAATTTTAATAAGAGGACCCCACATATTCAACATATTGTCAGTATAGTTAAAAAAAACAAATATTTAATATTAAAATAATCATAACCGGTACAGCTTGTACTGGCTTTCTCTTTTTTTTACGCATCTCTCCATTATATGTCATGACTCAGCACATTAAAATAGAATAAAAAAATAAAATGAAGGTCGGCCGGTACAGGCTGTTGCGGCTGGGATTAAAAAAAATTTAAAATGTCGGCCGGTACAGCTTGTCATAGCTGGCAATAAAAAATTGAAAAAAATATTTGGCTGGTAAAAGAATTTTTTCAACCAATTCGCTGCTAAACAGATTCGAACCCGCAACCTCCAGCTCCAAACCCTCGTCATATGACCACCCGAGCACCACAGGCCTAACTGTTCATTTCCCACAAGGATTTGTCTTTATATTAAAACTTTACATTCCCCCAAAATCTTTATTCTTGCATTATTATTATTATTATTATTATTATTATTATTTATCTATTCTTATTATGTTTATTATTATTATTATTTTATATATTTATTAATATTGTTGTTGTTTTTCAGTGATAGAAAATGAATGCATTATCTATTTATGAAAGTGGTAGTAAATTGGTAGTGGAATTTAAATGGAGTTAGATTATAATAATTTATTTTATTATTCTTAATATTTATTTTTATATTAATATTAATAATTAAGTCATATTCTTTTATGAAGCCATGTTCCTTTATGAACTCTGTCCATTGAATATTATGAAATCAATTTTCTCCTAAGTTCTAACTTTGAAAATATATCAAGTTCAATTAGTTTAATAAGTAATGATGATAATTTTTCAAGTTCTCCGGGAAATTAATTTACTTATCCAATTTATAAAAGTAGTTAAGTATTATTATAATAATAATAATGTGATTATCAATATTTGAAGTACGGATTATACCAATACTACTACTGCATAACATTAACATGAATAATACAGATTACATGTTCATTTTCATAAAATAAAAAAAAACATAGCATAAATAATACAACCGACGCCTATTTTTTTGGCTCAGGAATCCCTAGCACTCGATAGTGATTTTGCTTATCGTGATCGGTTTCAAAGCCACAAATTGCACATTTTTGATGAGGCTTAGAATGAATGATTTTCTCGAGTGCACTCTTGAATCTAGATTATTTTTTACGGCCCTTTGTCTGAGAAATAATAGGCGGCAAAAACTCTTCTTCTGCTTCCACCTCTGCATCTTCATCGTCATTATCGTATCCCATATCAAGAATTGGATCTCCAACTATGCAATCAATGTCGTCATCTGCTAGTTCAGTAATATTCTCATCCGGATCATACTGGTCAACCAACGCTTTTCCTCGTGCATTCAGTTTAAGAACAGTTTTGTAACTTTAGATTGAGTAAGCCACTTTGCTCGCTAACTCCTGGTAATCACTCATCAAATAATTATAACGCATTGCTTGATCTTGTTCGAAGTCAGCAGATGTGGAGTTAAAGAGTAAGTCTTCACCATTGCTTTTGTTCGCGTCTCTTGTCCACCGATGAAGAATCATGTCGCTCGGTATTTGTGAAATACTCTTTGCTGTGAAATATCTTAAGATGTGCCTGCATAATTCACCAGAGTGAGAAAACATTTGGCAGTTACATATTAACGATCCCAGTTGACGATTGTTGACAACTTCTTTATATCTTCCACCACTTTCAGTTGCATCTGCATTATACACTGCATAAACCTTAGTATCAGTGACACACAACTCACTAAGTTTATGAACATTGTATTTCATGGAATCGACGAATTGACGTTGGAAATTTCTAAACATTTCTTTTGTGTACACTTGTGCAGCATGAACTTCTAAAGATGAACTGAGTACCATAATCCTTTTACGATGTTTTGTTATGTAGTCGGCCTTCCTCTACCTGATAAATTGTTTTTCTATAGCCTTCTGACTCTGCAGTACAAAATATAGCATGCCTGTTGATGCATTAACGTAATAATAAAATAAATTATTATAATATAACTCCATTTAAATTCCACTACCAATTTACTACCACTTTCATAAATAAATAATGCATTCATTTCCTATTACTGAAAAACAACAACAATATTAATAAATATATAAAATAATAATAATAATAATAATAATAATAATAATAATAATAAAAATAAACATAATAAGATCTGAATAATAATAATGCAAGAATAAAGATTTTGGGGTAATGTAAAGTTTTAATATAAAGACAAATTCTTGTGGGAAATGAACAGCTAATTAAGCCTGTGGTGCTCGGGTGGTCATATGACGAGGGTTTGGAGCTGGAGGTTGCGAGTTCGAATCTGTTTAGCAGCGAATTGGTTGAAAAAATTCTTTTACTAGCCGGGTATTTTTTTCAATTCTTTATTGCCAGCCGTGACAAGCTGTACCAGGCCGACATTTTAATTTTTTTAATCCCTGCCACAACAGCCTGTACCGGCCGGCCTTCATTTTATTTTTTTATTTTATTTTAATGTGTTGAGTCATGACATATAATGGAGAGATGCGTAAAAAAAGAAATGACAAAAGAGAAAGTCGGTACAAGTTGTACCAGTTATGATTATTTTAATATTAAATATTTGTTTTCATTAACTATACTGACAATATGTTGAATATGTGGGGTCCTCTTATTAAAATAGAAGCCAGTACAAGTTGATATTTAGGCACAACAACCTGTGTCGGCTTGTGAATTTTTGATTTCAATATCAGCCTTCAAATCAATTGATCAACGGTCTGAAAAGAGGTTGTTGGCACAATGGTCATGGCAATCGGTTGCAATGGATGGATTCCGTTATATATATATATATATATATATATATATATATATATATCTTCTATTATAAAGTATCTCTCTTGAGCCGCTGAAGTCGGAGGTAAATTTGTGTCACCCAATTTTTTTCTTTTATACTCTTATATAAGTTTAGTTATTTTACTATTTGTCCTTTTTATAATTTTTTTATATTTTTATTTAGTCCTCCAAATTTATAAATTTATTTTACTCCATATAAATCACACACGCACCGCGTGTGTCACCGTAATCTCTCATATTCATTTTTTTTAATTTTTTACCCTTATGTTATATCCTTATTTTTTTCTCTCCACTTCCATTATCCACCACCTCCTAATTTCACTCACTCACTCATTAAATTTTATGTTTTTACTTTTCAAATTTGCTCACATATTCGTGTGTGCCAGATAACTAGTAGTCCCCCAAATCCCCAAATGGATAAACAAAATATAATTTGTACACATATTAAGAAAAATAAATGTAGAAAAAAATAAAAAAAAGTTCCAAATTTATATTTAATGGCCCTATAAGATTATATAAAATAATGAGTACTTAACTTTTTGTACATATTAAAAGTTACAAAACTCTTACTTACAATACAATTTTTTTTGCATGAAATTTAAAAACTGCAAAAATCATCTCCCTCAAACAAACACAAAACTCACTTACACACCATCCCAACTCTTTAGATCTACATGACTTTTGGTTGTGCTATACTTCAACAACTAAACATAAGACTTTATTTATGAAGTATCTATAAACTGATAATTTATTAGATAAACATTAAATAAATTTATTCCGAATCCTTTGAATTCACAAAGTCTCCTTAAAGTAAATTTATTCCCTCACTGGTGCTAAGGATTAATTGAATAATTGATTTTCAAGATAAAACGGATTTTCAGTTCTTAATTAGAAGCACTTCAAAATTAAGAACATTTTGAACCAATATTTATGTTATGTACTAAAATTACATGAATAATGATGATGACGCATGCATAAAATAAACTTGAAAAAGGAAGAAAATTCTTACTACTCTTATTGCACACAACACTCTGTTGTCTTGTCAAGCACACTGCACTATGTTGTTTTATATCTTAGAATTCGCAGGAAAATAGTGTATATAAAGAGGGAAAATAAGAACAGAAAACAGTAAGGAAAAAAACAGAAACATGTCTCTTCTTTCATGTGCGCCCATATTCGGGTATATATAGAATAATTACACGGTTTATTACCGTTGGCTGGCTCACAAACTGTTTTGCCAAAATTGTGTAGTATTGATATTAAATTTTGTTCAAAAATTATATATATCAAGACACGACCCGACCTGACCCGAGTCAATTTTCTCATTCAATTCCTAATGAATTTGAACAAATAAGTATACCACATTTTACTCCTCGCGGAGGAGAACGCATTGGTGAAAAATCCCTAATATTTAATATTTTCAAATCTATTTCCAACAACCCCCCACATGAATGTAAAATTGGCTTTACAAAATGTAAAATATGTTATGAATATGCAGATACTAGTTCGAGTACATAAGAAAAGATATTTCATCAGGTTAAGTAGCCTAGTGGCTTTGAACTTGCCTTAGTAAATTCTATCGGATTTACTTGGCTAATCAGTAGACTTGATATCTTTGAACTGTCAACTTTTTCTGTAAACCTAGACAATAGAATTCACAAAATATCTCTTCAGACATAGTTGGTTCTCACGTTTATGTTCATTTTGGCCTTGAAACACCTCTTGGTTCCGTGAATATATTAGAGAATTCAGCCTTCAAAATTCTCACAGAAGTGGCCCTCTTCTTACTCACGTAGGTGACTTCTATCAAGAGTATCTTGCAATACCCCACTTGAACATATTTCAAGATATAAAAATCATTAAAAGCGTAACTTATCCTTATTCTCGCGGCAGATGTGCACTGTCTCATAATAGGAATGGTTAGGAGTAAATATCTCCTCAGTGCTTTACTGAGTACTAACTAGTTCGGTTTTCCCATTGAACCTAGATATTGGGATCTCTAGTCAGCTAGGTTGGGTTGCCACTATGACGACTCTTATTTAAATAGTAGGCTTTAAACTCATTCCCTTCGATGATTTTTCCACTTGCTCTCTTGTTAAACCTTTCGTAAGCGGATCCGCAATATTATCTTTGACTTTACATAGTCAATTGAGATAATTCCATTTGAGAGCAATTGTCTAACGGTATTATGTCTTCGTCGTATATGACGTGACTTACCGTTATATAAATGACTCTGTGCTCTTCCAATCGCTGATTGGCTATCAAAGTGTATACATATAACTGGCACAGGTCTTGACCAATTTGGAATATCCTCTAAAAAATTACGAAGCCACTCAGCTTCTTCTCCAGCTTTGTCTAACGCAATGAATTCTGATTCCATTGTAGACCTTGCAATACACGTTTGTTTTGAGGATTTCCAAGATACCGCAGCACCTCCAAGGGTAAAGACATATCTACTTGTGGATTTCGTGTCTTTATTATCAGATATCCAATTAGCATCACTATATCCTTCCAATACTGCTGGATATCTTGTATAGCGCAATCCATATTTTTGAGTATGTTTTAAATATCCTAAAACTCTCAAAATTGCTTTCCAGTGATCTTTACCTGGATTACTCGTATACCTACTTAGCTTACTTACCGAATAAGCTATATCCGGTCTAGTACAGTTCATGACATACATTAAACTGCCTATTATACGAGAATATTCTAGTTGAGATATGCTATCACCTTCATTTTTAGCTAGATGGAGATTTATATCAATTGGGGTCTTATTTAGAATTATATTATACTTGTTAAATTTTTCAAGTATTTTCTCAATGTAATGAGATTGAGATAATATAATTCCATTAGAGGTTCTAGAAATCTTGATTCCTAAAATTATTTCAGCAACCCCCAAGTCTTTTATATCAAATTTATTTGATTACATACGTTTTGTTGAGTTGATAACTTCATTGTTGCTACCCATGATTAACATATCATCCACATAAAGATAAACAATGACATAATCTTTTTGAGTACTTTTGACATAAACACATTTGTCACACTCATTAATTTTAAATCCATTTGATAACATAACATTATCAAATTTCTCATACCATTGTTTTGGTGCTTGTTTTAATCCATATAAGGATTTAACAAGTTTACATACTTTCCTCTCTTGTCCAGGAGCTATGAAACCTTCAGGTTGTTCCATATATATTTCTTCATCTAATTCACCATTTAAGAATGCAGTCTTGACATCCATTTGATGTATTTCAAGTCTATTTGAAGATGCTATTGCTATTAGCATTCGAATAGATGTAATTCTTGTAACAGGTGAATAAGTGTCGAAATAATCCAATCCTTCCTTTTGTCTATAGCCTTTAACAACAAGCCTTGCTTTGTATTTATCAATTGAACCATCAGCTTTCATCTTCTTTTTGAAGATCCATTTATACCCTAAGGGTTTAGAAAGTCACGGGTAAGCTTATCATAAACTCTAGCATAAACTCTAGCAAAGTCTATACCTTATTTGATACCGGTTCTACCCATTCTTTTATTTCTCCTACTTGCGCTCAACGATTAAATTTGACTCCGGAGAAATTAGACTTTGACTTATCTGTTGAAACTCCATTAGGAGAAACCTTCATTACATTCACTGTTTACAAGTCTTGTTTTGTTCAAATTGGTATCCTCACATTACCTGTCGATCTTATTTCATTGAAAATACTTGCATTTGACGTGATTCTAGGGATTGATTGGTTAACTACTCATCATGCAAAAATTGATTGTTTTCGTAAGGTTGTTAGCTTTCATATTCCTAATCAACCTATTATGCGAATTCAAGCAACCAAACCATTAAAATAAATCAATGTCATTTCTAGCCATAAAGCTATTCGTTTATTGAAAAACGGATGTCAAGCTTTCTTAGCTCATGTCACGGATTTAAACAAAAATACGTCAGTTTTGAATGATATTTCTGTTGTTAATAAATTTCTTGATGTATTTCCTGAAGAACTTCCTGGTCTACCCCCAGAGCGTGAAATTTAATTTTGTATCAACCTTGAACCCGGTACAAACCCCATTTCCAAAGCCCCATATCGAATGACTCCTATTGAACTTCAGGAGTTAAATACCCAATTGCAAGAATTGTTAGACATCGGTTCATTCGTCCTAGTACGTCTCCTTGGGGTGCTCCTGTTCTATTGTTGAAGAAGAAAGATGGAAATATGCGACTTTGTATTGATTATCGGGAGTTGAATCATGTCACTATCAAAAATAGGTACCCATTGCCACATATTGATGACCTGTTTGACCAGTTACAAGGCGCCAAATTCTTTTCAAAGATTGATCTTCGTTCAGGATATCATCAATTGAAGATTAGAACCGATGACATTCCAAAGACGGCTTTCAGAACTCGGTACGGGCATTATGAATTCCTAATCATGTCCTCTGGATTAACTAATGCTCCTGCTGCCTTCATGAATATGATGAACCGAGTATTCAAGAAATATTTGGATAATTTTGTGGTCGTCTTTATTGATGACATCCTCATATATTCCAAAAGACGTGAAAATCATGAGAAACACTTGAGGCTGATACTCCAATAGCTTCGTGACAACAAGCTATATACCAAGTTGAAGAAATGCGAGTTCTGGCTTGAGGAAGTTGCATTCCTTGGGCACGTGATATCAAATCATGGGATATCTGTTGACCCAACAAAGATTGAAGCAATTCAAAGCTGGGAGCAACCTAAATCAGTGACCGAAGTACGTATCTTTCTCGGCTTAGCTAGTTATTATCGGAGATTCGTAGAAGGGTTTTCTCGAATCGCTACTCCATTAACTCAGCTGACTCGAAAATATACAAAATTCGGTTGGAGCGTGGAATGTGAGAAGAGTTTTCAAGAACTCAAGAGGAGACTCATTTCAGCACCTGTTCTGACAATACCATATGGCTCGGAGGGATTTTTCATCTACAGTGATGCTTCGGGCAAAGGGTTAAGATGTGTTCTCATGCAACATGAGAAAGTCATAGCCTATGCCTCACGACAACTCAAAGAATATGAGAGAAATTATCCTACTCATGATCTAGAGTTGGCAGCTGTCGTTTTCGCACTTAAAATTTGGAGGCATTACTTGTATATGGAGAAAGTGGAAATCTTTACGGATCATAAAAGCCTCAAATATTTCTTCACTCAAAAGGAACTCAAAATTTGACAACAACGTTGGCTTGAATTGTTGAAAGATTATGATCATTCCATCCGATAAAATCCTGGAAAAGTGAACGTGGTAGCTGACGCATTGAATAGAAGATCATATGCAAGTACGAGTGCGATATTGTTAACGCAAAGGCCCATTTTGTGTGACTTGAAAAGGATGGAGATAGAGTTAAAGACTCCAGAGACCCATGTGATGATGGCAGATATACGAGTAAAACCATCTTTAATCAATAAAGTTAAAGCTGCTCAAGCTACAGACCTGGAGCTAATGCGTATGAGGAAGAAAGTACAAGAAGGTGTTATGCCGGAAGCAAGAATCGATGAAGAAGGAATACTTTGAGTCAACTCCAGACTTTGTGTTCCTGACAACCCTGATTTAAAGTATAAAATCATGATGGAGGCGCACAACACACCGTTTGCAATCCATCCTGGGAGTACAAAAATGTATCGTGATCTTCGACATACATTTTGGTGGGGCAGTATGAAGAGAGAGATAGCGCTGTTTATCTCAAGGTGTCTAACGTGTCAACTAGTCAAGGCGGAGCATCAAGTACCAAAAGGTCCATTGCAACCACTTGAAATTCCAGAATGGAAGTGGGAACACATTACCATGGATTTTGTTATTGGTCTTCCAAAGGTTTCTCAAGGCATAGATGCAATTTGGGTCATTGTTGATAGATTGACCAAGTCTGCTCATTTCCTACCTATACGAGAAACTTATACACTTGAACATCTTGCTCGTATGTACATAAACGAGATTGTAAGACTGCATGGTATGCCAGTATCCATAGTTTCTGATCAAGACCCAAGATTCACTTCAAGATTTTGGGTTAGTTTACAAAAAGCTATGGGCACGAATTTATGATTTAGCTCGACATATCATCCTCAGACGGACGGGCAGTCGGAGAGGACCATTCAAAATCTTGAAGATCTATTAAGACTCTGTGTCCTTGACTTCAAGGAAAGTTGGGATAAGTTCCTACCCTTGGTGGAGTTTTCCTACAACAACTGTTATCAAACAAGTATTGGCATGGCTTCATTTGAGGCGTTGTATGGAAGAAAGTGTCGTTCTCCAGTATGCTGGGATGAGGTGGGTGAAGCAACGTTGTTGGGACCGGAGTATGTACGTATGACTACGAAAAAGATTCAAATGATCTGACAACGAATAAAAATCTCACAAGATCGACAAAAGAGTTATGTTGATCTTCAATGAAATGACGTGGAATTCGATATTGGAGATCACGTGTAATTACGTGTTGCTCCATAGAAGGGAGTTATGAGATTTGGAAAGAGAGAAAAGCTCAACCCTCAATTCATTGGCCCATTTTTAATCCTCAATCGAGTAGGAACTGTGGCATATAGACTCGCATTACCGCCAAGTATGTCTCGTGTTCATAACATTTTTCACATATCTATGTTACGTAAATATGTGAAAGACCCGAACCACATTATTGAATTAGAACCAGACGAGATAGAGGAAAATTTAACGTATGAAGATTTACCTGTTAAAATCTTGGATATAAAGGATCATATTCTACGCTCCAAGGTTATACCTCAAGTCAAAGTTTTGTGGAGAAACCACAATGTAAAAGAAATGACCTGGGAGTTAGAATCTGAGATGAAATCAAGATATCCTTACCTCTTCAATATACCAGGTACGTACCCTAATTTTGAGGACGAAATTTCATAAGAAGGGGAGGTTGTAAGACCCCAACTTTTATGAATAAAGAATAATTTTCTCAAAATATATTTTTAAATATTATGGTATGGATTTGATATAATGTTATAGTTGTGGGTAATATTTACAAATTTTGCAAAGTACGCAAGTTGTTATATAATATTCGATTGGTCGGGGAATATTCATTTTAATAGGGAATATTCGTACAACGACATAATCATTGGTGGACCCCCACAACGGAATTATTGTCGGATTGAGAAAACGACAAAAATACGTTATGAAAATAACGGCGAAAGTTTTACCGTTAACTGTTGAACTACCGGGTAGTAAAAGTACAGTAATACGCGTGGTTGCATAGTAGCACATGGTATTAATTATTGATGCTTATGTGAGAAGTCACTCAGTTATACTCAATTATTGCAACAGTAATTGCTGCATCATATCTCTCATATTATTGATTCAATTATTGTCACAGTATCATCTGCATAATATTTATTATTATTAAATCAATAATTGAGACGACAAAGTTATTCATATTATTATTTGCAATATTGACAATGTCTAGAAGTTCTGTCAAGGAGAGATTTGGTCATCTAATTGCGCGCCAGTAAGGAGAAATCCTTATCGGAAAGCCCCTTCTTTCCTGAGAACGACCAGGTTGTTAAATATTGTGAGTTATAATATTAATGATGAATAAGTTTTGTTGATTAAAAATGAATTTTGATAATTCCATTGTGTTGGGATTATTAGTGTTAGTGGAAATCAACATCTATTCCGATGATGATTAATGTCTGGGGGTTATATTGATAAATCGGGTAATTTATCGGATAAATGAGCAATTAATTGCTACTAATTCACATGCTTATATAATTATTTGTTCACATGTGTGTACTATTGAATCACATTCTTGTACTATTAGGGGAGTTGGTGCAAGATTGATAATACTTGCATGACTAAGTTAAAAATGGAGGTATAGATGGAGGTACTGTACTGTAATTCGTATTTTTAACATGATTATACTATTGATTCACATGATTGAACTATTGATTCAAATTATTTACTATTAGGGAGGTGGTTCAAGTTTGATAATACTTGCAGGACTAAATTAAAAATGAAATAAAAGTTGGAGGTACTGTACAGTAATTTTTTAAGTCCCAAAATGTGCAATTATCGAAACTATATTTTCCTATAAATAGAAGCTCATTCTTCCTTCATTTCTCACCAATTCACAAAAGCTTTAGAGCAATTATTATAGAGAGAAAGAAGAAGAGAAGTCTGCTACCTCACTATTCTAGTATGCAGTTTTTCTAAGGTAGGGAGTATTATTTCTTTCTTATCCATGAAGAGAACATCTGTTATTCCATTCTTTATTATTCTACTGGAACATCCTGTTCTTGGACCTGGTTCCATTATTTATCATTCTGTTGGAACATCCTGTCTGTACTTTACGCATGACCTGGTTCCATTATTTATTATTCTGTTGGAATATCCTGTCTGTGCATTTTACGTCGGACCTGATTCCGTCTTTATTATTCTATTGTAATATCATGTCTGTGCATTTTACGCCGGACCTGGTTCCGTTATTTATTATTCTGTTGGAATAACCTGCATGTGCGGTCTATCGCATGGCTGGTGATTTCTTTTGTTATTCCATTCCTTGTTATACTCAGTTGGTTAAAGTTTTGACTTTTATAATCCATGAAATTAGTGGAATATCCTTGATATTTGCGCTTCATCCAGTATTTTTTTATTGAAATATTCTTCTGAGCATTCTTGAATTTTACTCCACAAAGTAGTATCATGTTGACAATTTGGACGTTATTAGTTCATGGATAAATTAATTCTTGAACTTATTTTATTGAATTCTTATATCATTGTCATCATCTTCATGTTTAAATTATGTTGAAAGTCATCTGTGGCCTGTAGTACATAGATGGACTTGGTATGATTATAACCAGGGATTATTCGGTATAATCATGACCGTAATGTTATAAATGATGTGGTAAAAGTCCTCATTGGCTCGTAGTGCTTTGATGGACAGTTGTTGGCATGATCATGACCATTGATGAATACACGAATATCCTTGGCCCGTAGTGCATGGATAATTTGTGGTTGTGATACTAATGAATATCCTTGGCCGTAGTGCAGGGATGATGTGGATTATTTATTAAGCTGAGTCTCAGCGATAAAAGTGATGAAAAACCTTCTAAATCATAAAAGATAGTAGATTTTATTCTCTACTTGACTCTTTTAATGGATTACTTGTTCCGCTGTAGTTAAACTTGATGGTTGTTATATTGTATTAGTTTAACACTGTTGAAGGCTAACGATAATATATTCTGCATTATCTTAGTCATAATATTTCCTATTAGGCTAGTTAAGCTCACCCTTTTACTTTCATTGTTCTCTTCAGGAAATGAAAAACGTAGCAGGGACTAGTCGGGGAACAGAGTGACGGACCAGATAATAGAATTAGTAATCCTCACTATTCAGTGAAATAGTGGGAAAATAAATGTAATAATATTGAATTTGAGTTTGTATATTGTCGAGATGACAATATTTGTATTAAAACTCACAGCTTATGTTTTGTCGTACTTTACATGATAGTTGTATAATTAAGTTGTATTTGTATTCTATACCATGTATTTGACGACTCGGAATAGGTTATGTATACCTGTTTTGGGGGCGTCACAGTAGCGGACAGCCCCAACCAAACCCTTAGAGCTTCTAACAGGAGATTGGTTAGTTGAAATAGTGTCCATTGCTAACGCAAGCTACGTACGGATCGCTTCTCATATATATATATATATATATATATATATATATATATATATATATATATATATATGAAGTGCTCCATAGCACACGCTAGCTATGGGCAATCTTTCAGCTAATTATTATCCAGTCGTCCAAAATTAGATCGAATGATTATGGTGATGGCCTAGCCGCCAGAGAGAGTAGCGGCCATCAATAATTTTTTTAATTTTCTATGTTGGCCGCTAGAGGGAGTAGCGGCCAGTTAAAACACTGTCGTTTTGACTAACTGCTACTCCCTCTAACGACCAGCATAGAAAATTAATAAAATTAAGGGCATTTTGGGAATTTGGCCTGGCCGTAGGAGAGAGTAGCGGCCAAGCAGTTTGCATATCTAAACCATTCTATGTATACTGATTATGTTTGCTGCCATAGAAAGGGAAAGGTTTGCTACTGCACAAAGAGAGGGGTTTGCTGCTGCTTCGAATTTGTTATATCAATCTCAACTTCAACCGGTTAATCGATTCTAAAGTAAAGTAAGTATATTTTAACCTTCTTTTTTTGCAAATATATTGAGAAAAAAATAGACATTGAATGATAGTTTTTTTTCTAAATATCTTGAGAATGATTGGTATATTAAAGCACGGCCTAAGAGTAACAAATTTAATATTATTATATGTATGTATACAAATTGGGTGGGTATGTCTGTATCTATGTATACAAATTATGTGTATAAATTGGATATTTTCTATAAATAAAATATTAGTATGTATATTTTTGGTTATTATATACGCATAAATTGTGTTAAGTGTTTTATTGTTGTTGTTGGTATTTTTTCGCAAAAATTATCAATTACATATAAAATATTAATAGACTTATATGTATGAAATGTTATTGTTGTTGTTTTGTATTATTTTTGGTCATTCATATATTTAGACATTGAATGATAGTTTTATTGTTGTTGATATTGTTAGGTAAATATGGACATTTGGCTGCCTAGACTCATTGATCACAGTGTCATTTATGCTTAAGAGAAGCATGTATCAGAGGATGTATGGAATGGGATTGAAAGGGGTACACTGATGTCGAGCTAATCGACTTCAATTATATATGATAAATGGGAACTGACCAACCTACAAAAAAAATTATTAGAGGCGTGGGGGTTTAAGGGGTTTAGTTATCTGGCAGTAGTAATGAGAACATATGTCAGTCTTATATCTGCCCTAATTAAGAAACGACGATCGGAAACAAATACATTTCATATGAAATATGGTGAAATAACAATAACAATGGAGGATGTGCATTTCATTTTTCGTTTATCGGCTTTGGCTAAGCGCTTAACTTGTCCTCCATTTTATGCTCTATTAAGTTTTTTTAGGGATTTTTTTGAATAATGTCAAAAAATACGTGGTATTTCCTTAGTTTGGTTGCATAAAATTTTTTCTAAGTGCTCATAAAATGCAAGTAGGGATGTGGTTAGTATGTATACAAAGGCATATGTCCTTTGGCTATGCGGGGGGTGGGGGGTTTATTTCCCACAAGATCAAAAAATGTTGTACACCCTAGGTATATGTATTTTATTTATGATTCAAATAAGACAGCCACATATGCATGGGGTGCCACATGTTTGACATATTTATATCAGGGTCTGTACACAACATCTATGAGAAAGAGTAATTATGTCAATGGTTGTGTGAGGCCCCCGAACTCGGATACTTGAAACCCGAACTCGGTACTTCACGATACCATTTCTATGAGCGGAATAATACTAATAATAATAACAATAATATAAAACTTAACTTAAATTTACATATACATCAAAGTCTTTCTCCCAAGTACGTAACCGTTAGTCATTCATTACATGATATTAGATATTTAAATATCATAGTCTTCATAATCTAAAACTATTACAAACAGTACCACAAATCTTATTTGGTTAGCTTTCCATTTCCCTTGTTTCGGCATGAGCCTTCTGGTTCTTCACACTTAGCTGAAAAACATTTAAATTAAGCAAGGATGAGCATTTGAGTGCCCAGCAAGTATTTATATATATATAAGCTGAAAGAATTTAAATATTTTCTTTATAATACCCTTCTACAACCAATCAATAGTTGTGAAGTCATCTATACCAATAATAATATCATAACAACCCTCTTTCAAAATTTTGAAACTACGTATTGACTATACATGGGTTTCTGTGACATACTATGAACATTGTTTTCATTTTCGAAAAGGTTTGAACAGAAATTCATCTGTAAACCGTCATGACTTACGGGCACGGAGGGTGATCAGCCCCATTGTACCCTGTATTGATCAATACTACATGTACAAGAACGAAGTTATCGTTCACTCTGTCCGCCTTGGGCGCATAAAAATTTTCCCATTATCGGGATGTTCATACCTGTCGGGTTTTCATAACAAAGGTCTTATCTTATTCAACAATAATATAATTCAACATATATGTATATCAAAGGTGTATCAACATGTGATTAATTACAATGATTTATCCAAGTGGGGACACTTGTATAATCATTTCTAGAAATTAACGAACAGAATATATAACTGAATTATCATATACTAACATGTTGATAATCAATGGGTTTATATAATATAGGTTTAACAATCTAAATATTAATAATAATAATTATTCTGAACTTCTTACTTCTGTCCATTGCATAAAGAAAATGCAAAGTTAGGATACTTGCCTGATGCGCTGCTTACAATTCTCAACTTAGTTCTACCATTTTCTATCACAACCTATCATTAATCAGATCATTTTACTGATTAGTACAACATATCGTACACATAACACTGCCTATTGCAGTCAGCACATTTCCTATTCACATTATCACACAACCTTAATAACCATTGAATCACAAATAAACACATATCCAGTAAATTATCTAAGTCCAGATCAATTTCTGAAACATGTCGGTCTACCGACAGCTTTTTCGGGTAAATATCGAGTCTAAGACTCTAAACCGTAGTTCAATATCCATTTGGATAACTTAAACATCAGTCACACTATTTTTCATGGCCTTATAATAATTATTAAATAATTATTATCATTTATCATAATTTTTGAAATATCATAATCATTATTAAATGATTTAAATATCAATCAATTCTATTATCATTAATATTTAATTAATATTAAACTATTAATGAAACCATTGCCAAAATATTAAAATTATGTATAATAACTCAAAATATTTTTAAAACATTTATATTACCCTTAATTGATTTTAAACATTTAAAATCATTATTAAATATTTACCATTAATATTTAAATATTAATGAACTATTTATCCAAATATTAAAAGTCATAATTATAACTTAAAATATTTTTAAATCATTAATATCCTTTTTAAATGATTTTTAAATAAATAAAACTATTTTAAAACTATTTATTGAATATAATTATTAAATAAATTTAATATCATTAACCATTAAATATCATTAATATTAAATTATTAATGAAATTATCCCTTAAATATTAAAAGTTATATTTTATAACTTAAAATATCTTTAAACACTTTATTTTCATTTAAAATAATTTTTGTAATATTAAAATCATTTTTAAACTAAATTATTTAATATAATTATTAAATAACTTTAATATCATTAACAATAATTAATTAATGAAATTTACCTTTAAATATTAAAAGTTATATTTTATAACTTAAAATATTTTTAAATACCTTATTATTATTTAAAATGATTTTTAATATAATAAAATCATTTTTAATTCATTTATTTAATTCATTTAATAAATAACTTAATTATCATTAATATTAATTTATTAATGAAAATTATCAAATAATATTAAAAGTTATTAAAAATAACTTAAAATATTTTCTTATATCATAATATAATTTTAAATGATTTTTCAAATATTAAAATCATTTTTAAATAATTTATTTAATATTATAATTAAATAAATTAAATACTTTTAATATTCCAAAAATATTAAATATTTATGAAATATATTTAAAATAATTAAAAACTAATTTTCAGAATTTAAAATAATTTTTAATAATTTATTTTGTATTTTTAATAATTAAAAACTATTTTTTTCTATTTTTTTATTAATTTCCAGAAAAATATTAATTATCTATCGCTAAAGACCACCTATAGCGACAGAATCGTCGCTATAGGTGTTCTTCATGTTCTTCGTACAACCCAAATCTTCATACATAGTTACCGAGTGGCCTCCTTTGACCACAATTATCTAACAGATTATAAAGCTTCTAGATCATGTTAGACATTCATCATGTAGTATTGATGTAATACTACATGATACAACTTTTATCTAGGCCATAACATCAATACAATGCAAGATCTAAGCTAGCCAAATGTCTGACAACGCTGTTCTTCATTTTCTTGGTTTTCCAGAAAATGAAGAACAGACGCGGGAGCTAGTTTTCAGCTTTAAATTATAACATCTTGGACTTGTTTTGTGTAATATATTGATCCAATCTTGTAGACCACATGACAGAGTATAACGACATAAAATCAGAACATCATATCAACATCGAATCAAAGAGATTATGGCCAGTCAAACAAGGGGTCAGTAAACGGGTCTTAAAGATCTGGGTTTTCCCAGAATCTTCATCAGGTCATACGGTCAACGGTCGTTTGACCATTATTATCTACGAATCAGTTAAGGATCTGAGTAATATGACAGCATATACATGTAGTCCATATGTCCAGCTATAACATCAAACTAACATCATGTCATAAACCACTACCAGTATCAAGATCAAGAGCTTCAAAAAGTTGTTAGACAACATAGACATTTCTGGAAATTTTCTGGGCTGCCCAGAAAGTAATTTTTTTGTGATCGGTCAACTAGGTTTGACCGTTCATAACTTCATATCCACAATAGATCTGACTTTAATTCTTGTACTAGATGAAAGATCTCATACAAGACTACAAAATTAAACACTTAAACAACAAAAATAATAAACACACAACAATCTACAGCCTCTGACATGCGATATCAGAGAACAAAAAAAATAATTTTCCAAATTCAACAAATTTCAAATCCGAGCCTCTAGATGTTATGGATCTAACATCTAGCAACCCAGATCATCTCTAGACAACATAAACAATATATTCTAACACTTAAACACAACATCTAACAACAAATTTTGGACAGAAATTCAAGGTAGGGTTTTATACCTTCTTGATCGATTTTGACTTCTATGCTTCTGATTCGTTAGGGATGGACGTGGGGCTTGTTTATGTGACTGAATTGCTAGATAATTTCGGAGGTTTGGGAGTTGAAAGAGTTTAGTAAGTTTTTGTGCAAAATATAGTGAACAAAAGGATTTCTCTCTCTCTCTCTCAATCTATATATAGGCCATCATGGTGCATGAATGAGCTGAGTTGTTGCTTGTTGCTGTTAAATAAAGAGCATGTGGAGTTGTTGGTTTGGTGAACCACCTCCCCTAATGTCAAAACCTATAAGCTAGCCTCTTTAATGCTAAAATGGGTATTTTGGTCTTTTAATTTTCTAATTAATGGCAAAATTGTAATCATGCAAACCCTTAGGGTTTAACCCTTAGGGTTTAACCTTAAGGTTTAGCACAAGTTGTAGGATTTTTCAACTAGGGTTTGCACAAAAATTAAATAAAATAAAATAAAATAACTAAATTTTAGTTTCTAAAATTTTGAAAATAATTACTTTGTTAATTAAAGTAAGTTTGTAATTATCTAACAAATGGACATTAGAGTTTAGATCATATAATTATTGTTGACTTTGCTAATTTAGCAATTAGGGTTTATTCTTTTGGTAATTAGGGTTACCAAATTACAATTAGGGTTTCCAATTACTAAGGGTTTCTAAATTTAATAATTATAATCATAATACTTACTAATTAATCACATTATCAATACTTACCAATAATCTCAAACTCTAATTTCAAATTAGGGTTACTAATTATAGCAATTACGGTTTCCAGAATATTAATTAGGGTTTACCTAATTAATACATTTAATACACGACATAATTTATCTAACACACTTAAAACAATCTTGCACTCTAATTTGGATCTCAAATTAGGGTTTAACATTATTCTAGGGTTTGGTCAAAATACACCGTAATTGACCAACCATTATCAATACGGTCATACCGTACATATTCATAGCACTGAAAAATCAAAATATAAGTAATATTATATTATTATTCTCATACCTTGACAATAATCCAAAACTAGGGTTTGGATTCCATATCTGATTATTCTTTCATATTTAACCTTAACAATTATGGTAAAATATTTAACTTAATAATCTGTACAAAAATTCATATAATAAAATAATTATTATATTTATTCTAAAAAAATCACTTATATATTATTTAAATAATATATGATTATATATTTATGGAAAATAATTAATAAAAACATTTCTATCTTAAAATTAATTATTATAAAAATATACTTTATAATAATCAATAATTCTAAAATAAATTTACTTGTAAATATTCATGTAATAAATATATTTTTATTTACCACATAAAAACATATACACATAATCTTGTACAAATCCTCATCCTTAAAATAACAAAAAATTATACGCAAAATTTAAGATTTATTTATATAAAAAATATCGGGTTGTCACATTCACCCTCCCTTATAAGGATTCCGTCCATGGAATCACCGCTTTAAAACCTATACATAACTGGGTTCATAGCATACACAATCTTCGTAAGTAGATCTCGATCATCTTTGATCGAACCGATCTTTAACTAATCAAATTAAGCTTGTCTTTCTGATTAAACGGAAATTTGATTTCTAAAAGAACTCAAATTCCTCCTCAAAATTTCTTTATAAAACAATTTACTATAAATAGAAAAATTCTAATTACGCAAATAAATGTTATTCGAATATTACCTGGAACTGCATTGCCAGCTGCCACCGTGTCTTGAACCGTCATGTTGAAGACCCTTGATGTTGACTTTGTTGGTTTGTTCGATGATGTCGGTCCTGTGATTGCTAACGTTCCGCTACCCTTACCAGTATTCTCCTTTCCTGCCTCCACCCTCCTGTTCGGACAATCCTTCACCCTGTGCTCCATTGATCCGCAAATAAAACAACCACTGTTCATTCTAGGATTTGGGCAGTTGGGAGAAATATGGCCCTCCTGCCCGCATTTGTAACACACAAATTTACCTTTTAAACATTCTCCGGAGTGGTTCTTTCCACATTTTCCACACTGCACCGCTGGCTTCTTAACACCTTCCTCTTTAACCTGGACATTACCAAAATAGTTCCCCTTCCTTTTTCCATCAACACTCCTGCTTCCACTATTAGTTCTCACCTTCTCAGCTCCTTCGACCTTGCCCTTGTTTTTCCTCTCCTTATTGTAGAGGCTCATAGCCTCACTTCCCTCCTCCACAATTATCGCCTTCTCCAAGAGTGCTATAAATGTTGGAATCTGCAACACTGCCACCTTATTATAGAGCCAGGGTTTTAATCCCAGCTCAAATCTCCTCGCCTTCCTAGCCTCCGTATTGACTTGATGCGGAGCAAACCTAGCTAACTCGTTGAATTTCGCGGCATATTCTGCCACTGACATATCCCCTTGCTTCAACTCCAGAAATTTTACCTCCATTCTAGACTGCATACTGGCTGAAAAATAGTTCTCAAAAAATAAAGTCTTAAATCTATCCCATGCTACCACACCTGCTCCTGCCCTCACCTGATTCGCTTCCCACCAGAAATTTGTCTCGCCCTTCATCATGTAGGTGGCAAAAGAGGTCTTTTGCCCCTCAGCTACCCTAGCTATTATAAACGCCTTCTCAATTTCCCTAAACCAAGTTTGGGCTTCTACAGGGTCAGTCGTACCTTTAAATTCTGGCGGTCCTACAACCTTAAAATCTTTGAAATTCGCCAAATGATTATCCGGCTAGTTCCCTTATTGCATAGCCTGGGCTACCATATTTGCGAACTGCTGCATTGGGTCCGCTTGTTGTTGTCCTTCAACATTGTTGACTGACTCTTCTGCCCTCTGATTTCGAGTTTGACGTCTTGGCGGCATTATCTGGTTAAGTAAAAACCATAAATTAACTTACATTCTAAACTTTATCATATAAGTTTAAACTTATTAAACTTGTTTCATAACTCAAACTTTGATTCATATCCATTCATTGCTTTCAAAATATTTTACATATCATAGCACATAGTGCTTTAAACATCAGTTATCCCATTGTGACTACAAAAGTCGGGATTTACTTTACCACTTTTACAAAAGTTTTATCATAATGCATTACACATACATATTAAGCACACATATAATATTAAACACGCTTACACAACATAACCTATACTACCTATTTACTAAGTCTTCTTTTTTGGACAACTTCTTGCCTGATGATCTTCGTTTCCACAGACAAAACATGCTCCTGGTTTATAGTCAGGACAGTACAGAATAGTGTGTCCTTCATATCCACAAAGATAACAAATTCTTTTCCCTTTTTTCTTATTAGGTTTTCCTAAATCATAGTTTTCTACCTTTCTTTTTCCCTTATCTCTCGGAGCTGCACATGAGATGTTGCTTGAGGCTCCTATCTGATCAATTTGGATTTTAAGCTTATCCTGTTCTTCCATTGTTTCTATTAATGCCTGACGCAGTTGACTATTTAATAGCTTTTCTATCTCCCATAGCCTTTCCAGAGAAGAAACCTTGTTCCTCAGATTCTGTACCTCCGTTGATGCTTGTTCGGCTTCAACTTTAGTGTCTGAATCACTATCTGTCAGCTCCACCATTTCCGGATCTGGTACTATATTTTCTATGATGAGCACTTCATCCAAGTCGTTTCCATTGTGAGCTTCTATTTCAGCTATTGGCTTTGATATCAGCTCAGGTGTATGGGTTTGATTCTTCTTCATGTTATAAGCATATAGCAAGCCTTTTCCACCTGACATCTACACACATAAATTATTTTGATTAGCATATATTATATACACATAGTCAAATAATAGTTTTGTATGAATTATCTTTTATTTTGTTTGACGATGAATTTATTCAATTCATCTCTTTTTAAACTCTACATGAGTTATTTATATTTTCAACGTTTCCCTCTGTTCTAAGGTTATAGCCTAAGGTCTAACCCACCTAAGGTTTCTAACCCTATAGCTCTGATACCAACTTGTGAGGCCCCCGAACTCGAATATTTGAAACCCGAACTCGGTACTTCACGATACCATTTATATGAGCGGAATAATACTAATAATAATAACAATAATATAAAACTTAACTTAAATTTACATATACATCAGAGTCTTTCTCCCAAGTACATAACCTTTAGTCATTCATTACATGATATTAGATATTTAAATATCATAGTCTTCATAATCTAAAACTATTACAAACAGTACCACAAATCTTATTTGGTTAGCTTTCCCTTTCCTTTGTTTCGGCATGAGCCTTTTGGTTCTTCACACTTAGCTGAAAAACATTTAAATTAAGCAAGGATGAGCATTTGAGTGCCCAGCAAGTATTTATATATATATATAAGCTGAAAGAATTTAAATGTTTTCTTTATAATACCCTTCTACAACCAATCAATAGTTGTGAAGTCATCTATACTAATAATAATATCATAACAACCCTCTTTCAAAATTTTGAAACTACGTATTGACTATACATGGGTTTCTGTGACATACTATGAACATTGTTTTCATTTTCGAAAAGGTTTGAACAGAAATTCATCTGTAAACCGTCATGACTTACGGGCACGGAGGGTGATCAGCCCCATTGTACCCTGTATTGATCAATACTACATGTACAAGAACGAAGTTATCGTTCACTCTGTCCGCCTTGGGCGCATAAAAATTTTCCCATTATCGGGATGTTCATACCTGTCGGGTTTTCATAACAAAGGTCTTATCTTATTCAACAATAATATAATTCAACATATATGTATATCAAAGGTGTATCAACATGTGATTAATTACAATGATTTATCCAAGTGGGGACACTTGTATAATCATTTCTAGAAATTAACGAACAGAATATATAACTAAATTATCATATACTAACATGTTGATAATCAATGGGTTTATATAATATAGGTTTAACAATCTAAATAATAATAATAATAATTATTCTGAACTTCTTACTTCTGTCCATTGCATAAAGAAAATGCAAAGTTAGGATACTTGCCTGATGCGCTGCTTACAATTCTCAACTTAGTTCTACCCTTTTCTATCACAACCTATCATTAATCAGATCATTTTACTGATTAGTACAACATATCGTACACATAACACTGCCTATTGCAGTCAGCACATTTCCTATTCACATTATCACACAACCTTAATAACCATTGAATCACAAATAAACACATATCCAATAAATTATCTAAGTCCAGATCAATTTCTGAAACATGTCGGTCTACCGACAGCTTTTTCGGGTAAATATCGAGTCTAAGACTCTAAACCGTAGTTCAATATCCATTTGGATAACTTAAACATCAGTCGCACTATTTTTCATGGCCTTATAATAATTATTAAATAATTATTATCATTTATCATAATTTTTGAAATATCATAATCATTATTAAATGATTTAAATATCAATCAATTCTATTATCATTAATATTTAATTAATATTAAACTATTAATGAAACCATTGCCAAAATATTAAAGTTATGTATAATAACTCAAAATATTTTTAAAACATTTATATTACCCTTAATTGATTTTAAACATTTAAAATCATTATTAAATATTTACCATTAATATTTAAATATTAATGAACTATTTATCCAAATATTAAAAGTCATAATTATAACTTAAAATATTTTTAAATCATTAATATCCTTTTTAAATGATTTTTAAATAAATAAAACTATTTTTAAACTATTTATTGAATATAATTATTAAATAAATTTAATATCATTAACCATTAAATATCATTAATATTAAATTATTAATGAAAATATCCCTTAAATATTAAAAGTTATATTTTATAACTTAAAATATCTTTAAACACTTTATTTTCATTTAAAATAATTTTTGTAATATTAAAATCATTTTTAAACTAAATTATTTAATATAATTATTAAATAACTTTAATATCATTAACAATAATTAATTAATGAAATTTACCTTTAAATATTAAAAGTTATATTTTATAACTTAAAATATTTTTAAATACCTTATTATTATTTAAAATGATTTTTAATATAATAAAATCATTTTTAATTCATTTATTTAATTCATTTAACAAATAACTTAATTATCATTAATATTAATTTATTAATGAAAATTATCAAATAATATTAAAAGTTATTAAAAATAACTTAAAATATTTTCTTATATCATAATATAATTTTAAATGATTTTTCAAATATTAAAATCATTTTTAAATAATTTATTTAATATTATAATTAAATAAATTAAATACTTTTAATATTCCAAAAATATTAAATATTTATGAAATATATTTAAAATAATTAAAAACTAATTTTCAGGATTTAAAATAATTTTTAATAATTTATTTTGTATTTTTAATAATTAAAAACTATTTTTTTCTATTTTTTTATTAATTTCCAGAAAAATATAAATTATCTGTCGCTAAAGACCACCTATAGCGACAGAACCGTCGCTATATGTGTTCTTCATGTTCTTCGTACAACCCAGATCTTCATACACAGTTACCGAGTGGCCTCCTTTGACCACAATTATCTAACAGATTATAAAGCTTCTGGATCATGTTAGACATTCATCATGTAGTATTGATGTAATACTACATGATACAACTTTTATCAAGGCCATAACATCAATACAATGCAAGATCTAAGCTAGCCAAATGTCTGACAACGCTGTTCTTCATTTTCTGGGTTTTCCAGAAAATGAAGAACAGACGCAGGAGCTAGTTTTCAGCTTTAAATTATAACATCCTGGACTTGTTTTGTGTAATCTATTGATCCAATCTTGTAGACCACATGACAGAGTATAACGACATAAAATCAGAACATCATATCAACACCGAATCAAAGAGATTATGGCCAGTCAAACAAGGGGTCAGTAAACGGGTCTTGAAGATCTGGGTTTTCCCAGAATCTTCATCAGGTCATACGGTCAACGGTCGTTTGACCATTATTATCTACGAATCAGTTAAGGATCTGAGTAATATGACAGCATATACATGTAGTCCATATGTCCAGCTATAACATCAAACTAACATCATGTCATAAACCACTACCAGTATCAAGATCAAGAGCTTCAAAAAGTTGTTAGACAACATAGACATTTCTAGAAATTTTCTGGGCTGCCCAGAAAGTAATTTTTTTGTGATCGGTCAACTAGGTTTGACCGTTCATAACTTCATATCCACAATAGATCTGACTTTAATTCTTGTACTAGATGAAAGATCTCATACAAGACTACAAAATTAAACACTTAAACAACAAAAATAATAAACACACAACAATCTACAGCCTCTGACATGCGATGTCAGAGAACAAAAAAAATAATATTCCAGATTCAACAAATCTTCAAATCCGAGCCTCTAGATGTTATGGATCTAACATCTAGCAACCCAGATCATCTCTAGACAACATAAACAATATATTCTAACACTTAAACACAACATCTAACAACAAATTTTGGACAGAAATTCAAGGTAGGGTTTTATACCTTCTTGATCGATTTTGACTTCTATGCTTCTGATTCGTTAGGGATGGACGTGGGGCTTGTTTATGTGACTGAATTGCTAGATAATTTCAGAGGTTTGGGAGTTGAAAGAGTTTAGTAAGTTTTTGTGCAAAATATAGTGAACAAAAGGATTTTTCTCTCTCTCTCAATCAATATATAGGCCATCATGGTGCATGAATGAGCTGAGTTGTTGCTTGTTGCTGTCAAATAAAGAGCATGTGGAGTTGTTGGTTTGGTGAACCACCTCCCCTAATGTCAAAACCTATAAGCTAGCCTCTTTAATGCTAAAATGGGTATTTTGGTCTTTTAATTTTCTAATTATTGGCAAAATTGTAATCATGCAAACCCTTAGGGTTTAACCTTAAGGTTTAGCACAAATTGTAGGATTTTTCAACTAGGGTTTGCACAAAAATTAAATTAAATAAAATAAAATAACTAAATTTTAGTTTCTAAAATTTTGAAAATAATTACTTTGTTAATTAAAGTAAGTTTGTAATTATCTAACAAATGGACATTAGGGTTTAGATCATATAATTATTGTTGACTTTGCTAATTTAGCAATTATATAAGGTTTATTCTTTTGGTAATTAGGGTTACCAAATTACAATTAGGGTTTCCAATTATAAAGGGTTTCTAAATTTAATAATTATAATCATAAAACTTGCTAATTAATCACATTATCAATATTTACCAACAATCTCAAACTCTAATTTCAAATTAGGGTTACTAATTATAGCAATTAGGGTTTCCTAGAATTTTAATTAGGGTTTACCTAATTAATACATTTAATACACGACATAATTTATCTAACACACTTAAAACAATCTTGCACTCTAATTTGGATCTCAAATTACGGTTTAACATTATTCTAGGGTTTGGTCAAAATACACCGTAATTGACCAACCATTATCAATACGGTCATACCGTACATATTCATAGCACTGAAAAATTAAAATATACGTAATATTATATTATTATTCTCACACCTTGACAATAATCCAAAACTAGGGTTTGGATTCCATATCTGATTATTCTTTCATATTTAACCTTAATAATTAGGGTAAAATATTTAACTTAATAATCTGTACAAAAATTCATATAATAAAACAATTATTATATTTATTCTAAAAAAATCACTTCATATATTATTTAAATAATATATGATTATATATTTATGAAAAATAATTAATAAAAACATTTCTATCTTAAAATTAATTATTATAAAAATATACTTTATAATAATCAATAATTCTAAAATAAATTTACTTGTAAATATTCATGTAATAAATATATTTTTATTTACCACATAAATACATATACACATAATCTTGTACAAATCCTCATCCTTAAAATAAAAAAAATTTATACGTAAAATTTAAGATTTATTTATATAAAAAATATCGGGTTGTCACAGGTTGTGTGACTTTGTTACAAATTTGGGCATACAAGCATTTTTTGGTTGGAAGGTCTAACCCTAGGCCAAATTCTTTATTTTGGGTCCCTAGAGCAATAGCATGGGCGTACTCTGCCAAACATCAATATGGTGATAGGCGAAACGATCCCCATCACCATCTCTCTTCATATCGGGGCAAATATAATAGGCAACCTAAGTGGGAGGTAGTATGGTGGTCATACCAGCGATGGGATGATGATTAGAGGTACTATAATTATGAGACTAGATTGACAAGATCTGGTCGGATCCCAATGATTTTGATTTTGTCGAGTATCAAATGACCAACCAGGTAATGAGGCAATATGAGTATATACAAGACATTTTTTCCCCGATCGAAAGACATGATGCCTTGTGACAACCAATAGAAAAGTCATTTGACCCACAAGAATACATACAAATGAGAAGAAAATACATTAATCAATTGGAGTTGTATATAGAAAGTTTCGAGGGAGAAGTCTAGGAGGTTGTAAAAACTATCCCTATGGATACGTACTTCAAGTGGTACAAAAAAAAGTACCCAACGACACTATCACTGCCCTCGACGCGAAGAAGATCCCAACATTACCTACGAGCCTCGTTCTATATATAATCAACATCGTATGGTTAGCATGGTAAGCAAGTTAAAGTTTTACAAATTATTCAATTGATATAATATATTTTTATGTTTATTTAATATAATATGTTATATTCATCGATACTAATGTGTTTTGTTTGTCTTCTTATTTTTATTTTATTTTTTGCATAGATTTAGGGCGCAAAATCTCTTTGCGACAAAATTTTCAAGTTCAACCAAGACTTTCCTCCTGAATATAATCACATAAAATAGGGTTGGGATCAATTGTATGAGTTGTTTGATGCAGATGTCAAGGGAGGGGGAAGGGGTGGGGGAGGAATATATGGGGGCAGATAAAGATGCCCACCTCTGTGCCTGAGCTATACGTGCACATCCCTACCACCCAGGCTACTACTAATATGTCCCAACTTACACAACTTACATATAAGGGTGGTTCTTCGTTTATTGGAGATGATGTTCCAGTAGAAGAATATAGACCTAAAAGGTCTATACCAAAAAGACACAGTGGGCAAAAGATTTGAATGATCAATGAGAACTTCTTCTCTCCAACTCCCCCCAATCATCTTCAACTTCCCATTGAGAAACCCCAACAGTGGTATACGTTGACTCAAGAAGATATGAATTCTTTACGACCCAAAATTTGGCTATACGAGCATGTGATGGACGCATATATGTGTCTTTTGCGGGATAGGGAAGACAAATATCAGTGCAAGGGAATACAAAGATGGAAAAAATTTGGCTTCATGCATTTAGGGAAAGGTGCCTTGTCTACTGGGGAACAAATTCGTGGAGATCATTTCTGCCAATCATATGTTACACTTCAAGTGGGATCGCCATTGCATGAGTGAGACTTTATCTTCATGCCTATATGTATCACAAGAAACAGTCATTTCATATTGTTAACCTTTACGGTGTCTACATTGAAGGTTTCTATCCTTGACCTGCTATATAATGATAACCCGCACATGAAGTTAACCGAAATGTACAATGACTACATCGATGTCGCGGTACGTGACATTTTGTTTTTAATACATTCATTTAGTTTTCCCATTATATATGTACATACTAATGACGTTATTGTTATTGTAGATACAATTCATACTGTTGATATTGCGAATGGGTAACTCGTTTGGTGATTGGCCTCGTACACCCCCAAAGGTGCAGACAACAAAGGCTCAACATATGCAGGATAATTATTACGATTGCGGCATCTTTGTTTGCAAGTATGTTGACTACGTCGTGCGGGGAAATATTGACCTTAACAATGAAAAATGGTCAACGGATGATATATCGATCTTTAGGTATTGAATAGCTTATAAAATTTTCAAATATAAGGCTAGAGATATACCGAGAGACCAAATCATTTAAAGGTTGATTTTTAACATGTACTTTTAATTTTAATATGGATTGAATGGATGATATTTTAACTCAGTTGATATTGAATTGGGTGATTTTGGTATTGACTATGTGTGTTAGTTGGTTAATTTGTTATTGAAAATGTTTACATTTTGGTAATTTTGTTGTTTAACAGGTATGGGTTGGTACCATGCTAATGAGGTTGGTGCCAATTCCTTGTATGTTGTTCGCTAGAAGGAGTAGCAACCAACACTTTTTCACAAAGTCTTGGTCGTTACTCCTTCTAGCGGCCAGCATACAAGCACAATGCCAACTCCCTATATGCTAGCCGCTAGAGGGAGTAGTGGTCAGGAGTTTGTGAAATAATTGTTGGTCATTACTGTTAGGTTTGTAATATTCATGAACGCAATCAAATTGCACAAAATAAGCTGGAAGCATGAAAATCAGAGTTTTAAAAATTTACAAACCATATACCCGGATCATCCTTTATGCACAATTATTAATTAAACGAAAAGATAAAGAATAAGAATCATACCCTTGAAGATCCGAGCTTCCTCAGGTACAAGTTCACCTCTAATCCTTTTCGTGTTCAACTTGAATCCACCGGGTTTGGTTCCTTCCTTTGATCAACGTTAGTCACCCAAGTGTTTGGCCTCTAGAGATGATCCACCAAGGAAGAAGTAATATTCAAGAAGAAGGGTGGTTGACAAAACCCTGGTTTTCTATCTCTATAGAGAAAAAGAGTGTACTCTCCAACAATTGGAATCACGTATAAATTGATATCTGATATAAGACTCATCTTATAAAGATATCAGTTAACCATTATAATCTAATTAGAAAATAGGGTATTATTTAATTAATTAAATTCCTTTAATTAATTAAGCTCCCTAATCTTATTAGGGATAATTAATTAAACTCTTTTAATTAATTTAACCTCCTAATCTTATAAGGATTAAATGAGAGTACATTTATTAATTAATTTCCAAAATCCTTTAGGAATTAAATAATAATAATAATAGTAATAATAATAATAAGACTCCTCTTATTAATTTATATTTAATATTTTCAAAATATTAAATAATAAATATTAAGCTATTTAATCTATTCTATCACCATAGATTAAATTAAATATACTTAACTTATTATTATGATTATACCATTAACTTCTTAAATAATTATTCTTTCTTTTATGGTGTGACCCTTTAGGTTCTCCATATTAAACCGGTTGTGAATAAATCAATTAGAACAATTTTAATCTTATTTAAATAAATAAATTAAACTATTTATTTATTTAAATAAATAATATTTATTCTACAATAGGGGTACGCCTCCTTATCGATTAACGACTTTCCAGATAATATAGATTTCAATATTAATTATAAAAGAATCTTTGAGTAAATAGTTACCGTACAATTCAATCCTTCCACCATACAATGTCCCAATTAAATATAAGACATGGAATTACTGTCAAGTCTTATTTATTTAATTATATATATTTCGATCCTTAAATGCACAACTCCAAATAATGCAATTTAGAAACTCCTTTCTAATTTCATTCTACCTTGGCCAATGACTACTGGGTTATCATTTATCGAATCACATAGGACATTTCTCTTCTTTTACTAGAAGCGGTAGATTCTTTATTGATCATACATTATCTCTATGTACAACTTATTATACCCAAGCATACCCTTTGATATACCCTAAGGGTCTTAAGGAATAAGTCAAACTATAACTCATCATACACAAGATGCTATGATAATCTCAAGTCCAAGGATCACTTGTACTACTATCACTACATGAATTCTATTGACAGGTAAGTAAAACTCCATTAGATATTCCTTTGCGAGCCACGTTCAGTGAACTAATTCTCTAATAAGCACATACATACCTGCTTTAGTGTCTCCACATAAATGATAATGAGATCAATCATCCTCATCCAATGAGCAAGCAACGTATGTACCAATCCATCCGAATTCACTAATCCCAAATTTGATAATCCAACGATTGGGAACTATTTTAGTTTTAATCTTTCTAAGAATTTAGATCTCATTAGAATGATCATCATCATTATTCTAAAAGCATTGCTTTAAACTATGAGTTTATAACATATTATAAAACAGCATCATGTAGATAATTAAAAGCCTTTAATAAATTAATACTTTTTATTAATAAATGAATAAGATTGTTACAAAGTATATGATTTATCATCAAACATGATTGGCTTGTGTGCATACTACTTTCAATCTCCCACTTGCACTAAAGCCAATCGTCATGGTATCTCATACCCTTTTTCTCTAAGTGACGATTATCCTACTGTTGGATAAGCTTTAGTTAATGGATATGTAATGTTGTTCTTGAGAGTTCACTATCTCTATAGTGATTTCCCATCTTTCAATGATTCTTATAATCAAATGAAAGTGCCACAACACATGTTTAGATCCAAGATGAGACGTAGGAACTATTCCTAGTTCTGTAATGAACTTTTATCCAAAAAATTAACTTGCAGCTTCATTTATAGCTATATACTTTGTCTTTATCACTAAACCAGCAACTTTTTGCTGTTTGAAACCTTTTCAATTTCACTGCACCACCGTTCAAGGTAACGCTTTTCCTTACAATGGATTTCCTGACATCTTGGTATTTCTGAAAAAAAAAACTTGAGTCGGTTAAGCCCTCTAGTTTTAATTCAGACCCACCATAAATATGATCACATCCTTAGTGCCGGTAAAGTACTTTAAGATGTTTTTCACTATCTTACGGTGAACTTCTCCAGAATATGACTGATCAACATCAGGTCTCGTATATTTCATTGCATACATGATTTTCACTCATGCAGTCTCTCTTTTCAGGAGTCTATGAGAACTATTAAGAGAGATACACTCCAGGGCTCATCAACATGAGACATTCCTTGGAGTTTGCCATGCTAAATGACTTTAACATCAAATGAATATACGTTTCTTGGGTTAAGTCAAGCATCCTCTTAAATCTATCTATATAGATTTGTATCCCCAATTTAGACACTCTTCCCAAATCATTCATGGAGGAATGTTTAGACAACTGTATCTTTACTGATTGTAGCATTGGTATGTTATTCCTTATTCAAAGTATATCAATATATAATACTAGGAATGTCACGACGCTCCCACTGACCCTTTTGTACACACTAGGTTCATTCTTATTTTTGATAAAATCAAACTCTTTTGATTATCTCATCAAAACAAATGTTCCATATTTAAGAAGTTTGCTTCAATCCATTTCTCTGAGTGTCTACAACTCTTACCTCATCGTATGTAACTGGATCATCATCTTCCATGATGTGTACCTCATCATCATCATCTATGATGAATCCTATCTTCGGTACTCTTCCAAATTTACGATTCGGTTGTGGTATAATAAGTCCATCTACAGGTTTCTCTTATTTGACTTATAGTGTTTTGTGGTTCTTGAACTCTTCAAGATCTATTATCCTCCCACTAGCCCCTTCAATGATAAACATCTTTATCTTAGAAGGTAACGTGTTTCGCAAAAAATACTTTTTGCTAAGTAGGATTATAGAACATATACCCTAAACTTACTTTAGGATGTCCCACAAATCTGTACTTATCAAATCTTGTCCCAAGCTTATCCTTTGAAATCTTTTCACATAAGTTGGACAACCCCTTATCTTAACATACTTATGATTAGGAATCCTCCCTGTCCATAACTTTTATGGAGTCTTGGACTGGATTTTGATGTTACCTTTTTGTAGATATGCAGTCATTTCTAGGACATGACCCTAGAAGGATATTGGAATGTCGGTAATATTATTATAGACCGCACCATGTTCAACAAGGTACGATTTGTCCTTTCAGATACATCAATCAATTATTGCGTATCAGGAGGCGTTCATTATGAGAAAACCATTTGAGATGATCTAGAAACTTATTGCACAAGTATTTGTTCCTTGATCTAATCAAAGAATATTAATACTTTGCCAATTTGTTTCACTTCTGAATTCTTTGAACCTTTCAAATAATTCACACTTGTATTTCAACAAATACACATTCAACTCTTTGAATGATCATCTCCTTTTCTTATACTAGTTTTTTCAATTTACAAAATAATTTTTCACGTACGTCAAGTATACAAAACTCATTAAGTAATATTTCAGTTCTATACAAAACATTATTATTATAAATAGAAGAATAATTATTCTTAAATATAATATCAAAGATTTTATTGTCCAACAATAAAATGGAAATAATGTTTCTAACCAGAACTTGAATACAATAACAACTTATTGACTTAATAGATTTGCCCATAAGCATTGCTAAACTATAAGTTCCTTTGCATAATGCAAGCAACCTTTGCTTCATTTACCAGACATAGGATTACTTATCCTTTGTTTAGCTTTCTACTTTTGCTTAGTCCCTTCATAAATCTATATTTATGATAACCAAAGTCAGTATCCAATACCCAAGTAGAACCTTGATTTAGAGAAAATTTTATTTTAATCATGTACAAAAAATATATTTGTAACCGAAGCTTCACTAAGCTTCTTCTGGTTAGCTCTGCAAGATGCTTCCTGCAGTTTCTTTCCAGTGTTTAGGCTTATTGTAGTGGAAGCAAACTCCTTTGCTATCCGTATTAGTTTTTTTTCTTATTATCCTTTGTTTTTGCCTTTCTATTTGCTTATTAGAATCGTTCTTCTTTTTAGAAGATCATTTGGCCCCTACCAGTAAGACTTGGTCTTTCTTGGTTAGAAAATGATTCTCAATATTTTTCAACATGTTAAGCAAGTCAACGAGGCTGATATCTAGCTTGTTCATATAAAAAATTCACAAAAATTATGAAAGGAGTTCGGGAGTGAGTGCAAGATCAAATCTTGGCTCAACTCTCCATCCATGATAAAACCCGTTGTCCTAATTGATCAATCAAATTGATTATGTTAAGAACTTTTGTCTGTACTATAATGTCATCGATCATTCTAGATCGGAAGAGCTCCTTAGATATCTGATATCTATTAGTCCTACTTTCCTCACCATCAACTACTTGATGTGCAGGAGTATAGTAGGAACATCCATAGTTTCATGCTGACGCTAAAGCTCGTTACTCATGGATGCGAGCATGATGCATTGAGCCAACTGTGCATCATCTTGCCTTTTTCTAAAAATAGCAATCTCTTCCTCAGAGGCATTGTCTGTAACCATTGTAGGAAAGACGTATTAAGGACATAAGATAGCTTTTCAGCCATGAGAACTATTCTCAAATTCCTTAACCAATCCGTTTAATACGGTCCGGTTAAATAACATCTAATATGTTTCGCAGTGATAATAATTTAGACATTGTATAATTCTGTAAATGAATTTGTTCCTAACAATATTTTTGTATACATTCTTTTATTAATTACCAAAATAAATTAGGTCTTGTTTTAAATTGGTATCTCCCATTATTTTTATTAAGCTATATTACCCTCACTTATATAGTTCAGCAAAATCTATTTAAAGATTTGCTAGTGAGAATAAGGATCTCATTTCAAATGTATATAACCTTGTGGTGACACAACAAACTATATATAAATAAATAGGTAGACAACTCTTGTCAATTACATCAACAATATATGCAACTCCTTGTATTTTGCCTCTTAGATTATTTAGATCAAGTGGTGGTACATCCGAATCAAAATTATCCAAGCTAAGTCCAACCTATCACTTCATATATTCAAAAAAAAAATTGTCCTTGTGGTGACACAACAAAACAACATTGTTCAATTTTCTTTATAAGCATCAAATGTGATAAAATTAACATCTCAAAGAATTAAGATAAGTCTTGTGGTGACACAACAAACTTACAATACTTAATTGACACTCTATTATTTTTATCATGCTAGAAGGCGACGTTCGATATTTCAAATATATTTGAACATTACAACTTAATATAAAATATTTGTGAGATTTGTTATTAATTTGTCTCATCTTATTTAGCGTGCATACAAATATATATATATATATATATATATATATAACCGTTAATATATATCATATATATAATATCCTGACTCTTTTATTTCCTTGATTTCAGTAAATTTCAAACATGCTTAATCATATATATATATATATATATATATATATATATATATATATATATATATATATATATATATATATATATACGGTCCAGATCAAGTGCATACCCCCTATCTTACTCACCCGTGCTTATCCCCCTTTAGGCGACAGGTTCGGTCATACAACCGTCGTCTATACTTTTAGCGACGGACAAACATATAACGTCGCTAAAAGTATAGACGACGGTTGTATGACCGAAACCGTCGCCTAAAGGAGGGATAAGCACGGATGAGTAAGATAAGGGGTATGCACTTGATCTTTGCTATATATATATATATATATATATGGGAATCCATCCATGGCAACCGGTTATCATGGACACTGTTATTTTGAACCGTTGATCAACTTATTGGAAGACTTATATTGAATGCCATAATTGCCCAGCCGACACAAGTTTTACCGACTTTTATTTTAATATATTGCATTGCATGGTCAACTGTTATCATTTTAATATTAAAATACTCCAGCCGGGACAGCTTGTACCGGCCGAGTATTTTTTTTTGCGGCGGGAACAACTCACTCCTATTCTCATAATAACATTCTTGTTCTCATTATAATATTAATTAATTAATATTCATTTGCCTTCACTAATATTTATAATATTGTTTGTAAAATATTTTTATTATAATATTGTTTGCCGCTACACTCATGAAGGCAAATGAATATTAATATTTTATAATATTAATATTAATACTAGTATTAAATATTAAATATTAATACTAATATTACTAAATATTATAATATTATTACAAAAATATTAATACTTATAATATTAAGTATTAATATTATTACAAAATATTAATAATTATAATACTTATAATATAATATAATATTATTACAAAAATATTTAATACTTAGTAATATAAAATATTAATTACTCCAAACAATATTATAAATTACTCCAAACAATATTATAAATATTAATATAAAATATTAATTACTCCAAACAATTTTATAAACCTGTAAAAATTAATTACTCCAAACAATATTATAAATATTAGTGAAGGCAAATATTATAAAATATTAATTACTCCAAACAATATTATAAATATTAGTGAAGGAAAATGAATATTAATTAATTAATATTATAATAAGAACAAGAGTGTTATAATGAGAATAGGAGTGAGTTGCTCCAGCCGCAAAAAAAAAAAAAAAAAAACCCAGCCGGTACAAGCTGTGCCGGCTAGAGTATTTTAATATTAAAATGACAACAGTTGACCATGCAATGCAATATATTAAAATAAAAGTCGGTAAAACTTGTGTCGGCTGGGCAATTATCGCATTCAATCTAAGCCTTCCAATAAGTTGATCAACGGTCCAAAAGTGGGTTGATATAACAGTGTTCATGACAACCGGTTGCCATGGATGGATTCCCTTTATATATATATATATATATATATATATATATATATATATATATATATATATATATATATATAGCAAGGATCAAGTTCATATCTCTTATCTTACTCACCCGTGCTCACCCCCCCCTTTAGGCGACGGTTTCTGTCATACAACCGTCGCCTATACTTTTAACGACGGACAACATATAGCGTCGCTAAAAGTATAGGCGACGATTATAGACCGAAACCGTCGTCTAAATGGGAGTGAGCACGGGTGGAGTAAGATAAGAGGTATTCACTTGATCCGGACCGTATATTATATATATATATATAGTTATAATATAATAATATATATATACCATCTTATATTATACTATAAATATATATAAGGGAAAAATAAAACAGCGCGACACGTTTTTTGTGCTATAGCGACGGTTTCATCCGTCGTCATAAACTGTCGCTATAGCCCAAAAAATCTGTAGCCATAAACTTACTGTGTAATACACAGCTGTGTATATACATATAGCCCATATATATATATATATATATATATATATATGGATTCATCCATAGCAACGTTTGCTGCAGTAAACAAGTTCTCCCTGCCGCTACAGCTTGTAGAGGCAGTACCTTTTCCTCTTAGCCGCTACAGGCTGTAGCGGCAGTGTGGGCAGTGTGGGCCATATGGCTATAATATAAAAATGAGTTTATTTTTAGGTATACATAATGTAAAAATAAAAGATAATGATAAGATAAGTATGAATAAAAGATAATGATGAGATAAGTCTGAATAAAAGATAAATTTATTTTTATAATAAAAGATAAATTTATTTTATTATAAAAGATAAATTTATCTTTTATTATAAAATAAATTTATCTTTTATTATAAAATAAATTTATCTTTTATTATAAAATAAATTTATCTTTTATAATAAAATAAATTTATCTTTTATAATAAAATAAATTTATCTTTTATAATAAAATAAATTTATCTTTTATTATAAAATAAATGTATCTTTTATTATAAAATAAATTTATCTTTTATTATAAAATAAATTTATCTTTTATAATAAAATAAATTTATCTTTTATAATAAAATAAATTTATCTTTTATTATAAAATAAATTTATCTTTTATTATAAAATAAATTTATCTTTTATTATAAAATAAATTTATCTTTTATAATAAAATTAATTTATCTTTTATTATAAAATAAATTTATCTTTTATCCATACTTATCTCATCATTATCTTTTATTCATACTTATCTTATCATTATCTTTTATTTTTACATTATGTATACCTAAAAATAAACTCATTTTTATATTATAGCCATATGGCCCACACTGCCCACACTGTCGCTACAGCCTGTAGCGGCTAAGAGGAAAAGGGACTGCCGCTACAGCTTGTAGCGGCAGGGAGAACTTGTTTGCTGCAGCAAACGTTTGCTATGGATGAACTCCCTATATGTATATATATATATATATATATATATATATATATATATATATATATATATATATATATATATATATATATATATATATATATATATATATATAAAGTTAATCCTGTTAAGGATCATATAAATATATAATATATAATAAATAAAAACCATGCACTTATTGAAAGTAGTATGCACACAAGCCAATCATGTTTGATGATAAATCATATACTTTGTAACAATCTTATTCATTTATTAATAAAATGTATTAATTTATTAAAGGCTTTTAATTATCTACATGATGCTGTTTTATAATATGTGATAAACCCATAGTTTTAAGCAATGCTTTTAGAATAATGATGATGATCATTATAATGAGATCTAAATTCTTAGAAAGCTTAAAACTAAAATAGTTCCCAATCGTTGGATTACTAAATTGGGGATTAGTGAATCCGGATAGATTGGTACATATGTTGCTTGCTCATTGGATGAGGATGATTGATCTCATGATCATTTGTGTGGAGACACTAAAGCAAGTATGTAGGTGCTTATTAGAGAATAAGTTCACTGAACGTGGCTCGCTAAGGAATACCTAATGGAGTTTTACTTGCATGTCAATAGGAATTCCTGTAGTGATAGTAGTACAAGTGATCCTTGGACTTGAGATCATCATAGTATCTTGTGTATGATGAGTTATACTTTGACTTATTTCTTAAGACCCTTAGGGTATATCAAAGGGTATGCTTGGGTATAATAAGTTATACATGGAGATAATGTATGATCAATAAAGAATCTACCACTTCTAGTAAAAGAAGAGAAATGTCCTATGTGATTCGATAAATGACAACCCAGTAGTCCTTGGCCAAGGCAGAATGAAATTAGAAAGGAGTTTCTAATTTGCATTATTTGGAGTTGTGCATTTAAGAGTCGAAATACATATAATTAAATAAAATAAGACTTGACAGAAATTCCATGTCTTATATTTAATTGGGACATTGTATGGTGGAAGGATTGAATTGTACGGCAACTATTTACTCAAAGGTTCTTTTATGATTAATGTTGAAATCTATATTATCTGGAAAGTCGTTGATCGCTAGGGAGGCTTATCCCTATTGTAGAATAAATATTATTTATTTAAATAAATTATTAGTTTAATTTATTTATTTAAATAAGATTAGAATTGTTCTAATTGATTTATTCACAACCGGTTTAATATGGAGAACCTAAAGGGTCACACCATAAAAGGAAGAATAATTATTTAAGAAGTTAATGGCATAATCGTAATAATAAGTTAAGTATATTTAATTTAATCTATGGTGATAGAATAAATTAAATAGCTTAATATTTATTATTTAATATTTTGGAAATATTAAATATAAATTAATAAGAGGAGTCTTATTATTATTATTACTATTATTATTATTTAATTCCTAAAGGAGTTTGGGAATTAATTAATAAAAGTACTCTCAAATATCCTAATAGGATTAGGAGGCAAATTAATTAAAAGAGTTTAATTAATTATTCCTAATAAGATTAGGAGCCTAATTAATTAAAAGAGTTTAATTAATTAAAATAAAACCCAATTCCTTAATTGTTAAGGAGGGGTTGCCCACATCTATAAAAAGAGGAGTCTTATTATGGGTGAGGAAGAGGTTGACGTATTATTTAGAATACGTAATTCCATTGTTGGAGAGTACGCCTTTTTCTATAGAGATAGAAAACTAGGGTTTGAGCCAAATACCCATCTTCTTGTTTCTTCCTTGGTGGATCACCTCTAGAGGCCAAACACTTGGGTGGCTAACGTTGATCAAAGGAAGGAACCAAACCCGGTGGATTCAAGTTGAACGCGAAAAGGATTGGAGGTGAACTTGTACCTGAGGAAGCTCAGATCTTCAAGGGTATGGTTCTTTTTCTTTCTTTTTCGTTTAATTAACAATTGTGCATAAAGGGTGATCCGGGTTTATGGTTTGTAAATTTTTTAAAACTCTGATTTTACACGTTTCCGCTAATTTTTGCAATTTGATTGCGTTCTTGAATATTACAAACCTAACAGTGGTATCAGAGCCAAACCTTTATGCGAATTATTAATTGTTTTGATTTGATATGTATGTTGATATGTGTTTAGAACAATTTAATTGGGCATAATTTTGTTGTATAAAATTTATTCTAAAAAAAAAAAGAAAAAAAAAATGGCGAAACTGTTCGCGTATTTTTTTTAATTCCGTGTATCAATTTTTTTTCTCTTATACCGGAAATCAAAGTCAAAAACTTAACAGACTTTTGCCAATTCTTGTGCGCACGGAAATCTAGGATTTCAAGGGATTGAAATCAATATGTATTAAGATACATATTATGTTAATTGTTAACAGATTCGGTAATTATAAATATATTATATAGTAGTTACCGAATTATATATATATATTAATATATATAGTAGTTTCGGTAATAATATATATTATTATTATATATATATTATATAATATTTTAATAATTTTATAATTAAAATATAAAATTTATTTTAATTTTAAAATTAGAATTTCATGCTAACTAATTAGATTTGGAATTTGATTCCATGATAACTAATTGGAGTTGAAATTGGATTGCCTAATTTCCTTAAATAAAGGAGTTTATTTAGATATGAAATAAGATTTCATATTATTCAAAATAAAGGAGTTTATTTGTGAATAGGAAAGAGAATCCTAATTTCCTTAAATAAAGGAGTTTATTTAAATATGAAATAAGATTTCATATTATTCAAAATAAAGGAGTTTATTTGTGAATAGGAAAGAAAATCTGTGTTTCCCTAAAATAAAAGAGTTTATTTAAGATATGAAATAAGATTTCATATTACCCAAAATAAAGGAGTTTATTTTGACTTGGAATTGGATTCCATAATTAATTAAAATAAAGGAGTTTATTTTGATTAAAGATTTTGATTAAAATAAAATAGTTTATTTTATTCAAAATTGGATAAATTAAAATAAAATAGTTTTATTTTGATTTAAATTTGGATTAAAATAAAGGAGTTTATTTTGATTCAAAAATAGATTTTATACTAATTAAATTTGCCCATTAAATGATATCAATATATATTAAATGTTTATTATTCATAAGATGAATGTTATTTATTGATACATATGGTGATGTGTATGATAATAAATGGGATTGATTATGGACTATTGACCAATGCGATTGGATTTTATTTTAGTTGGATGCATGAATGTATGGGTTTTATTAAATGGGGTCTGCGTACCTCGTCTTCTCTAATTTTTCTTACTGTAAATTCTATCTTCCTCCTATGTACTTCCCTTGACTGCTGATCAAGGTTTCTATTTTATTTTAAATAGTTTTGTAATAGGAATAATTAGAATTAATTTTGAAGAATTGGAGATCAAGGAGTGAGGAGCGCGTGAAGACCCGTTTGTAATGGAGCCCGTGTTTAAATGTAATAGTTATATTTATATATTAATTTTTGCACCCCTAGGATTTGACCTTTTGGTTCACTTGGTGGCTCTAGTGAACCAAACTAGAATAAAAGTCCATAATCAATCCAGGTAGAATATAGTATTCTATATGTTCATGCTTATATTATATATATTATATATTATGCAAACATGCTTCGCATGTTAATTAATATGACGCGTATTTTATATATATATATGTGCATGCGCGCTAAACAAGATGAGACATATTAATAACAAACCCCTCAAATATTTTATATTAAGTTATAACGTTCAAAGATATTTGGAATATCGAACGTCGCCTTCTAGCATGATAGAAACAATAGAGTATTGAATATTTAATATGAGTTTGTTGTGCACACACAAGGCGAGTATTAAATATTTAAGATGTTGTTTTTATTACATATGATGTTTATAAGGAATTGAACATTACTGCTTTGTTGTGCACACACAAGGGCTGTAGTTTTCTCTTTACTTATATGGAAATGTTGGGTCTGACTTAACTTAAATCGTTTTAGTTCGGATGTGCACACACTTGACCATTATGATTTAAGAGGCAAAATACAAGGAGTTACATAGTTGATGTAATTGACAAGAGTTGTCTACCTATTTATTTATATATAGTTTGTTGTGCACACACAAGGCTATATATATTTGAAATGGGATCCTTATTCTCACTAGCAAATCTTTAATTAGATTTTGCCGAACTATATATATTGAGGGTAATATAGTTTGAAGAAAATAGTGGGAGATACCAATTTAAAACAAGACCTAAATTATTTTGGTAATTAATAAAAGAATGTATGTTAAAATGTTGTTAATTACAAATTCATTTACAGAATTTTATAATGTCTAAATTACTATCACTGCGTAGCATATTAGATGCTGAATTAACCGAACCGAATTAAATGGATTGGTTAAGGAAATTGAGAATAGTTCTCATGGCTGAAAAGCTATCTTATGTCCTTAATACGCCTATCCCTGCAATGGTTGCAGACAATGCCTCTGAGAAAGATATTGCTACTTTTAGAAAGTGGCTAGATGATGCATAGTTGGCTCAATGCATCATGCTCGCATCCATGAGTAACGAGCTTCAGCGTCAGCATGAAACTATGGATGCTCCTATTATATTCTTGCACATCAAGTAGTTGATGGTGAGGAAAGTAGGACTGATAGATATCAAATATCTAAGGAGCTCTTCCGATCTAGAATGACCGAAGACACTACAGTACAGATAAAAGTCCTTAACATAATCAATTTGATTGATCAATTAGGACAACGGGTTTTGTAATGGATGGAGAGTTGAGCCAAGATTTGATCTTGCACTCACTTCCGGACTCCTTTCACAATTGTTGTGAATTTTTCATATGAACGAGATAGATATCAGCCTCGCTGATTTGCTTAACATGTTGAAAAATGTTGAGAGTCACTTTCCAACCAAGAAAGACCAAGTCTTACTGGTAGGGGCCAAAGTATCTTCTGAAAAGAAGAAAAATTCTAAGAAGGTAAATATAAAGGCAAAAACAAAGGATAATAAGAACAAAACTGATACGGATAGCAAAGGAGTTTGCTTCCACTGCAATAAGCCTGGACACTGGAAAGAAACTGCGAGAAGCATATTGCAAAGGCTAACCAAAGAAACTTAGTGAAGTTTCGGTTACAATACAGTTTTTGTTCATGATTGAAATAAATTTTTTCTTTAAGTCAATGTTCTACTTGGGTATTGGATACCGGCTTTGTTTATCATAAATATAGATTTATGAAGGACCAAGTAGAAGTAGAAAGCTAAACAAATATAAGTAAACCTATGTGTGGGAAATGAAGCAAAGGTTGCTGCATTAGCCATATGAACTTATAGTTTAGCAATGCCTACAGGCAAGTCTATTAAGTCAATAAGTTGTTATTGTATTCCAGTACTTGTTGGAAACATTATTTCCATTTTATTGTTGGACAATGAAATCTTTGGTATTATATTTAAGAACAATTGTTGTTCTATTTATAATAATAATAATGTTTTGTATAGAACTGGAATATTACTTAATGGATTTTATATACTTGACTTACGTGAAATTTTTTTGCAAATTGAACAAACTAGTATAAGAAAAGGAGATGATCATTCAAAGAGTTGAATGTGTGTATTTGTTGAAATACAAGTGTTAATTATTTGAAAGGTTCAAAGAATTCAGAAGTGAAACAAATTGGCAAAGTATTAAGATTCTTTGATTAGATCAAGGAATAAATACTTGTGCAATAAGTTTCTAGATCATCTCAAATGGTTTTCTCATAATGGACACATCCTGATATGCAATAATTGATTGATGTATCTGAATGGAAAAATCGTACCTTGTTGGGCATGGTGTGGTCCATAATGATTTTACCGACATTCCAGTATCCTTCTAGGGTAATGTCCTAGAAATGGCTGCATATCTACGAAAAGGTAACCTCAAAATCCGGCCCCAAGACTCCATAAAAGTTATGGACAGGGAGGATTCATAATCTTAAGTATGTTAAGATAAGGGGTTGTCCAACTTATGTGAAACGGTTTCAAAGGATAAGCTTGGGACAAAATTTGACAAGTACAGATTTGTGGGACATCTTAAAGTAAGTTTAGGGCATATGTTCTATAATCCTACTTAGCAAAAGGTGTTTGTTGCGAAACACACTACCTTCTAAGATAAAGGTGTTTATCATTGAAAGGGCTAGTGGGAGGATAATACATCTTGAAAAGTTCAAGAACCACAAAATACTACAAGTCGAATAAGAGGAACCTATAGATAGACCTATTGTACCACAACCGAATCGTAAATCTGGAATAGTACCGAAGATACCTAGGAGGTATGGATTCATCATGAATGATGATGATGAGGTACGTATCATAGAAGATGATGATCCAGTTACATACGATGAGGTAAGAGTTGTAGACACTCTCAAATATGGAACATTCGTCTTGTTGAGACAATCAAAAGAGTTTGATTTTATCAAAAATAAGAATGAACCAAGTGTGTACAAAAGGGTCAGTGGGAGCATCGTGAAATTTCTAGTATTATATATTGATATACTACGGATGAGGAATAACATACCAATGCTACAATCAGTAAAGATAAAGTTATCTAAACATTCCTCCATGAATGATTTGGGAAGAGTATCTTAATTGGGGATGCAAATCTATATAGATAGATTTAAAAGGATGCTCGACTTAACCCAAGGAACGTATATTCATTTGATGCTAAAGTTGTTTAGCATGGCAAACTCCAAGAGTTGTCTCATGTTGATGAGCTATGGAGTGCATCTCTCTTAATAGTCCCCAAAGACTGCAAAAGAGAGATCACATGAGTAACAATCATGTATGCAATGAAATATACGAGACCTGATATTGATCAGTCATATTCTGGAGAAGTTCACTGTGAGTCAGTGAAAAACATCTTAAAGTTCTTAACCAGCACTAAGGATGTGATCATACATGGTGGGTCTGAATTAAAACTAGAGGGCTTAACAGACTCAAGTTTTTCAGACAGACCAAGACGACAGAAAATCCACTTTGAGGTAAAGCGTTACCTTGAACGGTGGTGCAGTGAATTGGAAAGGTTCCAAACAATAAAGAGTTGTTGGTTTAGTAATAAAGACAAAGTATATAGCTATAAATGAAGCTACAAGTTGATTGTTTGGATGAAAAGCTCATTACAGAACTAGGAATAGTTCCTAAGTCTCATCTTGGATCTAAACATGTGTTGTGGCACTTTCACGTGATTATAAGAATCATTAAAAGATGGGAAATCACTATAGAGATAGTGAACTCTCAAGAACAACATTACATATCCATTAACTAAAGCTTATCCAACAGCAGGATGATCGTCACTTAGAGAAGAAGAGTATGAGATACCATGGCGATTGGCTTTAGTGCAAGTGGGAGATTGAAAGTAGTATGCACACAAGCCAATCATGTTTGATGATAAAGCATATACTTTGTAACAATCTTATTCATTTATTAATAAAATGTATTAATTTATTAAAGGCTTTTAATTATCTACATGATGCTGTTTTATAATATGTGATAAACCCATAGTTTTAAGCAATGCTTTTAGAATAATGATGATGATCATTATAATGAGATCTAAATTCTTAGAAATGCTTAAAACTAAAATAGTTCCCAATCGTTGGATTACTAAATTGGGGATTAGTGAATCCGGATAGATTGGTACATATGTTGCTTGCTCATTGGATGAGGATGATTGATCTCATGATCATTTGTGTGGAGACACTAAAGCAAGTATGTAGGTGCTTATTAGAGAATAAGTTCACTGAACGTGGCTCGCTAAGGAATACCTAATGGAGTTTTACTTGCATGTCAATAGGAATTCCTGTAGTGATAGTAGTACAAGTGATCCTTGGACTTGAGATCATCATAGTATCTTGTGTATGATGAGTTATACTTTGACTTATTTCTTAAGACCCTTAGGGTATATCAAAGGGTATGCTTGGGTATAATAAGTTATACATGGAGATAATGTATGATCAATAAAGAATCTACCACTTCTAGTAAAAGAAGAGAAATGTCCTATGTGATTCGATAAATGACAACCCAGTAGTCCTTGGCCAAGGCAGAATGAAATTAGAAAGGAGTTTCTAATTTGCATTATTTGGAGTTGTGCATTTAAGAGTCGAAATACATATAATTAAATAAAATAAGACTTGACAGAAATTCCATGTCTTATATTTAATTGGGACATTGTATGGTGGAAGGATTGAATTGTACGGCAACTATTTACTCAAAGGTTCTTTTATGATTAATGTTGAAATCTATATTATCTGGAAAGTCGTTGATCGCTAGGGAGGCTTATCCCTATTGTAGAATAAATATTATTTATTTAAATAAATTATTAGTTTAATTTATTTATTTAAATAAGATTAGAATTGTTCTAATTGATTTATTCACAACCGGTTTAATATGGAGAACCTAAAGGGTCACACCATAAAAGGAAGAATAATTATTTAAGAAGTTAATGGCATAATCGTAATAATAAGTTAAGTATATTTAATTTAATCTATGGTGATAGAATAAATTAAATAGCTTAATATTTATTATTTAATATTTTGGAAATATTAAATATAAATTAATAAGAGGAGTCTTATTATTATTATTACTATTATTATTATTTAATTCCTAAAGGAGTTTGGGAATTAATTAATAAAAGTACTCTCAAATATCCTAATAGGATTAGGAGGCAAATTAATTAAAAGAGTTTAATTAATTATTCCTAATAAGATTAGGAGCCTAATTAATTAAAAGAGTTTAATTAATTAAAATAAAACCCAATTCCTTAATTGTTAAGGAGGGGTTGCCCACATCTATAAAAAGAGGAGTCTTATTATGGGTGAGGAAGAGGTTGACGTATTATTTAGAATACGTAATTCCATTGTTGGAGAGTACGCCTTTTTCTATAGAGATAGAAAACTAGGGTTTGAGCCAAATACCCATCTTCTTGTTTCTTCCTTGGTGGATCACCTCTAGAGGCCAAACACTTGGGTGGCTAACGTTGATCAAAGGAAGGAACCAAACCCGGTGGATTCAAGTTGAACGCGAAAAGGATTGGAGGTGAACTTGTACCTGAGGAAGCTCAGATCTTCAAGGGTATGGTTCTTGTTCTTTCTTTTTCGTTTAATTAACAATTGTGCATAAAGGGTGATCCGGGTTTATGGTTTGTAAATTTTTTAAAACTCTGATTTTACACGTTTCCGCTAATTTTTGCAATTTGATTGCGTTCTTGAATATTACAAACCTAACACTTATGATAGTGCCTGAAGCTTGTTGGCAACAATGGAGTATAATATATCAAAGTAGCGTGTGACTAATCTTTCACACGGAAAAGGACAGCGCAAAAGCCAAAACCGTTCGCGTAGTGTTTTTGAAAAACGAGAATCCACAACAGGATAATCCTTCAATTCGCAAACTGATTTTTTTATTTAAATTTTATACAATAAAATTATGCTCAATTAAATTGTTCTAAACACATATCAAATTAAAATAATTAATAATTTACATGAAGATTTGACTCTGATGCCACTGTTAGGTTTGTAATATTCATGAACACAATCAAATTGCACAAAATAACCGGAAGCATGAAAATCAGAGTTTTAAAAATTTACAAACCATATACCCGGATCATCCTTTATGCGCAATTATTAATTAAACGAAAAGATAAAGAACAAGAATCATACCCTTGAAGATCCGAGCTTCCTCAGGTATAAGTTCACCTCCAATTTTTTTCGTGTTCAACTTGAATCCACCGGGTTTGGTTCTTCATTTGATCAACATTAGCCACCCAAGTGTTTGGCCTCTAGAGGTGATCCACCAAGAAAGAAGAAATATTCAAGAAGAAGGGTGGTTGACTAAACCCTAGTTTTCTATCTCTATATAGAAAAAGAGTGTACTCTCCAACAATTAAAATCACGTATATATTGATATATCTGATATAAGACTCATCTTATAAAGATATCAGTTAACCCTTCTAATCTAATTAGAAAATAGAGTATTATTTAATTAATTAAATTTCTTTAATTAATTAAGCTTCCTAATCATATTAGGGATAATTAATTAAACTCTTTTAATTAATTTAACCTCCTAATGTTATTAGGATTAAATGAGAGTACATCTCCTTTAGGAATTAAATAATAATAATAATAGTAATAATAATAATAAGACTTCTCTTATTAATTTATATTTAATATTTTTAAAATATTAAATAATAAATATTAAGCTATTTAATTTATTCTATCACCATAGATTAATTTAAATATACTTAACTTATTATTAAGATTATGCCATTGACTTCTTAAATAATTATTCTTTCTTTTATGGTGTGACCATTTAGGTTGTCCATATTAAATCGGTTGTGAATAAATCAATTAGAACAATTTTAATCTTATTTGAAGAAATAAATTAAACTATTAATTTATTTAAATAAATAATATATATTCTACAATAGGGCAGCGATTAACGACTTTTCAGATAATATAGATTTCAACATTAATCATAAAAGAATCTTTGAGTAAATAGTTACCGTACAATTCAATCCTTCCACCATACAATGTCCCAATTAAATATAAGACATGGAATTACTGTCAAGTCTTATTTATTTAATTATATGTATTTCGATCCTTAAATGCACAACTCCAAATAATGCAAATTAGAAACTCTTTTCTAATTTCATTCTGTCTTGGCCAAGGACTACTGAGTTGTCATTTATCGAATCACATAGGAAATTTCTCTTCTTTTACTAGAAGCGGTAGATTCTTTATTGATCATACATTATCTCCATGTACAACTTATTATACCCAAGCATACCCCTAAGGGTCTTAAGTAATAAGTCAAAGTATAACTCATCATACATATACTATGATGATCTCAAGTAAAAAGATCACTTGTACTACTATCACTACAGAAATTTCTAAAACTCCATTAGGTATTCCTTAGCGAGCCACGTTCAGTGAACTTATTCTCTAATAAGCACATACATACTTGCTTTAGTGTCTCCACACAAATGATCATGAGATCAATCATCCTTATCCAATGAGAAAGCAACGTATGTACCAATCTATCCGGATTCACTAATCCCCAATTTAGTAATCCAAAGATTGGTAACTATTTTAGTTTTAAGCTTTCTAAGAATTTAAATCTCATTAGAATGATCATCGTCATTATTCTAAAAGCATTGCTTTAAACTATGGGTTTATCATATATTATAAAATAACATCATGTAGATAATTAAAAGCCTTTAATAAATTAATACTTTTTATTAATAAATGAATAAGATTGTTACAAAGTATATGCTTTATCATCAAACATGATTGGCTTGTGTGCATACTACTTTCAGTTACTCCCTCTAGCGGCCAACATACAGGGAGTTGGCACCAACCCCATTAGCATGGTACCAACCCATACAGCCCATACCTGTTCAATAATAAAATTACCAACATGCAAACATTTACAGAGAAAAAACAAAACATATGGCTAGTCCAAAATAATACAAACATTCCAACAATATATAATGATCTTTATATGATTAAATTATAAACATTTCAATATTCTATAATGATTAATTATTTACATCTCCATAATCAATCCAGAAAAACACCAGCATTCCAAATAAACACGTATAGAGACATTAATTATCTTTAGGTTCAGGAAGTCCTAATACTGTGAAACCCCAGATTTTATGAATAAAGAATTAATTTTCTCGAAATAATTTTTTTATATTATGGTGTGAATTTGAGATAATATTATAGTTGTGGGTAGTATTTATAAATTTTGCAAAGTATGCAAGTTGTTATATTATATTCGATTGGTCAGGGAATATTCTTTGTGTCGGAAAATATTCGTACGACGGTACAATTATTGGTGGACCCCACAACAGAATTATTGTCGAATTGAGAAAACGACAAAAATATTTTATTGAAAATAACGGCAGAAGTTTTACCGTTGATACTGTTGAACTACTGGGTAGTAAAAGTACAGTAATACGCGTTGTTGCATAGTAGCACACAGTATTGATTATTGATATTTATGTGAGAAGTCGCTCAGTTTGATTCAATTATTGTCGATTAATAATATGAATTATTATAGCGATGATGACGTTTTATTTTATTCGTATTATTAACGTAATAAAACAGAAACATCTTTTTTATATAAAACAGAATACTTTATTAAAGTTATTTTATAAATAGAATATATTATATTTTATTATGCATAGTGTTGCATAGTGTTTTGCATAGTGTTTGCATAGTAAATTTTTTTTTATATAAATAGAATATATTATATTTTATTTAAAAGATTTTTCTTTAAATATGGACCGTCAGATTAAAGTAAATCAATCTGGACCGTTCATGGATTAGTTACTATGCATTCCATTTTCCTATAAATAGAAGCTCATTCCTTCATTATTTTCTTACGAATTCATTGAAACTCTAGAGAGAGAAATTATAGAGAGAAGCTATAGAGAGAAAATTATAGAGAGAAAGAAGAAGAGTATTCTGCTACTTCACTACTTCTATATCCAGTTACTGTTACGGTTAGGGGTGTTATTCTTTCTTATTCATGAAGAGAACTATTGTTATTCCATTTCTTATTATTCTGTTGGAATAACCTGTATACGCGGTCTACCCTATACTTGGTGACATTCTTCTATCATTCTGTTGGAACATCCTGTCTGTGTGTTTTACACCGGACCTGGTTCCGTCTTTATTATTATTCCGTTGGAACATCCTGTCTGTGTGTTTTACACCGAACCTGGTTCCGTCTTTATTATTCTGTCGGAATATCCTGTCTGTGCTATACGCCGGACCTGGTTCCATCATTTATTATTCCGCATTTATTATTCTGTTGGAACATCCTGTCGGTGTGAATTTCACCTGACCTGGTTCCGTTATTTAGTATTCTGTTGGAATAACCTGCCTGTGCGAAGTTCCGCATGCATGGTGATTTCTGTTGTTATTCCATTCTTTATTATACTCAGTTGGTTAAAATTTTGACTTCTATACTCCATGAAATTAGTAGAATATCCTTGATATTTGCGCTTCATCCAGTATCTTTTCAGGAAAATATTCTTCTGAGCGTTCTTGAATTTTACACCACAAAACAGTATCGTGTGGACAATTTGGACGTTATTGGTTCATGGACAAATTAATTCTTGAACTTGTTATTAAATTCTTATATCATTGTCATCATCCTCATGTTTATGTTATGTTGAAAGTCATCTGTGGCCTGTAGTGCATAGATGGACTTGGTATGATTATGACCAGGGATTATGCGGTGTAATCATGACCGTAATATTACAAATGATGTGGAAAAAGTCCTCATTGGCCCGTAGTGCATTGATGGACAGTTTTTGGTATGATTATGGCTATGGATTCTCTTCGGTCGTAGTGCAAAGATAATTGTTTTATGGCATGATCAGGACCGTTGATGAAAACACGATTATCTTTGGCCCGTAGTGCATGGATAATTCGTGGTCGTGATACTAAAGAATATCCTTGGCCTGTAGTGCAGGGATGATTTAATGATGTGGATTATTTATTGAGCTGAGTCTCAGCGATAAAAGTGATGAAAAACTTTTTAAATCATAAAAGATAGTAGATTCAATTCTCTCTACTTGACTCTTTTAATGGATTGCTTATTCCGCTGCAGTTAAACTTGATGTCTATTATATTTTATCAGTTTAACATTGTTGGAGACTAATGATAATTTATTCTGCATTATCTTAGTCATAATATTTCTTACTGGGCTAGTTGAGCTCACCCTTTCTTTCACTGTTCTCTTCAGGAAATGAGAACATAGCAGAGACTAGTCGGGGAATGGAGTGACGGTCCAGAGGATAGCATTAGTAGTCCTCACTATTCTGAGAAATAGTGTATTAATAAATGTAATGAGGACTCCTTTTGAGTTTGTATGATCTCTAGTAGACAATTATTGTATTCAAACTCACAGTTGTATTTTGTCGTATTATACACGACAGTGGTATTAGTAAGTTGTATTTGAATTCTGTACAATGTATCTGACGACTCAAGATGGTTGATGTATACCTAATTTTGGGGGCGTCACAGTTGGTATCAGAGAGCTTAGGGATATGATCCCTGGCTAAGATGTGAGATAAGAACTAGGAGGGGAGAGACGGGGAATTCCTTCGTTAGTATGACCTACCTAAGTTTATGTGCTATTTAATTGGTCGGTCAAAGTATAGGGATAATATGTGATATGTTAATTAACCCTTATTTTATGGCAGTGTTTGAAAATGGCCTCCGAGAATGTTGAGAACATCAATGGAGCTCAGGAGACCGTTGAGTCCCCACAAATCAATAATCAGGACAATGTGCAACAGGATGGCGATAATCCTCCTGTAAACAACAACACTGATCAATTGACGAACGACGGTACGTTTAGGAGCTTTTTAGAATTCATGCAACATCAGGCGAAGGCGACTCCTGTTCATAATGCAGGTAAAGACAATGACAACCCACGGTTGGTCACCGCTAAGCAATTCAAGGAGCTGGGACCACCATAGTTTTTGGGAAAGCCAGAACCACTTAAGGCGGAGACGTGGTTAAAGTAGATCACCAAGATATTTGATGTCTTGGGATGCTCCGAGGAGAAAAAGGTTCCTTTTGCCACCTTTATGTTGCGTGAAGAAGCAGATCATTGGTGGTAATCTGTAAAACGTACCCAGACTGACGCACTCAAGATGTCTTGGGAGAAGTTCCAAGAGCTGTTCAACGACAAGTACTTTCTCGAAAGTATTCATCACATGAAGGAGGTAGAGTTTATCAAGCTGGAGAAAAACAATATGACCGTGTTGCAGTACGAGGCTAAGTTTGCGGAGTTGTCCCGGTTTGCATCCCATTTAGTCGATAATGAGGAGCGAATGGCACGAATGTTTTTGCGAGGTTTGAAACCCGATATACGTCAATACCTCATTTCTCATAAGCTTTGTTTATATTCAGATATTGTGAATAGGGCTCAGTTAGTGGAGCGCGATAATGAGTTATCACAACCAAAAGGAAATGACCAGCAACACGATAATAATTATACCGGTGGCAACGGCCATCGGAACAATGATAACTATCGCGGGGGAAATTATCATGCCAAGAATGGTAACCATTTCGGTGGTAATCATGACCAAGATAATAAGAATGGACATTTTAAGAAGAGAAGGTTCAACAATGACGTGAAGACGTCGGCACTAGCACCCGTTTCAAAGGAAGAAGAACGCCCATCGGTTGTATGTTTCAAATGCGGACAGGAGGGACACATTCGTCCAAACTGTACGCAGCAGTCCAAAGCATGTTTTAATTGCGGAAGAGAAGGTCACCTAGCTCGATTTTGTCGTATAATGAAGTCAATTCCAGCTGGGATAATGATGCCAAAGGATGTCCCAGACAAGCCAAAGCCGGTAGTTTAAGAGAGAGCGTTTTTTTTTTCTCGTGACGAGGAACCTGAATAAAATTACCACGGGTAAGTTAATCATAAGCTCTTACGAAGTCTATACCGTGTTAGATACCGGTTCTACTCACTCTTTTATTTCACCTAGTTGTGTTCAATGTTTGTACTTAACTCCAGAGAAGTTAAACTTTGATTTATCTATTGAAACTCCATTGGGAGAAACCTTCGTTACCTCCACTGTTTATAAATCTTATTTGATTCAAATCGACACTTTCACGTTACGTGTTGATCTTGTTTCTTTGAAAATACTTGTCTTTGATGCTATTTTAGGAAACGATTGGTTAACTACTCATCATGTTTTTCGTAAGATTGTTAGCTTTCATATTCCTAACCAACCTATTATGCGAATTTAAGCAACCAAACCACTAAATTCAATCATTGTCATATCAAGCCATAGGTAAATAGCCCCGATCCTTTTGTGGATGACTTCCTTGTGTGGAATGGACCGAAGCCAGACTTTCTGTAGGCGACATCGTGAATAACGATAACAAGTTGATAGGTATCATTGTGAGGTGCTATTTAGGTTAAGGGATAGAAGTCACAGTTAGTATCAATGTGACGTACTATCCAAGTCTTGAATGGGAGTAACAGTTTTGAATGATATTTTTATCATTAATAAATTTCTTGACGTATTCCTGAAGACTTCTTAGCCTACCCCAGAGCGTGAAATCGAATTTTGTATTGACACCAGTATAAAACCCATTTCTTAAACCCTCAAATATTTTCTTCACCTAAAACGAACGTATAACGTGCCAAAGATGTTGGCTCGAGCTGTTGAAGATTACGATCGTACCATGCAATATTATCGTGGGAGAGCGAACATGGTAGCTGACGTATGAGTAGAAGATCGTATGCGTTTACAAGTTCGAATATACGAACTCACGTGAAGATAACGAATATACAAGTAGGATCGACTTTAATCGACAAAGTTAAAGCCGCTCAAGCTACATACCCGAATCTGATGAATGTGAAGAAGAAGGTTCAAGAGGGTGTTATTTTAGAAGCAAGAGTTGCTGAAGAGAGGAAATCTCAACCCTCGATTTAATTGGCCCATTTGAAATCATTGATTGAGTAGGAACTGTAACTTATAGACTCGTTTTACCGCCAAATATATTGCGTGTTCATAACGTTTTTTTTTCAGTATCGATGTTACGTAAATATGTGAACGACCCGAACCACATTATTAGTTTAGAACCGGATGAGATAGCGGATGATTTAACGTTTGAAGAGATACGTGTTACAATCTTGGATAAGAAGAATCGTATTCAACACTCAAAGGTTATATCTCAAGAGTTAGAATTGGAAGTGAAGTCAAGGTATTCTTACCTGTTCGGCATACCAGGTACGTACGTAAATTTCGAGGGCGAAATTCCATAAGGAGGGGAGATTGTGAAACCCCAGATTTTATGAATAAAGAATTAATTTTCTCGAAATAATTTTTTTATATTATGGTGTGAATTTGAGATAATATTATAGTTGTGGGTAGTATTTATAAATTTTGCAAAGTATGCAAGTTGTTATATTATATTCGATTGGTCAGGGAATATTCTTTGTGTCGGAAAATATTCGTACGACGGTACAATTATTGGTGGACCCCACAACAGAATTATTGTCGGATTGAGAAAACGACAAAAATATTTTATTGAAAATAACGGCGGAAGTTTTACCGTTGATACTGTTGAACTACTGGGTAGTAAAAGTACAGTAATACGCGTTGTTGCATAGTAGCACACGGTATTGATTATTGATATTTATGTGAGAAGTCGCTCAGTTTGATTCAATTATTGTCGATTAATAATATGAATTATTATAGCGATGATGACGTTTTATTTTATTCGTATTATTAACGTAATAAAACAGAAACATCTTTTTATATAAAACAGAATACTTTATTAAAGTTATTTTATAAATAGAATATATTATATTTTAGTATGCATAGTGTTGCATAGTGTTTTGCATAGTGTTGCATAGTGTTTGCATAGTAAAAATCTTTTTATATAAATAGAATATATTATATTTTATTTAAAAGATTTTTCTTTAAATATGGACCGTCAGATTAAAGTAAATCAATCTGGACCGTTCATGGATTAGTTACTATGCATTCCATTTTCCTATAAATAGAAGCTCATTCCTTCATTATTTTCTTACGAATTCATTGAAACTCTAGAGAGAGAAATTATAGAGAGAAGCTATAGAGAGAAAATTATAGAGAGAAAGAAGAAGAGTATTCTGCTACTTCACTACTTCTATATCCAGTTTCTGTTACGGTAAGGGATGTTATTCTTTCTTATTCATGAAGAGAACTATTGTTATTCCATTTCTTATTATTCTGTTGGAATAACCTGTATACGCGGTCTACCCTATACTTGGTGACATTCTTCTATCATTCTGTTGGAACATCCTGTCTGTGTGTTTTACACCGGACCTGGTTCCGTCTTTATTATTCTGTCGGAATATCCTGTCTATGCTATACGCCGGACCTGGTTCCATCATTTATTATTCCGCATTTATTATTCTGTTAGAACATCCTGTCGGTGTGAATTTCACCTGACCTGGTTCCGTTATTTAGTATTCTGTTGGAATAACCTGCCTGTGCGAAGTTCCGCATGCATGGTGATTTCTGTTGTTATTCCATTCTTTATTATACTCAGTTGGTTAAAGTTTTGACTTCTATACTCCATGAAATTAGTAGAATATCCTTGATATTTGCGCTTCATCCAGTATCTTTTCAGGAAAATATTCTTCTGAGCGTTCTTGAATTTTACACCACAAAACAGTATCGTGTGGACAATTTGGACGTTATTGGTTCATGGACAAATTAATTCTTGAACTTGTTTTATTAAATTCTTATATCATTGTCATCATCCTCATGTTTATGTTATGTTGAAAGTCATCTGTGGCCTGTAGTGCATAGATGGACTTGATATGATTATGACCAGGGATTATGCGGTGTAATCATGACCGTAATATTACAAATGATGTGGAAAAAGTCCTCATTGGCCCGTAGTGCATTGATGGACAGTTTTTGGTATGATTATGGCTATGGATTCTCTTCGGCCGTAGTGCAAAGATAATTGTTTTATGGCATGATCAGGACCGTTGATGAAAACACGATTATCTTTGGCCCGTAGTGCATGGATAATTCGTGGTCGTGATACTAAAGAATATCCTTGGCCTGTAGTGCAGGGATGATTTAATGATGTGGATTATTTATTGAGCTGAGTCTCAGCGATAAAAGTGATGAAAAACTTTTTAAATCATAAAAGATAGTAGATTTAATTCTCTCTGCTTGACTCTTTTAATGGATTGCTTATTCCGCTGCATTTAAACTTGATGTCTATTATATTTTATCAGTTTAACATTGTTGGAGACTAATGATAATTTATTCTGCATTATCTTAGTCATAATATTTCTTACTGGGCTAGTTGAGCTCACCCTTTCTTTCACTGTTCTGTTCAGGAAATGAGAACATAGCAGAGACTAGTCGGGGAATGGAGTGACGGTCCAGAGGATAGCATTAGTAGTCCTCACTATTCTGAGAAATAGTGTATTAATAAATGTAATGAGGACTCCTTTTGAGTTTGTATGATCTCTAGTAGACAATTATTGTATTCAAACTCACAGTTGTATTTTGTCGTATTATACACGACAGTGGTATTAGTAAGTTGTATTTGAATTCTGTACCATGTATCTGACGACTCAAGATGGGTGATGTATACCTAATTTTGGGGGCGTCACAAATACTCTACAATGATTGCGCTTGTCACGGTTAATTTCAAATCCACATATTGCACATTTTTCGGTGAGGCTTACTACCCACAATTTTTTTAAGGGCACTTTTTAATCTGGATTGTTTTTTTCGGCCCTTTGTTTGAGAAGAAATTGGTGGAAAATACTTTTGTTCTTCCTCCTTAACCTCAACCTCATCCTCATCCTCTTCATCATCATCATCATCTTGCAATCCCATCTCTTGAGCTGCATATTCTTCTGCACAGTCATTATCATAGTCTGGTATGTCTGTAATATTCTTATCTGGGTCATATTGATCAACAAGGGATTTTCCTCGTGCATTTTGTTGTATTATTGCATTGTAACCTCGAACTGAGCAAGCAAATTTACTAGCTAACTCTTGAAAATCATTCATCAAATGAGTGTACCGCATTGCTTGGTTTTTTTCAAAGTCAACACTCATTGGAGAAACCATTTCCTCTTCACCATTACTCCTATTATCATCTTTTGTCCATCGAGGAACGATCACGTCAGCAAGTATTTGTGCAATACTCTTGAAGCTTAAGAATCTCGGTATGTGCTTGTAAATCTGTCCAGAATGTGAGAATATTTAACAAGTACATGTTATCTACCCCCCTTGACGCTTATTGATAACTTGACGATATCTCTGACTATTTTCAATTGCATTTGCCTTGTACACTTCATAGACCTTTGTATCAATAATGCACAACTCACTAACTTTTTTGATGTTATAATAATTTAAAGAATCCACAAGCTCTTTTTGAAAACGTCTAAAATCTATTTTGTATAACATTCAGAAGCATGTACTTTTAACGATGTTCCTAAAACCAAACTAAATTTTTTATGTTTTGTTACGTAATTAGTCTTTCTCTCTCTGTTGAATTGTTTCTCAATAGCCTTTTGAGTCTTGATGATAAAATATTTCATACCTGTTGAAGCATTCACATATAAATAAAAAAAATGATTCATACATTCGCTTTTTCCGGTGGTTGTCATTCCCGCAGCAAAATATCTCTTTGTATATGCTCTTATCCATTTCTCCTTCACATTATACGAACTTATGAGCCATTCAATTTGAGACAAATCATATTCTCTCATAAGGATTTCCAAACGCTATTCAAAGTCGCTGATGGACAATGAATTATATACACAGTTATTAAAATTCCGCATAAACATGATGCAATATTTCTGGAAATTTATTGCTAATATGCCAAGAACACAATAAATGATGAGTGGATGGGAGTAACCTACCAATAGCATTGGTCATTGCTTTATCTTGGTAAGTGATGATGGTTATAGGAGCCTTATAGTCCATGTCTTCAAGCCACGTCTCTAAGACCCAAATGAAAGCGTCTTCTGTCTCATCCCTTAACAATGCAAATCCAAATAAAATAGAGTGATAATGGTTGTTGACCCCGATAAATGAAACAAATGGCACACTATACCTATTTATCCTATACGTAGTGTCAAATGTAACCACGTCTCCGAAACATTGATACATAAATCTTGATCAGGCGTCTACCCACAAAATACAAGTTATACAATTGTCTTCGCCTGATTTAATACAAAGAATTTTGAGTACAATGGGTTCTTAAATTTTCAGCCAAAAGGAATTAACAATCAATACAATGAATAGGTGAAAATAGTTTTGAAAGGCTCTTGATTATCTCTTTAATGTGGTTGATATAAACTTCAAGTGTACCTGCCTTTAGCCAAGAAGTAAGAATATATATAATGAACAAACTAACGGCTATACATTTGTTAGCAAGAAACCCTCAGACCACAGTTGGAGAATCTCTTGATTTTAGCAACTAATTAAGACCAACAGATATAAAATATTCTTCACAACAACTATCAAAGATATGATTAAATAGACAAACAGAAAGAGCTTAAATAAAGGAATATCTAATAAGGTTTGATACATTCCAATAACTAGTTAGTTTGAATTCCAAGGGAAGTTACCATATTAGACTCCTTTTCAAATTAAATTGCATATTATAATTTTAATTCTAAGCAGGATATATATTAAGGGATCTTTTTAACAATAATACCTTGAATATAAAACATGCAATCCTAAGTGTTTTCTGGATCTAGTAAAGATGAATTTAATGGACCATTAATCCAACTTGGACCAATCAAAAAATTAACATATAACATATTAAACTAGCCCAAACAAATCAAACAAGTCAATTAGACTCACAAAGGATAAAAACCAATACAATGGGCTACATACAGAAATAATTTAAAGGATTAATTACATATTTTAGTACATTTTTAGAAATAATTACAATAATGGTGCATAGATAATACAACTACAAAAGTAATATATTTTTCCATATTTATTTACAAAATTAATACATTTGGATATCCTTTAATCGTGGCCCACGATTATCTCCCTTATCTCTTCCTGTTAATTATTATTCCACCAATAACTCAAATTCTTCCCAAATTAATACACTTGGGTATCCTTTCGATGTTGTTCTTCCACCAATAACTCAAATTCTTCCCAAATTTTCTCGTTGAGATCGACTTGAATAGTAGGTTTTGATTCTTCAGGAGGCACGATCATCTCACTACTTTCAGGGAGCTCACAGATTTGAACTGGTGGTGATTTCCGTTGCTGCTGCTCCCTAAACAAAATCAAAAGTTTCTAAGACTTTTTTTTTTCCTCTTATAGTTCCATTCACTGAAATAGACACCAGTGAAGGTATCACCCCTTCTTGAAGAACCATTTGAATGCACTTTTCATTTCTATTACATAAAATTAGAAGACAAGCTGCAGCTTGCTCCTGCTCAATATGAAGGGTTTCGACACAGAAATGCACAGTGGAAATAGAACAATTTAAACCAAATTTGAAACCCTAAACAGGATCCATGCGAAAAATAGTTAATTCAGTGGTTAGAAATTATACCGATTAAGAAAGCGATTAAACGATGCGGTCGAATCTCCAACGCAATTTGAATAAACTGCGTCTCTACGGTCTCCACACGAACGCTCCACGAATTGTCCTACGATCTGCAGAAGAAGGAATAGCGGTACTAACAACCAAGGATGAGGATTTTCGAAACTGTTTTCTCTAGTCTCTCTCTAAGAGCGGCTAGGGTTTTTGTTTTGATTAACTTTCCAAAGACACTGATATATCATATATATAGCAATAAATCGGAATTAATCAAAACCCTAATCTAATTAAAATAAAATCCGAATTTATATATATATTATCTTAATTAAGTCTTACTTAATTAATATATATACATATACAAAACATCCTTTTAATTTAAATTCGTGATTTAAATACTATCAATCATATTGATATATTTAAATCCTTACAATTTAAATTAATTCCCATTTAATAACGTTCTTTATGTGTGACCCTATAGGTTATTATTACGTTGACAATAATTTTAAAATCATACAATAAAATTATAAACAGTGAGCGGCATCTAGTAATGCATCACTGCTACCCAAGTAATAATAAGATCGATGATTCGATGAAACCTTTTCATGACCAATGTTTAAATGTAATTTAATCCTTTTAACCTTAATATCCCGAGTCATGGAATGTGTCATACTCTTCATAATTTAATCTGAGTTTTCTTGATCAATGAGTAGACTATATGCAACAAATCAATATTTGAGCATGGCCATGCATTTCATAGTCCTACTCAATCAAGAGGCCTATGGATATAACCCCTAATATATAGGATGGTTAAATTCCATCTAGATCACCCATATTCCTCACACGATTCATGATGTACCCAATAATCACCTTTATAGTCCAACCTATTAAAGGTGACATTTGATGATATCAAATTACATAAATTCTCGTGTAGAAATATAGTGATTTCAGGTCGGAGGACCATTACATCATTGTCACTATGAGAATCGCTAATGACACTTCGATGCTCCGCATAGAATTCTCATGGTGGGTCTGTCCAGTACGTCATTCTCTAACACATACATATGCATTGACTTAATAACTCATATATTTATGACCAATGAGATTTGGTCATCAATCAATCCACATACTAGTCTCAATGCATCATTGTTGCCCTATCAACAATGGTACTCGACTAGAGACATTTAAGAGCAATGATACTAATTGTAATTATAAAATCTCATGTTCAAGTCACATACTTGAAACTATATAAATTGTATCACTATTCTAAGGAATTTTATTATGTTAACATTTATATAACGTAGTAAATAAAACCATAATAAAATCATTCATTTATTTAATCAAATATAATATCAAAATGTTAAGCAATTATATCAAATAATTGGCCTCTAGGGTATAAACTCTAACAGTCTCCCACTTGCACTAGAGCCAATCACTCATGTATCTAATACCCATAGAACTATTGTGACCGTCGTGCTTCTGCTGCGACAAAGCCTTGGTCAGTGGATCTGTAACATTATCATCTGTTGGCAATCTTCCTATATGTACATCTCCTCTATCAATGATTTCACGGATGAGATGGTACCGCCTAAGTATATGCTTGGATCGTTGGTGAGATCTGGGTTCCTTAGCCTGTGCAATGGCTCTATTATTATCACAGTATAGAGCAACCGGATCAACAATGGTTGGAACAACACCAAGTTCAGTGATGAACTTTTTAATTCATACAGCCTCCTTGGATGCACTATAAGTAGGAATATACTCAGCCTATATTGTAGAATCAGCTACTGTCTCTTGCTTCGAACTTTTCCAACTAACAGCACCACCATTAAGGCAAAACACAAAACCTGACTGAGACTTATAGTCATCAATGTCATTTTGGAAACTAGCATCTGTGTAACCCTTTACTGCCAGTTCATCTTCACCTCCATATACCAAGAATGAATTCATAGTCCTTTTTAGGTACATGAGGATATTCTTGACTGATGTCCAGTGACCTTCATCTGGATTCGACTCGTATCTGCTCGTCATGCTCAAAGCATACGAGTCATATGGACGAGTACATATCATTGCATACATGATAGATCCAATTGCCGAAGCATAAGGGATGTTTCTCATACGCTCCTCATCATCTTGTGATTTAGGACATTGGGCCTTAGAGATCTTTATACCATGAGTCACGGGTAAGTTTCCTCTTTTCGCCTCTTGCATGCTGAATCGTTTCAAACTTTATCAATATATGTACTTTGACTTAGGCCGAGCATTTTTCTCGATCTATCTCTATAGATCCCGATACCTAAAATAAAGGCAGCATCACCTAAATCTTTCATGGAGAAACATTTTCCTAACCATATTTTTACAGCCTATAAGGAAGGAATGTCATTCCCAATAATTAATATGTCATCAACATATAATAATAAGAATATAATGTGACTCCCACTAACCTTCTTATATACACAAGTTTCATCTTCATTTTTAATAAAGCCAAATTCTTTGACTGCTTCATCAAATCGAAGATTCTAACTCCGAGAGGCTTGCTTCAATCCATAAATGGATCGTTGCAGCTTACATACCTTTCTAGCGTCATTTGGAGCGACAAAACCCTCAAGTTGTGTCATATACACATCCTCAAGGAGATTTCTATTAAGGAAAATAGTTTTGACATCCATCTGCCAGATTTTATAATCATAAAAAGCTGCAATAGCAAGTAAGATCCTAATGGATTTAACCATTGCCACTGGAGAGAAGGTTTCATCATAGTCAACACCTTGAATTTGTTTGAAACCTTTTACTACCAGTCGGCCTTTATAGGTTTGTACATTACCATCCATGTCGATTTTCTTCTTGAAAACCCACTTGCACCCGATTGGTTTTACCCCTTCGGGTGGATCAACCAGAGTCCATACATGGTTAGTATACATGGATTCCATCACAGATTTCACGGCTTCAAGCCATTTCTCAGAATCTAGTCCATTCATAGCTTCTTGGTAGAAAGCAGGCTCATCTTGATCTTTGAGCATCACATCGCCATTTTGAGTCATAAGATATCCATAATATCTCTCAGGCTCTCGGCGTGTCCTACCAATCTACTAATGACTTGTGTAATTTGAGCGGGTTCACTTTCCATAATATATTGTGGTTCATGCACACGTTCCAACTCAGGTTCAATGATAGTTTGTGGTTCTCGAATTTCTTCGAGTTCTACTTTCCTCCCACTGTTTCCTTTAGAGACAAATTCTCTTTCTAGAAAAATACCAGTTCGAGCAACAAACACCTTGTTCTCAGAAGGTTTGTAGAAATAATACCCTTTTGTTTCCTTTGGGTATTCCACAAAATTAAATTTGTTAGATTTGGGTCCGAGCTTGTCAAAATCCAGACGTTTTATGAACGCCTCGCAACTCATATGAACGACATATTAGGACGTTTCCCAGTCCACATCTCATATGGTGTCTTCTGAACCGTCTTTGTAGGAACACAGTTAAGTGTGAATGCAGTTGTCTCTAGGGCATGACCCCAGAAGCTTATTTGGAAGATCTGCATGACTCATCATTGATCGTACCATGTCCGACAAGGTTCGATTCCTCCTCTCAGATACACCATTCCATTGTGGTGTTCCAGGTGGAGTGAGCTGTGATATAATACCACACTCCTTTAGAAGGTCATCAAAGTCTTGACTTAAGTATTCACCTCCTCGATCGAATCGAAGGGCTTTTATGCTTTTGCCAAATTGGTTTTGAACTTCACTCTTGAATTCCTTGAACTTTTCAAAGGATTCAGATTTGTGTCTCATAAGATACACATATCCATATCTACTAAAGTCGTCAGTTAATGTACTGAAGTAATAAAACCTACCTCTTGCTAAAGAACTCATGGGTCCACATACATCACTATGTATAAGTCCCAATACATCGCTAGCCCGTTCACTATGTCCAGTGAAAAGGGATTTAGTCATCTTGCCTAATAAATAAGACTCGCATTTCTCATATGATTCAAAATCAAATGAATCCAAGAACCCATCTTTATGGAGTTTGGATATGCGTTTCTCATTTATATGGCCTAAACGACAGTGCCAGAGATATGTCAAATTTGAATCATTTGATTTAAATCGTTTTGTATTTATGTTATAGATAGGCATTTCTAAATCAATAATATAGAGACAGTTAAACAATTGTGCAACACCATAACAAATATCATTTAAGTAAAACAAACAACGATTGTTCTTTATTATAAATGAAAAACCTTTCTTGTCCAAACAAGAAACAGAAATAATGTTTTTTCTTCTAGCAGGCACAAAATAACAATCTTCTAATTCTAAAACTAGCTCAGTAGGCAAAGATAAATGATAAGTTCCTACGGCCAGTGCATCAACTTTGGCTCCATTCCCAACTCGTAGGTCAACCTCTCCCTTCGCCAAAGTCCTACTCATTCGGAGTCTCTGCACATTAACATAAATGTGAGAACCACATCCAGTATCCAATACCCATGATGTAGAAGTAGACAAGTTGACTTCTATAACATATATACCTGAATCAGAAGTCGTGCTTCCTTTCCTTTTCTTCACTTCTTCCAAATAAGAATGACAGTTCCTCTTCCAGAGTCCAGGTTTTCCATAGAAGTGACACTCACCTTCTTTAGCCACCCCACCTTTAGGTTTGAAAGCCTGTTTGGTTTTTGAATTGGGTTTGGCAAAAGATTTAGATCCTATCATCTTCTTCCCTTTCCAATTTCCCTTAACATTCCCCTTTTACACCAACATTATGGGAGCGGGTCCTGCCTTTTTCATGTTGTTCTCGGCAGTTCTTAACATGCTCAACAACTCAGTAAGGGGTTTCTTAATTTCATTCATAAGATAGTTCATAACAAATTGAGAGTAGTTGTTGTTCAAAGATTGCAAAACAAGATCAGTTTGGGCTTTTGAAGTGATTGGAAAACCCAACCTATCAAGGTACTCAATATACCCAATCATTTTCAGCACATGTGGACCAACTGGATCACGTTCACCCATTTTGAAATGATACAACGCCTTGATTGTATCATACCTCTCCTGTCGAGCATAGCCCTTCAAATAATTTCTTGAGATACTCGATCATCTCATAAGCATCCATCAACTCATGTTGCTTCTGAAGCTCGGCGTTCATGGTTGATAACATGACACAACTCACGTCCAGAGCATCATCTTGATGCTTCTTGTAAGCATTATGCTCCGCACGTGGTGTAGTGACAGCTGGTGTAGTAGGAATGGGCCCATCAAGGACATATAGCTTGCGCTCTTGTTTGAGGACAATCCTCAAGTTCCTATGCCAGTCAAAGAAATTAATTCCACTCAGCTTGTCCTTCTCAATGACTGATCGTAATGAAAGACTATTTGTGTTGTTGTTGTTTGCCATTGATATCTACAATTTATAAGTGCAAAAAATATTAAGTCAAATTACAGAGTTGATATTATGTAATTGATAATAGTACATTCAAAATATACTTCCCACTATTTTATTCAAATTAATAGCCCTCACTATTAATTCGGAAAGCATTTTCAATTAAATCTTTCTAGTAAGCCAAGAACCATATTTCATTATAACTTAAGTTAGCTTTGGCTAATCTCTTAAAACACAATTATTTAGGTAGACAACCCTTTTGTCAATTATATCATATATAACTCTTGGATATTTTGGTAAACAACATTTGTTTCTAGTCCATCTAATGGTACCAACCAAACTCTATACCTCTAAGTCCACAATCCTATTGAGATAACTTAGTTAAGTTGGGCCCAGTGATTTTAACAGTTTGGATAACACAATTATCCTATCGCATCTTACCTAGATAAATAGGGTACAATGCTTTGGCAAACCTACATCTATTGATCAAGGTCTTGATGAGTGTTATTCATTGGAAGACATCTGATTTAGACTTAATAATTTAATGAGGGGTTTTATTATAAAAATTAGATCTCACCAATTTTAATCTTATTAAGCATGCACATTATTTATCATATCATATCGCATACAAGCATAAATAAAGTGCAAAATTAAATGTGTCACAGTTATGGCCCAATCCAATGTCAATCTTTTCAAGCTAATGAAATATTGAAGGTCAATCTAAGGTGGTAAAAGATCTTAAAATAAATAGCTTCCTTGGATCTTCATCATGCGTGTGCCTCCTCTCCATCACCATCTTTCCATCGTGTTCTCCATCTTGTCATCTTCATCGATTACATATTATTACATGACATAAAGAAACCTCGAGTTACATTCGAGGGGATTTAAATGAGAAGAGAATATTACATTAGAATTTATTGAAAGACACGACATGCAAGCTATATTTCAAAACCAAAAACCACTTACCTATAGGTCAAAAGGCCATAACTGTGCACCATGCATATCACAATAAGCACATAACAATTTATGTATAATTAAAGAAAACTATATATAACATATTGGGGTCACGACCATCGTGCGCAACGACGGGAGGGGGGGTCCAAGAGGGGGTCTCCCCCTGGCGGTGGTCTGGCTGATTGCAGAATTTTTTCCATACGAATCTCTGAAACTGTTTCAGAATAATACATTTTAATCCACCAAAACGCCCATAATAACAAATCATATTTGCCCAGTTTCGATTTAATCATATTAAAACGAATAATAGTACACCCAGAATTTATCATATATGTCTAGTTTCGATTAATCATATTAAAACGATTCTTCATGCTTCTAATCTGATTTGAACAGTTATATTGTTATTCCACCGATTAAAGATACGATTAACAGTATCATCATATATATTACCAGAAAACACATACAACGGAATATCATATATTCAATTTCATATCGTTAAACATGCATCATCATATATCATATGTATCGAATACAATTAAAACATGTAATCTGAATTAATCTTTTCGCAAGTAGCTCTGATACCACTAAAGGGTTTCGACACAGAAACGCACAGCAGAAATAGAATAATTTAAACCAAATTCGAAAACTTAAATAGGATCCATGCGAAAAATAGTTAATTCAGTGGTTAAAAATTATACCGATTAAGAAAGCGATTAAACAATGCAGTCGAATCTCCAACGCAATTCGTATTTAACTGCGTCTTTACGGTATCCACACGAACGCTCCACGAATCGTCCTACGATCTACAGAAGAAGGAATCGCGGTACTAGCAACCAAGGATGAGGATTTTCGAAACTGTTTTCTCTAGTCTCTCTCTAAGAGCGGCTAGGTTTTTTGTTTTGATTAACTTTCCAAAGACACTGATATATCATATATATAACAAAAAATCGGAATTAATCAAAACCCTAATCTAATTAAAATAAAATCCAAATTTATATATATATATATATATATATATATATTATATCTTAATTAAGTCTTACTTAATTGATATATATATATACATATACAAAGCATCCTTTTAATTTAAATTCGTGATTTAAATACTATCAATCATATTGATATATTTAATTCCTTACAATTTAAATTAATTCCCTTTTAATAACATTCTTTGTATGTGATCCTATAGGTTATTATTACGTTGGCAATAATTTTAAAAATCATATTATAAAATTATAAACAGTGAGCGGCATCTAGTAATGCATAACTGCTACCCAAGTAATAATAAGATCGATGATTTGATGCAACCTTTTCGTGACCAATGTTTCAATGTAATTTAATCCTTTTAACCTTAATATCCTAGATTAAACTCGAGTCATGGAATGTGTCATACTCTCCATAATGTAATCTGAGTTTTCTTGATCAATGAGTAGACTATATGCAACAAATCAATATTTGAGCATGGCCATGCATTTCATAGTCCTACTCAATCAAGAGGCCTATGGATATCACCCCTAATATATAGGATGGTTAAATTCCATCTAGATTACTCATATTCCTCACACGATTCATGATGTACCCAATAATCACCTTTATAGTCCACCCTATTAAAGGTGACATTTGATGATATCAAAGTACATAAATTCTCGTGTATAAATATAGTGATTTCAGGTCGGAGGACATTACATCATTGTCACTATGAGAATCGCTAATGACACTTCGATGCTCCACATAGAATTCTCATGGTGGGTCTGTCTAGTACATCGTTCTCTAACACATACATATGCATTGACTTAATATCTCATATATTTATAACTAATGAGATTTGGTAATCAGTCAATCCACATACTAGTCGCAATGCATCATTGTTGTCCTATCAACAATGGTACTCGACTAGGGACATTTAAGAGCAATGATACTAATTGTAATTATATAATTTCATATTCAAGTCACATACTTGAAACTATATAAATTGTATCACTATTCTAAGGAATTTTATTATGTTAACATTTATATAACACAGTAAATAAAACCATAATAAAATCATTCATTTATTTAATCAAATATAATATCAAAATGTTAAGCAATTATATCAAATAATTGGCCTCTAGGGCATAAACTCTAACAGTCTCCCACTTGCACTAGAGACAATCACTCATGTATCTAATACCCATAGAACTAGTGTGACCGTCGTGCTTCTGCTGCAACAAAGCCTTGGTTAGTGGATCTGCAACATTATCATCTGTTGGCACTCTTCCTATATGTACATCTCCTCTATCAATGATTTCATGGATGAGATGGTACCGCCTAAGTATATGCTTGGATCGTTGGTGAGATCTGGGTTCCTTAGCCTGTGCAATGGCTCCATTATTATCACAGTATAGAGCAACCAGATCAACAATGGTTGGAACAACACCAAGTTCAGTGATTAAATTTTTAATCCATACAGCCTCCTTGGACGCACTAGAAGCAGCAATATACTCAGCCTCTGTTATAGAATCAGCTACTGTCTCTTGCTTCGAATTTTTCCAGCTAATAGCACCACCATTAAGGCAAAACACAAAACCTGACTGAGACTTATAGTCATCAATGTCAGTTTGGAAACTAGCATATGTGTAACCCTTTACTGCCAGTTCGTTTTCACCTCCATATACCAAGAATGAATCCTTAGTCCTTTCAGATACTTGAGGATATTCTTGACTGCTGTCCAGTGACCTTCACCTGGATTCGACTCTTATCTGCTCGTCATGCTCAAAGCATACGAGACATCTGGATGAGTATATATCATTGCATACATGATAGATCTAATTTCCGAAACATAAGGGATCTTTCTCATACGCTCCTCATCATCTTGTGATTTAGGACATTGGGCCTTAGATATCTTTACACCAAGAGTCACGGGTAAGTTTCCTCTTTTCGCCTCCTGCATGCTAAACCGTTTCAACACTTTATCAATATATGTAATTTAACTTAGGCCAAGCATTTTTCTCGATCTATCTCTATAGATCTTGATACCTAAAATGTAGGCAGCATCGCCCAAATCTTTCATGGAAAAACATTTTCCTAACCATGTTTTTACAGCCTATAAGGAAGGAATGCCATTCCCAATAATTAATATGTCATTAACATATAATAATAGGAATACAATGTGACTCCCACTAACCTTCTTATATACACAAAGTTCATCTTCATTTTTAATAAAGCCAAATTCTTTGACTGCTTCATCAAATCAAAGATTCTAACCCCAAGAGGCTTGCTTCAATCCATAAATGGATCGCTGCAGCTTACATACCTTTCCAACATCATTTAGAGTGACAAAACCCTCAGGTTGTGTCATATACACATCTTCAAGGAGATTTTCGTTAAGGAAAGCAGTTTTGACATCCATCTGCCAGATTTTGTAATCATAAAAAGCTGCAATAGCAAGTAAGATCCTGATGGATTTAACCATTGCCACTGGAGAGAAGGTTTCATCATAGTCAACACCTTGAATTTGTTTGAAACCTTTTGCTACCAGTCGGCCTTTATAGGTTTGTACATTACCATCCATGTCGGTGTTCTTCTTGAAAACCCACTTGCACCTGATTAGTTTTACCCCTATGGGTAGATCAACCAGAGTCCATACTTGGTTAGTATACATGGAGTCCATCTCAGATTTCATGGCTTCAAGCCATTTCTCAGAATCTGGTCCATTCATAGCTTCTTGGTAGTAAACAGGCTCATCTTGATCTATGAGCATCACATCATCGTTTTGAGTCAAAAGATATCCATAATATCTCTCAGGCTCTTGGCATGTCCTACCAAATCTATGAATGACTTGTGTAATTTGAGCAGGTTCACTTTCCACAATATCTTGTGGTTCCTACTCACGTTCCAACTCAGGTTCAATGATATTTTGTGGTTCTTGAATTTCTTCGAGTTCTACTTTCCTCCCACTGTTTCCTTTAGAGACAAATTCTCTTTCTAGAAAAATACCAGTTTGAGCAACAAACACCTTGTTCTCAGAAGGTTTGTAGAAATAATACCCTTTTATTTCCTTTGGGTATACCACAAAATTACATTTGTCAGATTTGGATCCGGGCTTGTCAAAATCCAGACGTTTTATGAACGCCTCGATCGCAACCCAAAATCTTCATGAACGACATATTTGGACGTTTCCCAGTCCACATCTCATATGGTGTCTTCTGAACCGTCTTTGTAGGAACACGGTTAAGTGTGAATGCAGCTGTCTCTAGTGCATGACCCCAGAAGCTTATTTGGAAGATCTGCATGACTCATCATTGATCGTACCATGTCCGACAAGGTTCGATTCCTCCTCTCAGATACACCATTCCATTGTGGTGATCCAGGTGGAGTGAGTTGTGATATAATACCACACTCCTTTAGAAGGTTATCAAAGTCTTGGCTTAAGTATTCACCTCCTTGATCGAATCGAAGGTCTTTTATGCTTTTGCCAAATTGGTTTTGAACTTCACTCTTGAAATTCCTTGAACTTTTCAAAGGATTCAGATTTGTGTCTCATAAGATACACATATCCATATCTACTAAAGTCATCAGTAAATGTAATGAAGTAATAAAACCAACCTCTTGCTAACGAACTCATGGGTCCACATACATCACTAAGTATAAGTCCCAATACATCGCTAGCCCGTTCACTGTGTCCAGTGAAAGGGGCTTTAGTCATCTTGCCTAATAAATAAGACTCGCATTTCTCATATGATTCAAAATCAAATGAATCCAAGAACCCATCTTTTTGGAGTTTGGATATGCGATTCTCATTTATATGGCCTAAACGATAGTGCCAGAGATATGTCAGATTTGAATCGTTTGATTTAAATCGTTTTATATTTATGTTATAGATATGCATTTCTAAATCAAGAATATAGAGACCGTTAAACAATTGTGCAACACCATAACAAATATTATTTAAGTAAAACAAACAACGATTGTTCTTTATTATAAATGAAAAACCTTTCTTATCCAAACAAGAAACAGAAATAATGTTTTTGCTTCTAGCATGCACAAAATAACAATCTTCTAATTCTAAAACTAGCCAAGTGGGCAAAGATAAATGATAAGTTCCTACGGCCAGTACATCAACTTTTGCTCCTTTCCCAACTCGTAGGTCAACCTCTACTTTCGCCAGAGTCCTACTCCTTCGGAGTCCTTGCACATTAACACAAATGTGAGAACCACATCCAGTATCCAATACCCATGATGTAGAAGTAGACAAGTTAACTTCTATAACATATATACTTGAATCAGAAGTCGTACTTCCTTTCCTTTTCTTCACTTCTTCCAAATAAGCATGACAGTTCTTCTTCCAGTGTCCAGGTTTTCCACAGAAGTGACACTCACCTTCTTTAGCCACCCCACCTTTAGGTTTTAAAGCCTGTTTGGTTTTGGAATTGGGTTTGGCAAAAGATTTAGATCCTATCTTCTTCTCGCCTTTCTAATTTCCCTTAGCATTCCCCTTTTGTACCATCATTATGGGAGCGAGTCCTGCCTTTTTTATGTTGTTCTCGGCAGTTCTTAACATGCTCAACAACTCAGTAAGGGGTTTCTCAATTTCATTCATAAGATAGTTCATAACAAATTGAGAGTAGATGTTGTTCAAAGATTGCAAAAAAAGATCAGTTTGGGCTTTCGGAGTGATTGAAAAACCCAACCTATCAAGGTACACAATATACCCAATCATTTTCAGCACATGTGGACCAACTAGATCACGTTCACCCATTTTGCAGTGATACAACGCCTTGCTTGTATCATACCTCTTCTGTTGAGCATGCCCTTCGAACAATTTCTTGAGATGCACGATCATCTCATAAGCATCCATCAACTCATGTTGCTTCTGAAGCTCAGCGTTCATGGTTGCTAGCATGACACAACTCACGTCTAGAGCATCATCTTGATGCTTCTTGTAAGCATTATGCTCCACACGTGGTGCAGTGACAGCTGGTGCTGCAGGAATGGGCCCATCAAGGACATATAGCTTGAGCTCTTGTTTGAGGACAATCCGCAAGTTCCTATGTCAGTCAAGGAAATTAATTCCTCTCAGCTTGTCCTTTTCAAGGACTGATCGTAATGAAAGACTATTTGTGTTGTTGTTGTTTGCCATTGATATCTACAATTTATAAGTGCAAAAAATAATAAGTCAAATTACAGAGTTGATATTATGTAATTAATAATATTACATTCAAAATATACCTCCCACTATTTTATTCAAATTAATAGCCCTCACCATTAATTCATAAAGCATTTTCTATTAAATCTTTCTAGTAAGCCAAGATCCATATTTCATTATGACTTAAGTTAACTTTGGCTAATCTCTTAAAACACAATTATTTAGGTAGACAACCCTTTTGTCAATTATATCATATATAACTCTTGGATAGTTTGGTAAACAACATTTGTTTCTAGTCCATCTAATGGTACCAACCAAACTCTATGCCTTTAAGTCCACAATCCTATTGAGATAACTTAGTTAAGTCGGGCCCAATGATTTTAACAGTTTGGATGTCACAATTATCCTATCGCATCTTACCTAGATAAATAGGGTACATTGCTCTGGCAAACCTACATCTATTGATCAAGGTCTTGATGAGTGTTATTCATTGGAAGGCATCTGATTTAGACTTAATAATTTAATGAGGGATTTTATTATAAAAATTAGATCTCACCAATTTTAATCTTATTAAGCATGCACATTATTTATCATATCATATCGCATACAAGCATAAATAAAGTGCAAAATTAAATGTGTCACAATTATGGCCTAATCCACTGTCAATCTTTTCAAGCTAATGAAAGATTGAAGGTCAATCTAAGGTGGTAAAAGATCTTAAAATAAATGGCTTCCTTGGATCTTCATCATGCATGTGCCTCCTCTCCACCATCATCTTTCCATCGTGTTCTCCATCTTGTCAACTTCATCGATTACAAATTATTACATGACATAAAGAAACCTCGAGTTACATTCGCGGGGATTTAGATGAGAAGAGAGTATTACACTAGAATTTATAGAAAGGCACGACATGCAAGCCGTATTTCAAAACCAAAAACCACTAACCTATGGGTCAAAAGGCCAGAACTGTGCACCATGCATATCAAAATAAGCACATAAAAATTTATATATAATTAAAGAAAACTATATATAACTTATAGGGGTCACGACCATCGTGTGCAACGACAAATAGGTCCAAGGGGGTGTCTCCCCCCTGGCGGTGGTCCGGCTGATTGCAGAATTTTTCCATACGAATCTCTGAAACATTTTCAGAATCATACATTTTAATCCACCAAAACACCCATAATAATAAATCATTTATGTCCAGTTTTGATTTAATCATATTAAAACGAATAACAGTACACCCAGAATTTATCATATATGTCATGTTTTGATTAATCATATTAAAACGATTCTTCATGCTTCTAATCCGATTAGAACAGTTATATTGTTATTCCACCGATTAAAGATACGATTAACAGTATCATCATTTATATTAATAGAATACACATACAATGGAATATCATATATTCAATTTCATATCGCTAAACATGCATCATCATATATTATATATATCGAATACAATTAAAACACGTAATCTGAATTAATCTTTTTGCAAGTAGCTCTGATAACACTGAAAGGTTTCGACATAGAAATGCACAGCGGAAATAGAATAATTTAAACAGAATTTGAAACCCTAAACAGGATCCATACAAAAAATAGTTAATTCAGTGGTTAGAAATTATACCGATTAAGAAAGCGATTAAACGATGCGGTCGAATCTCCAACGCAATTCGAACAAACTGCTTCTCTACGGTATCCACACGAACGCTCCACGAATCGTCCTACGATCTGCAAAAGAAGGAATCGCGGTACTAGCAACCAAGAATGAGGATTTTTGAAACTATTTTCTTTAGTCTCTCTCTAAGAGCGGCTAGGTTTTTGTTTTGATTAACTTTCCAAAGACACTGATATATCATATATATATATATATAGCAATAAATCAGAATTAATCAAAACCCTAATCTAATTAAAATAAATTTCGAATTTATATATATATATATATATATATTATATCTTAATTAAGTCTTACTTAATTAATATATATACATATACAAAGCATCCTTTTAATTTAAATTCGTGATTTAAATACTATCAATCATATTGATATATTTAAATCCTTACGATTTAAATTAATTCCCTTTTAATAACGTTCTTTGTGTGTAATCCTATAGGTTATTATTACGTTGGCAATAATTTTAAAATCATATTATAAAATTATAAACAGTGAGCGGCATCTAGTAATGCATCGCTGCTACCCAAGTAATAATAAGATCGATGATTCGATGCAACCTTTTCGTGACCAATGTTTCAATGTAATTTAATCCTTTTAACTTTAATATCCTATATTAAACTCGAGTCATGGAATGTGTCATACTCTTCAAAATTTAATCTGAGTTTTCTTGATCAATGAGTAGACTATATGCAACAAATCAATATTTGAGTATAGCCATACATTTCATAGTCCTACTCAATCAAGAGGCCTATGGATATCACCCCTAATATATAGGATGGTTAAATTCCATCTAGATCACTCATATTCCTCACACGATTCATGATGTACCCAATAATCTCCTTTTATAGTCCACCATATTAAAGGTGACATTTGATGATATCAAAGTACATAAATTCTTGTGTGGAAATATAGTGATTTCAGGTCGGAGGACCATTACATCATTGTCACTATGAGAATCGCTAATGACACTTCGATGCTCCACATAGAATTCTCATGGTGGGTATGTCCAGTACATCGTTCTCTAACACATACATATGCATTGACTTAATAACTCATATATTTATGACCAATGAGATTTGGTCATCAGTCAATCCACATACTAGTCTCAATGCATCATTGTTGCCCTATCAACAATGGTACTCGACTGGAGACATTTAAGAGCAATGATACTAATTGTAATTATAAAATCTCATGTTCAAGTCATATACTTGAAACTATATAAATTGTATCACTATTCTAAGGAATTTTATTATGTTAACATTTATATAACGTAGTAAATAAAACCATAATAAAATCATTCATTTATTTAATCAAATATAATATCAAAATGTTAAGCAATTATATCAAATAATTGGCCTCTAGGGCATAAACTCTAACACAATAGACTCGACAATGTCTAATAGAGTCGAAAGTCCACTAATAAGGCATGGGGCTGCTATGATATCATCTCTTGTCGATTAACTCAAAGCCAAGTTGATCAAGACTGCTATGGATTTTTCTGTCCAAATACGGTCACCAGAATCCTTGATCAGAGCTTACTGAAGACCATTGATGATCTTCATACCAAGGTTACCAAACCTGCATACCAAGGTTACAAATCCACCTCTACACCTACAGTTTTTTTATAGTGCAGTTGGTAACCAAACCTTCATACCAAGGTAACCAATCCACCTCCACACCTTCAGTTTTTTCATAGTGCAGTTGGTAACCAGACCTTCACACCAAGGTAACCAAACCATCATACCAAGGTAACAAAACATTCATACCAATGTCACCAATCCACATCCACACCTACAGTTTTTTCATAGTGCAGTTGGTAGCCAATCATTCATACCAAGGTAACCAATTCAGTGTTATTAGGTTACCAATTTATTTTGAATGTGATATAGTTGGTAGCCAAACCTTTATACCAGGTAACCAATTCAATTTTATTAAGTTACCAATTTATTTTGAATATGATGTAGTTGGTAGCCAAACCTTTATGCAGTTGGTTGCCAAACATTCAGACCATGGTAACTAATTCATATTGCAGGTGTGGAGGTATATTGGTTACCTTGGTATAAATTTTTGGTTACCTTGGTACGAAAGTTTGGTAACCTTGGTACGAAGATTTGGTTATCAACATTACATTATACATCAGTCTCTTATCTCTCTCTTTCCTATGTAGTGTTCTTATTTTCCTTTGGACATGAAATTGGAATTGGAATTGGAATTTCCAAACATGAAGAAATTATGAAAGATCAAATATCCACATCCTTTCTCCATCCCATCGACCATTTTGTGGTTGACTCTCGCTCTGTCTCACCGGTGAAGGGGGAGGATGAAGATGACATTGCCAAACCTTCAGACCAAGGTAACCAATTCAGTTTTATTAAGTTACCAATTTAGTTTGAATGTGATGCAGTTGGTAACCAACCATTCATACAAAGGTAACCATTTTAGTTTTTGTGGGTAACCAAATAGTCATAAAAAATTTCAGAACAGTAAGAGTTACATTTATTTATTTTAAAACTTTTTGTAGGGCGAATCCTTTTCTTGTTCTCATTGGCATTTTGGACAACGGAGATTCGCAGCAAAGTAGCGAAGGAGAAGGCAACCTGTGAAGAAGGAGATTCGTGACGGAGTAGCGGAAGAGAGGGCTACTATGAGGGAGATGAAGATTTGAATTTGAATTATTATTTTGAATTTTTTTTGTTAGATCCCAGATATTTGAATTTGAATTATTAATTATGGCTGTTATTTCTCCTTGATTTTAGATTTCCTTATTAATGTGAATTGCGTTATTTTTGTAATTATTTTGTGGATGCACTAATAGTGTAATTACTTTCTAATCGTTGTATATTAGTGTTAAGGACCCAAATAAGAATTAATTACATATTTTAGTACATTTTTAGAAATAATTATAATAATGGTGCATCAATAAAATAATTACAAAAGCAATACACATTCCCATATTTATTTATAATATTAGCGCAATTAGTGATGAATGGGTAATATACCCATGAATTGGATACATTCGGGCATACTTTATTGTTGTTCTCGAGTCTTTTAGAATAGTTTTTAATTGTTTATGTCTATTCATGCATGTTTTATGTTGTCTTATAGGAATTGGGACAAAAGTTACTTGGATAGACGTTTGGGGTAGCTAGATTCGCGTTTTCGACTTGCCATTTACACATCAGTAACTTCAGAGCGAATTTGTGTATTTCTCTAGACCTTATTTCGAAAAACAAAAAGAATGAAAGTTGTAGATCTACGTCTCCTCTTCCAAATTAACTTTAATCATCAAAATCGGAATTCGGACGAAGAGGTTATGACCATTTTCCCAAAGGACGTCAGAGCAGAAAATGTCAAAAAATGTTCCAGTGCCGGGGCGCCCAAAGCAAGCTTATGCTCAGCTTCGGGGCGCTATAATGCAGTGTTTCAGCGCCGTGCCCAGTGCCGAGGCATTGGGAAAGGGATTGGAGAGGCTTGGACGCGTTTTGGGGTGAATTTTAACACTTTTCTGACTCCAAATTGGATTGGGTTTGTTCCTAAGATAAAAATTGGACTTGTAAACTATAAATATATGATGTAAAGCATAAAATAGAGAGAGATCACATAGATTAGATTAGAGATACACTCCATTAGATTGGAACATAAACCCTAGTTCTTATTAGTTTTGGAGATTGAAGCAACTCGGAGATCATTGAAGATCAAGAGCAGGAGCAAGAGGGGAGTATCAGATTTGCTGACAATAAATTCTATTCTCTTCTCTTATCATACTTTTATCTTTTAATGTCTATTCAGTTTTGGATTCTTGATTTTAATTCAATGAATATGAATTAATTCTTTTATTAAGACTACAATTGAACCTTTTATGCCTATGAATTAATTATTTGACTTATTCCAAGTGTTTATGTCAAGGTGAATTATTTATCATGTTTTGTGCTTATTGATTAATTATTTGATCAGTAATTACCTTGTTACTCCAGAAGGATTCGAGAGAGGAGATCTAGGGTTAGAACTGGACATGATAACATGTATGCTTAATTATTTGCATGACGAATAATTAGGGTCGTGAATTGAATAGGAATATTTGTTCACTGCATGTAACAAGTTAGGAATTGGGATTGAAAGAGTTTAATTTAATTGTTTTTTATAGGAAAATAGCAAGATTAATTGGATTAAATAGAAATTAATTGATCACATGGAAAAAGGGCTTTTGACACTTGGAATTCTTATTAACAATTCATTAGGCATAATAATTGGGATAATTGGATAATTAGTTTATAGTTCATAATTGGGGATATTGTAGTCTTAACCTTTATTTATTTGAATTCATTTATTAAGCAATTCAGTTTAATTAGTTAATTTAGTTTTCTTAATTAGAAAAATCACGATTTGAAATTGTTTAAATAAAATTAGTTTGGTTAAGAACTGGTACTTGGTGATTTTTATTAAATAATTCTTCGTGGAAACGATACTCTACTTTTACTTTATTACTTGTTAACCGTGTATACTTGCACGTATTCATTGATTGTGAAATCGACCAACAAGTTTTTGGCGCCGTTGTCAGAGAATTAATTTAATAATTTTTTTTACCAATATTAATTTCAATCAAATTAGTCTCAATTTAAACATTTTTATTTTTATTTTAATTATCTTCCTATATTTCTATCTTTTCAGGTACCATGGATGCCTTTGTGTATCAATGACCATACACGAACATGACTCAACCAAGGGAAACAGGGATTGATGGACTTAATACATTTTCTATAGAGCCAGTACAAATTGAGGCAAATTCGAAGATGTTGGAGGTTATCGCAACCCAACGGTGTCGAAGGATGGCAAACATGACTCAGCCAAGGGGAGCGGAGAATGATGGACTCGCGACAGTACTTTCTCCATTATCAGCACAAATGGAGACACTTTCTAGGAGGTTAGACGCTTCTGCAGCACAACGTCGTCAAAGTGTGGCGAGTACTTGTGATTATTGTGCTGGAAATCATATGAGTCATCAATGCGCCATCCGTTTTGAGTCGGTATAGTATGGTGGTGATTACCCCAACAATTATGTATATCCCAACAACTATTATCAGGATTGGGGATATCACCGGATTTTCCATGGAGTCATACTCAACAAGATCAATTTTATGCTCCAAGTCCAACATACCCACCAGATTTCTCGTGTCCACCTCCACTATAACAGGAAGAACATTCAAATTTTGAGGAAGTTTTGTCCAAGTTCATAGCTTCAGGTGAGGAGTGGAGGATTAATAAAGAGATATTGAATCAAAATTTTACGAACCAAATGGAACAATTAACCAATGCCTCGGACATTTGTCCTCAATACACTTGGCCCTATGACATGGATTCCGAGACTGATGGAGAGCCCGAACAAAATCTGCAACTAGATGAGCCACAAGATGTTGAAAGAGAGGAAATAATTGGGAACCAAGAAAAGGATATCGACGAAGATTTAACTGTAAGATTCAACGAAGATGAACCGATTTTATTAGTATCTCATGTGCCTCCTCCACCAAAGTTTAATAATCCAGGCAGTTTTGCAAAATCATGCCCAATTGGTAGTCATGTCGTCGGCAAAGTTCTTTGTGACATAAGAGCTAGTACATTTTTGAAGTCATGGTGGGATGAAAAGGAGAAGATAGAGGAAGATTCCATTATGTTTATTAAGCTTCAATTCCCTAATCTTATCATCGACATAATGGAGGAAACACCTAGTTTTTGGATGTTCTTAATGGGGAACATATATACAAAGAGCATGCTAGGTGAATTTCATTCAAGGGTCATTACTAATGGGAACCTTCCAAAAGAGACATTGCTTCTGATGAATGGAGGGTTCCTCAATTTTCGTAGGAGAATTGGATAGAGAATTGAAGAAGTCATGCTGAGACTATAAAACAAGCGCTTATTGGGAGGCAACCCAAGTTTAATTTTTATTTTTAGTTTTTATTAGGTTTTATATTAGTAGTTTTGAATTTGAATTTATTTAGAATTTAATAAAATTGTTTCTATCATGGTTTATAGGTTATTCAAGTCAAATTCAATTGTGGTGCCCAATTTGTTCCATGTGCCTAGCCTATTCTCCAAACTTAGCGGACGAGGAGGAAGATTGCTATATTTTCAGGGAAGTCCTCTACTTTAATTTTTTCTATTTTAGTCATTGATGACAATGTCTAGTTTAAGTTTGGGGGCATTTTAGTGTCGTATTGCATATAGTTAGTTATTTACATTGTAGTTCGTTATATTTTCAGGTTATTTACATTTAGTTTTTGCTTTCAGTTTCTTGTTTAAAAAAAATTAAAAAAATTGCAAAAATAGTAGTTAGTTTACTCTGTGTTTGTTGCGTTTATTTTATATTTGCATGATTCCAGCTTTTAGATAGTAAAAGTCTATTTTGGCCAATGATGAGACTGGAATTGAGTAGATAAGTATAGTATTGAATATTTAGGCTTTGATGTGATTTCTTGTTATGAATTGAATCTTTTTCTGTTTGAAACTGATATAATAAGGTTAGCACAGTAAAAACAACTTGTTGATTGATTGAGTCTAAATTGATACATAATGGAATTCTAAAGGATAATTTCTAGTTTGAATGAAAGGAACTCATGAATAGGCGGTGATGGCTAAAGTTAGACAAGAACCTAAGTTTGGGGAAAAAAAAGTTGGGGTATATAAGGTTTATAAAAAAGAAAAAAAAGAAAAAAAATGAATGATGATGAATAAACACCGTGACTAGTCTTGTTTCGGGGCCTTTGTTACTTGAGCAAGTAAGCCCGAGGGAGTGTCTCTACACCTAGTGCCCTAAGGTCTTATATGGTCTTGGGAGTCGTTGGTCGAAAGCTCGCTAAGGGGTAGCACTGTTAGCCTAATGGAATGAGATATTGCACAGTCATGGAAAATAAAAAAAATTGAATAAAACGGGAAAAAGTACAAAAATCCCCCGTTAAAAAAATAATATAAAAATAAAACATAAGTATTCCATTTTAACCCTTGGACTTTGGTAATTGTTTGATTTTAGTCGAATCTAGTTTATTTGAGGAGTTTTCAAGTTTACACTGTATGATGCCTTCGAAGATATCTATTATGTGTTAAATTTGATTTTATATAACATTGTTGTGGAGCACGTATGCACTATATCAGTGATAAGAGTCTAAGATTTGATGATTGATTGGGAAATTATTGATTTTTTTTAATATGATGTATTATCATGTTTACTTGATTTCTCTAAGGCCGATTGAATAGACTTATTTCTGTCATTACTGCTGGATTCGTAGGCATATATATTAGTTGCATTACATTGCATTGCACAATATTTTTGTGTTTTTGCTTGAGGACAAGCAACAGTTTAAGTTTGGGGGTATTTGATGAATGGGTAATATACCCATGAATTGGATACATTCGGGCTTAATTTATTGTTGTTCTCGAGTCTTTTAGAATAGTTTTTAATTGTTTATGTCTATTCATACATGTTTTATGTTGTCTTATAGGAATTTGGACAAAAGTTACTTGGATTGACGTTTGGGGTTGCTACATTCGCGTTTTCGACTTCCCATTTACACATCAGTAACTTCAGAGCAAATTTGAGTATTTCTCTAGACCTTATTTCGAAAAACAAAAAGAATGAAAGTTGTAGATCTACGTCTCCTCTTTCCAAAATAACTTGAATCATCAAAATCGGAATTCGGACGAAGAGGTTATGACCATTTTCCCAAAGGACGTCAGAGCAGAAAATGTCAAAAAATGTTCCAGTGCCGGGGCGCCCAAAGCAAGCTTATGCTCAGCTTCGGGGCGCTATAATGCAGTGTTTCAGCGCCGTGCCCAGCGCCGAGGCATTGGGAAAGGGATTGGAGAGGCTTGGACACGTTTTGGGGTGAATTTTAACACTTTTCTGACTCCAAATTGGATTGGGTTTGTTCCTAAGATAAAAATTGGACTTGTAAACTATAAATATATGATGTAAAGCATAAAATAGAGAGAGATCACATAGATTAGATTAGAGATACACTCCATTAGATTGGAACATAAACCCTAGTTCTTATTAGTTTTGGAGATTGAAGCAACTCGGAGATCATTGAAGATCAAGAGCAGGAGCAAGAGGGGAGTATCAGATTTGCTGACAATAAATTCTATTCTCTTCTCTTATCATACTTTTATCTTTTAATGTCTATTCAGTTTTGGATTCTTGATTTTAATTCAATGAATATGAATTAATTCTTTTATTAAGACTACAATTGAACCTTTTATGCCTATGAATTAATTATTTGACTTATTCCAAGTGTTTATGTCAAGGTGAATTATTTATAATGTTTTGTGCTTATTGATTAATTATTTGATCAGTAATTACCTTGTTACTCCAGAAGGATTCGGGAGAGGAGATCTAGGGTTAGAACTGGACATGATAACATGTATGCTTAATTATTTGCATGACGAATAATTAGGGTCGTGAATTGAATAGGAATATTTGTTCACTGCATGTAACAAGTTGGGAATTGGGATTGAAAGAGTTTAATTTAATTGTTTTTCATAGGAAAATAGCAAGATTAATTGGATTAAATAGAAGTTAATTGATCACTTGGAAAAAGGGCTTTTGACACTTGGAATTCTTATTAACAATTCATTAGGCATAATAATTGGGATAATTGGATAATTAGTTTATAGTTCATAATTGGGGATATTGTAGTCTTAACCTTTATTTATTTGAATTCATTTATAAAGCAATTCAGTTTAATTAGTTAATTTAGTTTTCTTAATTAGAAAAATCACGATTTGAAATTGTTTAAATAAAATTAGTTTGGTTAAGAACTGGTACTTGGTGATTTTTATTAAATAATTCTTCGTGGAAACGATACTCTACTTTTACTTTATTACTTGTTAACCGTGTATACTTGCACGTATTCATTGATTGTGAAATCGACCAACAAGTTTTTGGCGCCGTTGTCGGAGAATTAATTTAATAATTTTTTTTACCAATATTAATTTCAATCAAATTAGTCTCAATTTAAACATTTTTATTTTTATTTTAATTCTCTTCCTATATTTCTATCTTTTCAGGTACCATGGATACCAAACACGAACATGACTCAACCAAGGGAAACAGGGATTGATGGACTTAATATATTTTCTATAGAGCCAGTACAAATTAAGGCAAATTCGAAGATGTTGGAGGTTATCGCAACCCAACGGTGTCGAAGGATGGCAAACATGACTCAGTCAAGGGGAGCGGAGAATGATGGACTCGCGACAGTACTTTCTGCATTATCAGCACAAATGGAGACACTTTCTAGGAGGTTAGACGCTTCTGCAGCACAACGTCGTCAAAGTGTGGCGGGTACTTCTGATTATTGTGCTGGAAATCATATGAGTCATCAATGCGCCATCCGTTTTGAGTCGATATAGTATGGTTGTGATTACCCCAACAATTATGTATATCCCAACAACTATTATCAGGATTGGGGATATCACCGGATTTTTCATGGAGTCATACTCATCAAGATCAATTTTATGCTCCAAGTCCAACATACCCACCAGATTTCTCGTGTCCACCTCCACTATAACAGGAAGAACATTCAAATTTTGAGGAAGTTTTGTCCAAGTTCATAGCTTCAGGTGAGGAGTGGAGGATTAATCAAGAGATATTGAATCAAAATTTTACGAACCAAATGGAACAACTAACCAATGCCTCAAACATTTGTCCTCAATACACTTGGCCCTATGACATGGATTCTGAGACTGATGGAGAGCCCGAACAAAATCTGCAACTAGATGAGCCACAAGATGTTAAAAGAGAGGAAATAATTGGGAACCAAGAAAATGAGATTGACGAAGATTTAACTGTAAGATTCAACGAAGATGAACCGATTTTATTAGTATCCCATGTGCCTCCTCCACCAAAGTTTAATAATCCAGGCAGTTTTGCAAAACCATGCCCAATTGGTAGTCATGTCGTCGGCAAAGTTCTTTGTGACATAAGAGCTAGTACATTTTTGGAGTCATGGTGGGATGAAAAGGAGAAGATAGAGGAAGATTCCATTATGTTTATTAAACTTCAATTCCCTAATCTGATCATCGACATAATGGAGGAAACACCTAGTTTTTGGATGTTCTTAATGGGGAACATATATACAAAGAGCATGTTAGGTGAATTTCATTCAAGGGTCATTACTAATGGGAACCTTCCAAAAGAGACAATGCTTCTGATGGATGGAGGGTTCCTCAATTTTCGTAGGAGAATTGGATAGAGAATTGAAGAAGTCATGCTGAGACTATAAAACAAGCGCTTATTGGGAGGCAACCCAAGTTTAATTTTTATTAGGTTTTATATTAGTAGTTTTGAATTCGAATTTATTTAGAATTAAATAAAATTGTTTCTATCATGGTTTATAGGTTATTCAAGTCAAATTCAAGTGTGGTGCCCAATTTGTTCCATGTGCCTAGCCTATTCTCCAAACTTAGTGGACAAGGAGGAAGATTGCTATATTTTCAGGGAAGTCCTCTGCTTTAATTTTTTCTATTTTAGTCATTGATGACAATGTCTAGTTTAAGTTTGGGGACATTTTAGTGTCGTATTGCATATAGTTAGTTATTTACATTGTAGTTCGTTATGTTTTCGGGTTATTTACATTTAGTTTTTGCATTTAGTTTCTTGTTTAAAAAAAATTAAAAAAATTGCAAAAATAGTAGTTAGTTTACTGTGTTTGTTGCGTTTAGTTTATATTTGCATGATTCCAGTTTTTAGATAGTAAAAGTCTATTTTGGCCAATGATGAGACTGGAATTGAGTAGATAAGTATAGTATTGAATATTAAGGCTTTGATGTGATTTCTTGTTATGAATTGAATCTTTTTCTGTTTGAAACTGATATAATAAGGTTAGCACAGTAAAAACAACTTGTTGATTGATTGAGTCTAAATTGATACATAATGGAATTCTAAAGGATAATTTCTAGTTTGAATGAAAGGAACTCATGAATAGGCGGTGATGGCTAAAGTTAGACAAGAACCTAAGTTTGGGAAAAAAAGTTGGGGTATATAAGCTTTATAAAAAAGAAAAAAAAGAAAAAAAAATGAATGATGATGAATAAACACCATGACTAGTCTTGTTTCGGGGCCTTTGTTACTTGAGCAAGTAAGCCCGAGGGAGTGTCTCTACACCTAGTGCCCTAAGGTCTTATATGGTCTTGGGATTCGTTGATCGAAAGCTCGCTAAGGGCTAGCACTGTTAGCCTAATGGAATGAGATATTGCACAGTCATGGAAAATAAAAAAAATTGAATAAAACGGGAAAAAGTACAAAAATCCCCCGTTAAAAAAAATAATATAAAAATAAAACATAAGTATTCCATTTTAACCCTTGGACTTTGGTAATTGTTTGATTTTAGTCGAATCTAGTTTATTTGAGGAGTTTTCAAGTTTACACTGTATGATGCCTTCGAAGATATCTATTATGTGTTAAATTTGATTTTATATCAGTTAGCATTGTTTTGGAGCACGTATGCACTATATCAGTGATAAGAGTCTAAGATTTGATGATTGATTGGGAAATTATTGATTTGTTTTAATATGATGTATTATCATGTTTACTTGATTTCTCTAAGGCCGATTGAATAGACTTATTTCTGTCATTACTGCTGGATTCGTAGGCATATATATTAGTTGCATTACATTGCATTGCACAATATTTTTGTGTTTTTGCTTGAGGACAAGCAACAGTTTAAGTTTGGGGGTATTTGATGAATGGGTAATATACCAATGAATTGGATACATTCGGGCTTAATTTATTGTTGTTCTCAAGTCTTTTAAAATAGTTTTTAAGTGTTTGTATCTATTCATGCATGTTTTATGTTGTCTTATAGGAATTGGGACAAAAGTTACTTGGATTGACGTTTGGGGTTGCTAGATTCGCGTTTTCGGCTTGCCATTTACACAACAGTCACTTCATAGCCAATTTGAGTATTTCTCTGGACCTTATTTCGAAAAACTTAAAGAATGAAAGTTGTAGATACACGTCTCCTCTTTTTGGAACATCTTGAATCATCAAAATCGGAGTTCAGATGAAAAGTTATGGCCATTTTCCCAAAGAACGTCAGAGCAGAAAATGTCAAAAAATGTTCCAGCACCAGGGCGCCCAAATCAAGCTTATGCTCAGCGTCGGATAATTGGATATTGTAGTCTTAAACTTTATTTATTTGAATTCATTTATAAAGCAATTCAGTTTAATGAGTTAATTTAGTTTTCTTAATTAGAAAAATCACGATTTGAAATTGTTTAAATAAAATTAGTTTGGTTAAGAACTAGTACTTTGTGATTTTTATTAAATAATTCCTCCTGGGAACGATACTCTACTTTCACTTTATTACTTGTTGACCGTGTATACTTGCACGTATTCATTGATTGTGAAATTGACCAACAATTAGGATTCCTTTAATCGTTGCCCACGATTATCTCCCTTATCTCCTGTAATTATTATTTTCTTATTCAAACACATTCAAACACAGCAGACCCATTTTTGATCTTTGTTCCTTTTTCTCTCTCTTTTTTCTTCATCCTCTTTTTTCCTACTTTGCATATTAATTCTTAATATTAGGCCATTTTTGATTATGGACTCCTCTTCACTTCTTTCCACTTCAAAATTAGTCGTCGTTGTTTCTGGAATTATCGAATAGGCTTCTAAGTGCTCTGTTGAAACTGGAATTTCTTCTTGCTGAGGTATTGTTGGTGAGGCTTCTGCAAATGACTTGCGGAACTGCTCAAAACAGTTAGAGTGACGGTAGCTTGTGTCACACATGAAGGGTCGGCAACCCTTGTCGTGAGATGAACACATGAGAATAATTTCATTATGAGGATGTTCCATACATACTGGGCATCGAGATCCCTCCCATTCTTTGACATTTTTCTCATTCTCTTAAGGATTTTTGGACAATGATATCGTAGTGATCGGCTAGATCCACATGGGAAAGGAGATGTTCTTGTATCAATTTCTCATCTCCTTTGGCATCTTGAATTGTCAAAGCAGCAGCAGAACAATTGAAACTACAATACATAAATCCACAAAGGAAATACCTAGACATAAGACAGTACCAAATACATATATTAAGCCTAAGTACCAAATACATAATGCAGAACTACTCCCAATAAAACTATTATATCATTGCTCTGCCAACATCCTGGTCCCTAAATAAGAGAAATTAGATTATGTGTTTTTTTTACGAGTACTCATATCAAGGTAACCAAACCGTCATACTAAGGTAACCAAACCGTCATACCAAGGTAACCAATCAGTCATACCAAGGTAACCAATTTATTTTGAATATGATGCAGTTGGTAGGCAAACCTTCATGTAGTGGGTAGCCAAACCTTCATACCAAGGTAACTAATTCAGTTTTATTAAGTTACCAATTTATTTTGAATGTGATGCAGTTGGTAGCCAAACCTTCATGCAGTTGGTTGCCAAACTTTCGGACCAAGGTAACCAATTCATACAGTAGATGTGGAGGTAGATTGGTTACCTTGGTATAAAGGTTTGGTTATCTTGGTATAAAAGTTTGGTTACCTTGGTACGAAAGTTTGGTTATCAATATTACATTACACATCACTCTCTTATCTCTCTCTTTCCTATGCATTGTTTTTTATTTTTATTTGGACATGAAATTGGAATTGAAATTTCTTGACATGAAGAAATTGTGAAAAATCAAATATCCACCTCCTTTCTCCATCCCATCGACCATTTTGTGGTTGACTCTCGCTCTATCTCACCTGTGAAGGGGGAGGAAGAAGATGACTTTGCCAAACCTTCAGACCAAGATAACCAATTCAGTTTTATTAAGTTACCAATTTAGTTTGAATGTGATGCAGTTGGTAGCCAACCATTTATACAAAGGTAACCATTTTAATTTGTGTGTGTAACCAAATAGTCATAACAAAATTTCAGAACAGTAAGAGTTACATCTATTTATTTTTAAACTTTTTGTAGGGCGAATCTTTTTCTTCTTCTTCTCATTGGCGTTTTGGACAACGGAGATTCGCGGCGGAGTAGCGGAGGAGAGGGCTACTGTGAGGGAGATGAAGATTTGAATTTGAATATTTGAATTTGAATTACTATTTTACATTTGAATTTGTTTTTGTTATTAGATCCCAGATATTTGAATTATTAATTATGGCAGTTATTTCTCCTTGATTTTAGGTTTCCTTAATAATGTGAATTGTATTATTTTTGTAATTATTTTGTGGATGCACTAATAGTGTAATTATTTTCTAATTGTTGTATATTAGTGTTAAGGACCCTAAAAATAATGTTACTATCACATAAAAGAACATAATTCTCACATACACACATGCATATTTGTAGGCCTCACATGTCAGACGTGGGCTCACAGTATATATGTGTGTATGCGAGTATTATGTGATCTTTTTTATGTGATAGTAGCGTTGTTGTAAAACAAAGTAAGGATACATCATTGACAGACCCACGTGAAGCATGATAAATTTTGCAAAACCTAACTGGTATCAGCCCAATTCCTGACGCAATCACGCCGCGTGACCAATACGCAAGCCTGAACCATGATTACTCCAGATTCCAGCATCAGACACACGAAGCCAGAAGCCGCAACAAATTGTACAAAATTGTTACTATATCTATGGTTCTCTCACTACTTTCAATATTACCGCAAGAATTATATAATTTTAGTTCTCTCACTATTTTTTATCCAATAAGTAACACTATTATTTCAATTCAAAGAAAATATTAACATTTAAAGTTATTTTTAATTAAAAAATATAGTATTAATTGTTTTTTAATACGCGTGTCCGCTTCTAAAAAGACAAATACTAAGAGATGGTGAGAGCACTTCCATACCCATACACATAACCAAACCCTAAACACTACTAATTGTTGGAATATAGAGCAGAATTAACAAGACAAACAGAACAGTAAATTGGAACAACTTATTTGGAAGCCGAGGCGTAGCAAAGTTACTGTCCTAAAAAGTGATTTCGCTCTCACTTGTTATAAACCTTCGGTACAGATGAACTCCACGACGTTCACCCTCCAGGATTCAACGGCAAAACCTTCAGTTGCTTATATTCGCAGAAAAAGACTGTGAACTTGTCTTTGTGGAATGCCCAAAATATATATTAAGAGAGTATATAGAGATGATATATTGTACTGTATTTTCTCTGAAGAACAAAATTGGCATTTATATAAGGGAAGAATGATCGGAACGTTGGAAAAAATGATTAACGGTAAAGAGAACGTTGGAAAAAGTAACGTTAATGGAACGCTGGAAATAAAAGTTAGGGTGCACCAGCGAGGTTAACCATGATTGTATTATTTTAGAGTTGTGCACATTAAAGAAATGATTGTATAACATTAAATATAATATTAATTGTCTATATTGTCCTTGTATTAAAAAAAGAATAATATTTATTAAGTAAAAAATAGTTAGAGAATCAAAATTATATTTACGGGCTCCCGGATCAAAGTTATAGTGAGAGAACCAAAAAATAGTGAAAAAAGAGTGCTATACAATATTTACGGCTATAATCATGTTGGATTCCTAAATCTAAAATTTCCATAACTAGCTTATCGCGTGACTCACGCTAACACGGTTACCGCACAATAGTTGATTACCTTTGTGCAATAATAATAATAGTCGTTAATCATTATCCTTATTTTCTATTCCTACAAATGATATTCTTTATTATTATAGCTTGCCGAATTGTACAAATGATATTTGTGTTTATCAATTAATTACACAGATTCGTGAATAGATGTACAAAGATTCGAATACAGTGATATATTTTTTTAAAGGGCATTAATGAATGCATGTTGTTAACGCCAAAATCTTTCTTTACGTCCCAATCACGAAAGACGTTCTGATCCTGCACAGTAAACACAACAACACCACAAGCTTGACGGCCGGACCGCCGGGGGATAGCTCAGGCGTGAGAGTAAGTATGTCTGTTTACAAGGTTAACTCAAGAGGATAAAGTCTAGTGTGATGTGAGTATGAATTGTGTTAATCTATGGTTGTGTGTGTGTAATACATACCTCCCCCGTGAAGACTTACTCGGTGGGAAATAATATCTTTTCCTGGAATATTGTGCCACCTACTACCATCTGACATATCCCCATGATCTGATGGGTTCTACCGGCTGCATGAAACCTGTACATTGCTTTTTGCTGCTGTTCACATCGCCGGCCGGCTATAATCCCATCCACATTAATGCATGGCAGGTATCTTGGTCAACTAACATACTATATCATCATTACAAGTCAAAGTAATAGATATTAAATGACCCAATGGATTGACCCATTGACCCAGCCCGGTTTCTATAGGGTTTAATGAAGTCAATATAATGATTTGGCCCAATGAGCCCAATGACTTAATTAATAAGTGAACCCAATGTACCCGGCCCAATATAGGAGAAATATCATGACCCAACATTACCCCCTAGTTTTTTAGTTAAACATGATGTTTAATAGAAAACTATAAATGGTCCATGATAACAGAATTTAATAAAGGCCCAAAAGTGAGAGGTAGTTGAAGCGTACCCACTTTGATGTGTAAAACAGGCTAAGAGATGGCAGGATGCCCAGGATAATAGGCCCATTCTGATAAAGGATTTTAATTTGAACAAGATGGACCGACATAGGAAACTCAATGGCTAGGCCCAATCGGGTGAAATATCCAAAGGTCATCCAAACACGCCTCATTCGAATTCTCATCATTACTGATAATTAATGCGCCGGCCTTGATTCCTGTGTAACCGTCAGTATAAAAAAGTAAACCTTACCAATTTGACGGTTTTACCTGCTAATTTGAAATTCGAACCTTTGAGCTTTCTCTTGCTTCTCAGAAAATTCTCTCTAGCTCTCCAGATCTCAACAATGGTGAACCCACACCAGAACCCTTCAAGCTCTTCACAATCAAAACCCAATCCTGAGAGTTCGAGTGCCAACCCTATCCATCCTGTTGATTTTTTCAAAGATGAGGAACAATTTCCTCATGCCAACACTAAGTCCATCATCACTGAATCGGAGGTATGCTTCCTCCGAACTCACTATCGGATCCCAGAGACATACGATGTAAGGGCTCCCGCTTCTGAAGAACGCATGTACCAGCGACCGGATGGTTGGGTCGCCATGCCTGCTACCCTTCTTGAAAAGGGAATTCGTCTACCCCTTCACGCCTTCATCGTCACCCTATTAGGGTTCATAGGGGTGGGATTTGCACAACTGGTGCCCAATTCTTATATCCACATACTGGCTTTCATCGCCTTCTGCCACGAATTAGGGATTACCCCGGTGGACATGTTTTTCACCCTCTTCTCAGCCGGCAAATCTCGAGAACCAGGGTTTAAGATGATAAGCAAACAATCTCCTCGCCCGAACTCCAAATTTGAGAGGAGGCCTCTGATGAGCACTCCCTCAAGCAACAAAGGATGGCACAAAGAGTGGTTCTTCATCAATGGACCAGAAATCTCTTCTCTTCCAGATTGGACTACTTCAGATCGAATTTCTGCTGACTTCGGAGATATTCCCGGAGCACGCATAAAGGAAATGGGAGATTTCTTGATGAAGATTCCTCCAAAAGAGTGGAGCTTCACTCTTCTGACCAAACAAGCCTGGCTGTATGATCATAAATGTAAGTTCGTCAGACTTTGTGATATAATTTCTTGAGATATTTATGTGATGTGGATTTTAATATATGGTTTTTCTTTTTGCAGTGTCTCTGATCAAGCCAACTTCTTCGGAAATAAAAGGTTTGGAAGACTTTCTGGCAGGAAGGATTTCGGAAACCAACGAGGAGATTCCTGCTGAAGGCTCTTCTCAAACAAATCCTCCTGCCTCCGACCCACCAATCATCCTCCTTCAAAATGTCGAACCCGAAGTTGAGGAGCCTACCCATCCTGAAGAGGCTCTCAGACCTCGCCGAAAGAAGAAAGCTGCCAAGAAGGCCAGGACTACCCCGCGCGAGGTTGATCCTGAAAGTGACGAGGATATTCTTCCTGAAGTAAATCCACAAATGGTCCCTCCTGAAGAAATCCCTCAACCAATTTCTTCTGAAATAATTTCACAACCAACTCCTTCAACCGAGCCTATCACCATACCATCCAACCCGAACCCGAAAAAGAGGAGTCTACTTGACATACCTCCCCAAGATAGGGCAAAGGTTCTTCGTGCCAAGAGGATAAAGACAAAAATAACTCCTCTTACGGCCGAAGAACTTCGCGTCCCTCCTCCTTCGACATCAACTACCCTTCCAACTACAACACAGGCACCTGAAGCCTCTTCTGCTCCTCCCTCGACCCCCGAATCTTCAACTATCCAACCCCCACCTCCAGAGGCGATACCTGTGAATCAGCCTCCGGTTCGTAGCCATCCTACGCCTTCTCCTCAAACGACGACCGAATTTCAGCAGGATGCCATGGGCTCGCCTACCATATGGCCTCAATTCAATGCCAACTTCCCCTTTCATCTGTTCGAGGCCTTCGTTCGTGAGACCGATGACCATCGATTTGGCAACAGTTCGAATGGGGACTTGCTCAAAGAAGGCATGAGCTATTTGGCGAAGGTAAATGAATCTTTCTTTTCTTTTCGTACTTACGTTTGTATTTGTGCCTCTGGAACTGATTGAATAACACTGAACATGTGTAGGCTAATGCTGTATTCGGGCGTCTGTATCCACGTTCTCTTGAGGCCGAATCTGAAGAGGAAAGGCTGAAGAAAGAGAATGCCATACTGAAATCAACCTTGGCTCGGGAAAGGACTCAATGCGAAGGTATCCTTCATACAAATGAAGGTCTTCATAAAGATTTGGCCCGGGCCAAGGAAGATTTGAAGATCTCCAATGAAGAACTGAAATCGACTAAAATTCAACATGCCGAGATCACCAAGATGAATGTCGATTTGGTTCTGAGGAGTGAGATAAGGATGAACGAGATCAGCAATTTGAAATCTGACGCTAAGGTTTTGACTAAGACGATCCATGATCTGGAAACTGAAGGGACCCGTCAGATGAACATTCGGCAGCAGCTCGAGCAAGAAAATCGAGAACTCAAAGCTCTCCGGGACTTAGGACCTCCTTTGACTGATGCTCTTCGCAAAGAAATCTGTGAAGAGTATCGGAATTCGGACGAAATAAGTGGAGAGATAATGAGGATCTTTTCGGAAAGCTATGCGCTCTGTCGAAGTCGTGGCAAGGATAAGTTGTTCAAAGCCAACTTAGATCCACATTTGCTCGACTCTTCAGATGACGAGGGGGCTGCCTGAAATAACATCCTTTGTAATTTTCCTACTTTTGTAATTAAATAGAATATTAATGAAAAAATGATCTTCTTCCTTATGACTTCAGTGTGTTTTCCTTCTGTCAACATTTCAATATGGATTAATACGGATAAATGTATGTAAAAGAAAATTCTTTCGAGGGTTGAACCCAAATTCGTCAATTAACAATTGAGCAAGTCATATATCAGATAAAATGAGGTTATATAACAATGCATTCTGAACTCAACACTTAGAGAAAATTTAGGTGATAAAGTAAAGGGATACTTATCAGTTACCGAAGTGTGAGACAGATTGGCTTCATTGAAAGTTTGTTTACCCCGAAAGGCCTAACATAACCAAAAGATGACACTTGCCTACCACGAAGGGCCTGACAAGGTCTAAGTGGCGACAATTGTCTACCCCGAAAGGCCTGACACTGCCAAATAGTGGCGACAAATGCCTACCCCGAAGGGCCTGACACTGCCAAATAGTGGCGACAAATGCCTACCCCGAAGGGCCTGACACTGCCAAATAGTGGCGACAAATGCCTACCCCGAAGGGCCTGACACTGCCAAATAGTGGCGACAAATGCCTACCCCGAAGGGCCTGACACTGCCAAATAGTGGCGACAAATGCCTACCCCGAAGGGCCTGACACTGCCAAATAGTGACCACCTGCCGAAGAGGCTACCATCGAATGGTCAGCAAGTCCTCCCGAACCTCCTAACTCCTTTGAACTGAGCAGCAACAAAGACAAAACCTTTTGAGGGAAAAGATGATCTTTTATTGATGATGATGTAGATATTTACAGACTTTTGATGTATTGACAATAAATCTACTGAAAATATTTTCTGAGTCGGCCAGCGTGCCAAGTGTTTTTGATTACTGAGCCATCTAATGCCTTCAAACGATAAGTCCCTGGCTTCGGAACCTCCGTGACTTCATAAGGTCCTTCCCAATTTGGCATTAGCTTTCCCAAATTCTGAGGTGTAGACGCTTCGACTTCTCTGAGAACAAAATCTCCTACTTCAAATCTGCGAAGTTTTACCCCCTTATTGTAATGCTTGGCCACTCTTCGCTGATATGCTGCCAATCTGATTAAGGCTGTTTCCCGGACTTCTTCCAACAGATCAAGATTGGTCTTTAGTCCTTCCTCGTTGTAAATCTCGTTGAATTGACTGACTCGAAGACTCGGAGATCCAATTTCAATTGGGACTAAGGCATCAGTACCATAGGCCAATCTGAAAGGGGAATCTCCTGTTGTAGTCCTCGGAGTAGTTCGATATGCCCATAATACGCTTAATAACTCTTCTGGCCATCTGCCTTTAGCTTCGTCCAGCCTGCGCTTGATCCCGTTCAATAGCGTTCTGTTGGTCACTTCAACTTGTCCGTTTGATTGAGGATGAGCCACCGAAGTCTTCCTGTGCTGGATCCCCAACTCTGTTAAGAAAGCTTCAAATTTTGATCCAACAAATTGACGGCCATTATCTGATATTACCACCTTAGGAATTCCGAAACGGAATACAACTGACTCCTTCATGAATTTCAAACATTCCTGTTCCGTTATTGACCTAAGTGGCTTTGCTTCAACCCATTTGGTTATATAGTCTATGGCAACTATAACAAAACTGACCTGACCTTTTGCTTTCGGTAGCGGCCCCAATATATCAACCCCCCAGACAGCGAAGGGTATAGGAGATAGGATCGAGTATAGCTCTTCTGGTGGCTGATGCGGTATTGGACTGTTGAGCTGGCACTTCTCGCACTTTTTCACATATTCGGTTGCTTCCTTGAAGATTGTAGGCCAGTAGTATCCCTGACGAAGTACTTTATAGGCTAATGACTTAGCAGCCATATGGTCGCCACAAATGCCTTCATGCACTTCTCGGAGAGCGTATTCGGCTTCTGATGGAGTCAAACATTTCAATAACGGAGACGAGAAGGCCCTTCGGAAAAGATCCCCATCAATCAGAACAAAATTAGCACTTTTATACTTGACTTTCTTAGCGAGCATCCGATCCGAAGGTAAGACGCCATCAGCCAAATATTCTATGTAGGGAGTCAACCAACAGTCGGTTCGGTCAATGCACGTCACCATTTCGTGATGAACACTAGGATGTTGTAGAATTTCCAAGTATACTGATCCTTCAAAAACATTAACATCCGTAGTGGCTAGTTTGGCGAGTGCATCAGCAATGGAATTGTTGCTACGTTCGACCCCCTGAAATTCGTAGGATGAGAAATATCGAAGCCGATCCTTTAATTCTTTCAGATATTTGATCATTCTTGGACCTCGGGCTTCGTATTCCCCAGAAAACTGTTTAACGACTAACTGAGAATCACTGAAAATGACTATTCTTTGTACTTCAAGACTCTTCGCTAATCGCAAACCAGCCAAGACTGCTTCGTATTCTGCCTCATTATTTGTAGCTTTGAACTGAAACCGGATAGCCTGCTGCACTTTGAACCCCTCCGGGCTTGTCAAAATAATCCCTGCTCCACTGACGTCTGAAGTTGAAGACCCATCTGCAAACAGCGTCCACGAACTATCTTTCTGTTGAAGAACGACAACTGCCCTGTCAGACCCTTCAGCTTCGACAACGGCTTCATCAGCTTCAGAAAATGAACATTCAATCATAAAATCAGCTAAAGCTTGACCCTTGATGGGAGTTCGGGGATGATATTCAATGAAGAATTGAGATAATTCCATCGTCCATGCAGCTAATCTCCCTGATACCTCTGGTCTGCTCATAATCTTCTTCAAAGGCTGATCCGTGTATACTATTACCAGTCTACCCTGGAAGTATTGCCTAAGCTTTCGACTAGCAGTTATTAAAGCGAAAGCAAACTTCTCAATGTTTGGGTATCTGGTTTCAGCATCTCGGAGGACATGGCTCACATAATAAACCGGATGTTGTTTGCCTCCAACCTCTCGTACCAAAACAGCTCCTATTGCCATCGGACTAGCTGCGAGGTATAAATATAGAGGCTCGGTAGGGACGGGTTTCACTAGCAAAGGCGCCGAAGATAAATAGGACTTGATGCTTTGAAAGGCGTCTTCACATTCTGAAGTCCATTGGAATGTTTTTGAATTTTTCGGCCCTTTCAACGTGTTGAAGAACGGTAAACATCTTTCCGCTGACTTGGACATAAACCTCCGCAAAGCTGCAATCCTTCCAGTCAGACGTTGAACATCTTTAAACGACTGAGGAGTCTTCATGTCCAGGATCGCTTGAATCTTCTCCGGATTGGCTTCGATTCCTCTTCGGCTAACAAGATAACCCAGAAATTTACCAGAACCCAGACCGAAAGTGCATTTAGTAGGGTTCAGCCTCAAGTTATGATGACGAATAGTCTGGAAGCATTCTTCTAAATCGTCCAAATGCTTATGTACCAACATGCTTTTGACAATCATATCATCTACATAAACTTCAATATTCCTACCCAACTGATGTCTGAAAATATGGTTCATCATTCTCTGGTATGTGGCTCCGGCATTAATAAGGCCGAAAGTCATTTTCTTGTAGGCATATACCGAACGATGCGTAATGAACGCCGTCTTCGGTATATCCTCTTTACACATGGAGATCTGATGATACCCAGAAAATGCGTCCATAAAACTTAAAAGAGCATACCCCGAAGTGGCATCAATGAGTTGATCAATGTGGGGCAATGGGTAGAAATCCTTCGGACAGGCCTTGTTCAGATCGCTATAATCAATGCAGACTCGCCATTTACCATTATGTTTCTGGACCAGAACTACGTTAGCCATCCACTGCGGGTAGTCGATCTCGAAAATGAAATCAGCTGCCAGCAATTTTGCAATTTCCTCATCAATGATCCGTTGACGCTCTGGTGCAAAAATCCTCCTCTTCTGTCGTACTGGCTTCTTTGACGGGTCCACCTCCAATCGATGCTCCGCAATGTTCCTGCTTACTCCTGGCATGTCCTGAGGTTCCCATGCAAAAATATCGACAAAACATCTCAGGAGCTCTATGAGGTTCGTCCGGAGAGGTTCCGGCAAGCCCGAACCTATTTTCACTGTTTTGTTCTCTTTGCCAGGAATGAGCTCTATTTCTTCTGTCTCTTCAGCTGGTGTGACCGACGGTTCTGAACTGCTTTCGGTGAAGGGTTCGACCTCAATCGCCATGGTCTGCTGCTGCTTTGATACCCCCACTCCCGAAGTGATAACGGCATTTCTATAACACCTTCTGGCCAGGTCCAGATCTCCTTTCACCTCACCGACCCCATGAGCAGTGGGAAATTTGATTTTGAAATGGGGTATTGATGTTATAGCTTGCAGAGCAATTAAAGTGGGCCTCCCCAAGATAGCATTATAAGCAGAATCGACGTGCACAACATAAAATTTACAGATAATTTTTACCTGTTGGGGGGCTGTTCCAAATATGACCGGTAGTTCAATAGTCCCGGCCACCTTAACCGGATCATTGCTGAAACCATAAAGAGGAGCCTCTTGCCCTATTTCCATCTTCTGTCCTTCCAGATTCATTCTTTGGTAAGCATGAGCATATAGGATGTCAACAGAAGATCCATTGTCCACCATCATTCTTTTCATGTCCACCGAACCCACCTGTGCAGTTAGTACCAATGATCCTTCGTGTGGTTCGATGGCTTCCGAAGGGTAATCCTCATCAGTAAAAGAGATTACCGTGTTCGGATAAGGTCTGTCGGTCTTCGGGAAGGTACCCGCCACCGACATGACCGAATCCAAATGGCTTCGGCGCTTCCTCCCAACTAGTTTTCCAGAAGTACCCCCGGTGATGACATCGATCACATGCCTGGCTGGTTGTCCCGTAGCCGGTAACGTCAGCTGAACTGGTTGAGCCGCCTGGATGGGTGTCTGGCCCTGCTGTTGATTATCTCTGGCAGCTATGTACTGAACTAAAGATCCACCTTGTATCTTTCTTTCGATGAACTCTTTTAAACTGGCACAATCGTTCGTATCGTGACCCGAGGCCTGATGATAATCACAATACTTGCGAGGGTTACCTTTTCCGGGCTTGATGTTATCTCGAGGTGGTTCAAAGATCGGTTGGTTTTTGATTTGGTCCAAGATAACAGCCCTATCTGTGTTAAGTGCTGTGTAAACTCTGTTTACCCTTTGAGGTGGAGCGGACGAACGTCCTCCACCCTGTCTCCAATTGTTGTATCTCTTCGATCCGCCTTCGTGGCGATCTTTATTCCCTTCAGGTCTCTTCTGGTCCGCATCGGTCTTATCTCTATCTGTCTCCTTGAACCGATCCGAAGGACGCTTGAGACTGTCCATGGCCTCTTCTACCACGATATAACCTTCGGCTTTGTCAAAGGCTTCGGCGAGACTCTTCGGATGGTTAAACATAAGTTTCTTCACCAATTTTTCCGATTTGACCAGATCTAAACCATTCTGAAACAGTCCTACAGCCTGTAGATCATTCAGATCTGCCACTTGGCCGACTGCTTCACGGAATCGTTTCACGTACTGGCCCAAAGACTCGTTAGAGGACTGTCGGACCTGAGCCAATGAACCAGTTGGCTTTCCTCTTCTTCTGTTGCTCCCAAAACGAGCATGAAATTTACTGCACATATCTTCCCAGGACAAGATAGAATCCGAGGGTAGGGTCCCCATCCACTGTCGGGCATCTTTTCTGAGCGTTGTGACAAACGTATGGCATTTAGCTGCATCGCTAAAGTCATAATAGTCCATGAGTCGGTCGAATGCCTGACTATGGTCGTAAGGGTCCCCCGATCCATCATAACTTTCGATGTGGGGCAACTTCTTGGTGGGATCAGCTTTTTCACTAAGAATTTCCGCAGAAAAAGGGGATGCCTTCTTTCCCGGAGTGTCTTTGGGTTTCTGAACTTCGGCAAGTTGCTTCCGAAGCTCCTTCAATTCCTTAACCAGATATTCCACGCCTTCTGGTTGTGACGATGCCTCTTTCTCTGGCAATTCTTTCTTTCTGTGAGCAGATCGGATTTTCTCAACAGATCCTTCCATTCTAGAGGGACTTCTCCTATGACGAGTATCTACAGGGCGGGGTACCCTCAGTAGACTCTCGGGAGTATGTCCTCTGGATATACTTCGTCTTTGACTTCGGGCACTATGGCGAGAATGTGCGATGACAAGTGCTCTCTTTGCATGCTCCGGAATGCGATCTCTGGATCGACCTTTTCGTTGACTTCGTCCCTGTTCTCTAGACTCGACAGGAAGATATACTCTCTTTGATCTCTGAGGAGTAGGGCTACGAGACCTTCTTCTTTCCCTAGTTCGACCTAGAGACTCTCGTACTGAGTGAGCAGGTTCTTTTCCGCTTCGATGCCCTTGCTCTTCGGATTGGACATAACTGAGCTCCTCGTCTCTTAATTCTGCCACTCGAGCCATTTGCTCGGCTATGTCCTGACGTTGTTTCATAAGTGCTTCCATGGCTTTATCTGCTTCGTCTGCCATCTTTGCCAAACGGGAGGCTTTTGCGTTTTGGTCATCTCGGTTTCGAGTTCTAGGCGAGGTGCCTTCTACTCGTTTCCGACCATGACCAGGCTCTCTCTCTGTGGGGAATATAAGCTTACGCTTTGCTTTGCCTACCGCCCTTGGTTGAGAATCTTCAGGTGAACGTTTGGATGCTGTGCTAGCATGGACACTTATAGTTGGTCCCAAACGATCTTTGGCAGATATTCGCGGTGCTGAATCACTGACAGCCATCGGCTGTCCTTCGGGTGTAGATGTTCTACTCTTCCCCATGAAAACCGGATAGAATAAAACAAGATGAGTGATTGAAAAATATTCAGGACACTAGAACTCAGCCCTCCTTCTAGCGCCAATGTTAACGCCAAAATCTTTCTTTACGTCCCAATCACGAAAGACGTTCTGATCCTGCACAGTAAACACAACAACACCACAAGCTTGACGGCCGGACCGCCGGGGGATAGCTCAGGCGTGAGAGTAAGTATGTCTGTTTACAAGGTTAACTCAAGAGGATAAAGTCTAGTGTGATGTGAGTATGAATTGTGTTAATCTATGGTTGTGTGTGTGTAATACATACCTCCCCCGTGAAGACTTACTCGGTGGGAAATAATATCTTTTCCTGGAATATTGTGCCACCTACTACCATCTGACATATCCCCATGATCTGATGGGTTCTACCGGCTGCATGAAACCTGTACATTGCTTTTTGCTGCTGTTCACATCGCCGGCCGGCTATAATCCCATCCACATTAATGCATGGCAGGTATCTTGGTCAACTAACATACTATATCATCATTACAAGTCAAAGTAATAGATATTAAATGACCCAATGGATTGACCCATTGACCCAGCCCGGTTTCTATAGGGTTTAATGAAGTCAATATAATGATTTGGCCCAATGAGCCCAATGACTTAATTAATAAGTGAACCCAATGTACCCGGCCCAATATAGGAGAAATATCATGACCCAACACATGTGATATACATTACTCAAATCTGTGTATATCTCTATTCACATCTCTAATCATGCTTCATATTGCAATATTTTAGTAATTACAAAAAAAAAATAGTTAATATATTACATTACTCAACGAGGGATCAATGATTAAAATTTGAAGGATTTAGATCCGGTGGGCTAGTGATCTGATATCAACTTAATAAAAAAATGCCAACGTGATTCATTTTTAATATAAATTGGAGTGCGACCACTCAACTACTTTTATTATTTTTATATTTATTATTTTGATAAGTCAATGAATTTTATCATCATAGAAAACTTACACACATATTTAAGTACATAAATAACAAAATTTGTCTAGAGCTTGTATATTATATTATATAGTCCCGCAACCCAAGCAGGAAGGATAATAATATTAATTAATAAAAATATTTTTTTAATCTTTTGTCTATTTGATAAAAATAATTGTATTATGATGTATTGATGTTCAAGGATGGAGGACATCAATTCAAGCCAGCTATAAAATTTCTCAACAAATCCGATTGTTTAATTTCTTTTCAAATAAATGTCAAAACTATGTACGGACTGATCATACAAGACAATTAGATTTTTATTACGAATAGAAAGTAGATATTCAAAAGAAAAAAAGGTCATTAATATCAATACAATAATTATAATAAATGTCGTTAAAATATATATTTACTCTATTACTCAACCAATAATTATCAATCACCCAAAATAAAAAAAATAATTGAAAAATATTAATGTAAACAAAGTATAAGTCTTATATTAAATTCCGTCATCCGTTATTAATAGTATCAAATGTGATTACTAATAGTAGCGGATGATAGAATTACATAATTATCTCGTTAATAACTTTATTTTGTGTTTCTTTATAGAGTCCTTCTACGCAGACAGAAGATTTGGACCGGTGCAATTTTTTTTTTTGCTTGTGACTCTCAAAAAATGTATAGTATTTATTTCAACAATTTTTTTTATAAAATATAGTGTTTTAATTATAATTTGGATACATATACAAAAACAGGGTTATACAGACTGTATAACCCTGTTTTTTGTATATGTATCCAAATTACAATTAAAACACTATATTTTGTAAAAATTCATGTTGAAATAAATACTATACATTTTTTGAGAGTCGAGCAAAAAAAAAATTGCACCGGTCCAATTTTCCGGCCTAGTATACCTTTCTGTCTAGACTTATTCTTCTTTATAACATTATTCACCTTCTTTTCGTAATAAATATCTAGTCTTCAAACTCTAGTAACTTCAATTCTTACTAGTCGCTTAGAGCATCTTCAAGAGTAGTAGCAAAATAAACTTTTCAAATTGATGTTTAATTGTTGATTTACGTGACAATTTGAATAGCATTATTTGCTATTTTCATATTTTGTGCTTCATCAATCTCTTCAATTTAATGAGCTACGCATTAAACTCATCAAGTGTAATAAATGTTTTTAGCCTTTGATTGTAGATTTTAAAAGTGAGAAGAAGGTTGCAGATTTGAAGAGTGAGAAGAATGTTTTTTGACCTACGTGGCAATTTGAAGAGGCTGTTGGAGAAAAAAATTCTGATTTTACTCACCTATTTGAGTATCCCAAAATGATTGAAGAGACTGTTGAAGATGCTCTTACGTGTTGGTTTTGCGAGACAAAGAGACTGTTGAAGATGCTCTTACGTGTATCAACTCCAAAATGAAACTAATATATTTATTTCACATGAAACAATTATGTGAAATCATAACATAATTCAAAATAAAGAAACAAACGAACCAATCAAATTTAACAAGAGTATCGCTGAAAGAGCACGGAATCTGTGCTTGATACTTCCAAACCATTTATAGCATACTCCACAAAATCTTACCCTCAAATGCCAACGATATAAAATACGAAACTTTATTCACAACCTAAACATATTCACCTCAAATTAAAAATAATCCAAACGAATAATTTCAAAATAATTCATAATCTATTTAATATGCCTTTAATCATCGCCTTATATCAATTATTAATACTCCAAAATTTATATTCCAAATATAAATTTTTAATTCCCTCCGTCCGATCTAATTATTAAAATAAAATATAATACACATAATTAAATTATGAACTCATAAAAATTATATTTTTATAAATTCAATAATTTTTAATATACTATATTCAGTTTGTAATCAAAAGATATATTTTAATTATAATAACAATATTATAATATTATTTATTTCTTTCTCTTTTTTTTTTTTTTTTTAAGAAGTCTATATAACTTATATATATATATATATATATATAGAGTCCGGATCAGGTCCGGACTCCCGGATTTTATAAAATCCGGACCTTTTTTTTTTTTTTTTTTTCCTTTTTTTTTTTTGAAACAACTAAAAAAAAAAAAAAATTTTATGGAACTGAAATTTTTTCATAATACAGTGTTTTGGGCGTGATTTGGATGCCTATAACGAAATATGTCTGTACAGTCTGGGCAGACTGTACATACATTGGTTGGGGTAGGTGTTAAAAACACGCCCAAAACACTTTATTACGGAAAAATTTCAGTTCCATAATTTATTTTTTTTTTTTTTTTTTTAGTTGTTTCAAAAAAAAAAAAAGCAAAAAAAAAAAAAATTTTGGGGTCCGTATTTTAAGTCCAGTCCGGGAGACCGGACTGGATCCGTGGTGTGTATATATATATATATATATATATATATATATATATATATATATATACAGAACTGATCCAGTCCGGGAGTCCGGACTGGATCAAAATCCGGTCCAAATTTTTTTTTTTTTTTTTTGCTTTTTTTTTTTTTGGAACAACTAAAAAAAAAAAAAAAAAATTTATGGAACTGAAATTTTTCAATAATACAGTGTTTTGGGTGTGTTTTTAATACCTACCCCAACCAATGTATGTACAGTCTGCCCAGACTGTACAGACATGTTTCGTTATAGGCATCCAAATCACACCCAAAACACTGTATAATGTAAAAATTCCAATTCCATAAATTTTTTTTTTTTTTTTTTTAGTTGTTTCAAAAAAAAAAAAACAAAAAAAAAAAAAAAAAAAAAAGTCCGGATTTTAACAAAATCCGGGAGTCCGGACTGGATCCGGATATATATATATATATATATATATATATCGAATTTGCATAATTAAGCACATATATTTTTATATATGTAACGAATCAGTAGGAATTAGTAGCAGTAGGAATTAGCAGCAGAAGTAGGTAGATTCTTGAAAAAACATTATATATATATATATATATATATATATATATATATATATATATATATATATATATATATATAATGCATACACCCATCTAGGCTGAAATATACTTAAATGTACATAGGTTGTGCAGATGCTCGTAATCGCCTCCTTTTCTTTTCCTTTCAGACGAATAATGGCTTGAGTATACAATAGGGTTTGTGTTAGTTATTTATTATCAATATTTTATTAATTCTCCTAACTCTAATAGGATTTATTATCCACACATAAATTAAACCTAATTAATTTAAAAGCCCAATTTTATCAAATTAATTTATCCACACTTATTAATATTTATTAGCCCATATAAATTAAATGATTAGTTTGACCCAATAAATAACAAAGTCCAAACAATATGTTTTAAGAATATAAATTTATTATTATTATTATTATTATTATTATTATTATTATTATTATTATTATTATTATTATTATTCGGGATATTACATTACATCCCCCTTAAAAAGGATTACGTCCCCAGAATCAAAAGAATGAATGTACTTAATTATCAAAAGATGCGGATACTCCACTCGAATAGACTCCTCTATCTCCCAAGTAGCTTCCCGCTCCGAATGATTTTACCACAAGACTTTAACAAAAGGAATTATCGTCTTCAATTTTAATTTAATCAATTATTTAATTATCTACTAAAAGAATTTAATTTTCCAAACAAAACAAGGAAGAATAGAGAAACAAAATCATTTACTTTTTCCAATATAAATACAATTGTATAAAATAAAAGTAATTAATATTTAATTATATATAAAAAAAATGGGTCATTACGTTTTTCACCCCTTAAAATAATTCCGTCCTCAAAATTCAAATAAGTTACAAAAAAAAATATTTTATTTAAATTACATAAATATTCATAAACTTTAGTTAAGACGTAGCGTCGCCATTTGTAACGATCAACGCGAATAAGTCATTGGTCCACGTAATTATCAATATACTTGTAAAAGATTCGTCAGCTACTGTGTCAAGCCTGAATTGGTAAGGTTCTTCGCGTTGCATCAAATTAGATCACATGATCCACCGTTGGTGCGGGCCGTCGCTAATATCTTTGAGTTTAATTCTTGTAAACTTACTCTTCGGAACATAATTCAAAATCACAAAAAAATCTCTTTATCCAAATATGATTCAAATACCCAAAATATTAAAAATTATCTTTAATTCATAAAACGTTTATGTTCCACACATGACAAAGATTTAACAAATTATTTTTATTTTATTTACATAAAATCATACAAAACTCCAAGAATATCGGATAAACCAAACAACTCAACAAATTATATCAACTTTTCGTAAATCCTCAAGAGTTTCAAAATATTCAAACCTCAATTCGAACTAGCTAGTTCTTAAATATTATTACACCAAAGAATATACTACTAAGATCTTTTTATCATCATATCAACTCTAAGTCAAATATTCTACTATCTGCATAAGCAAACTATAAATATTCAAGATTTCTCAAAATTAATTGAATTTCATCACTTACTATCTAATCATATAATAAATCAATCATCCCTTATTGCAAACCTTAATCCAATAAATTTCAATGTCTCCCTATACTATCACAAAAAAATTTCATAGAACATAACTCCAATATCCTACTAGAAAATAACCACAAAATTGATCATTAACTCCAAATGATTAATATAATTACCTCAAATATCAACAACTCAAATTATAAGAAAGCCTCTATACTTAATAATTTTCACTTTATCATAGTATACCATCAATACATAAATCTCAAATTATCCACAAACTTAACATAAATCATAACCTAACTAAAATCAAATCCTCAATTCAACGATCATAATGATTGTCACAAAAATATAACTTTAACAAATAATTTTTCCAAAATCAAATTCTCGTCGATACAAATAATCACATCATAATCGTATAATAATTTCTTAACTGAATAAAATAAGACATTATTCTCCTTAATGATCCAATCACAATCTTTAACTAATATTATTGCTCAAACTCATAACAATAATAATCTTAACAAATTATCTCGCATTTCTCAAATCAACTACAACTCAAAGAGCTAAAAACACTTGGTCAAAATCAAGACCAATCACATAGAGAACAAAATCGAATCAAACTCCCATGTCTACCCAGTGATTTACCCACAACTCACAAGTCAAACCTAAATAGGTTTTCTAAAAGAAAGAACCTAAGCTCTGATACCATCTCTGTAACACCCCCTTCCCGAAAAGGAAATGGAGGTTACGTGCAAAGTACAACAAACCTCGAAATAAGTAAACAGGGCACTAATAACTTCAAAATATATAATAATGATATCCATCAATGAAGTACTAATTATAATTCTCCAACTAGAGTCAAAATAATCAAAACTTAAAATTCGAAACAACCTAGATGGTCAAAGGCAACTCTCTCATCACACTAGCCATGAATCACCTCTACAAACCTGCCAGAAGAAAAACACAGCATGAGCCAATTGCCCAGTACGGATACAGATATACAAAAGATATACAACTGATATACCGAAAATAACTGAGACAAACTACTGAACAAAGCCTCAAGTGTAAATACTGACAAAAATATAATCTCCAAATATTTGAATGGAATATATCTGAATCAACAGAAGAGTAAATAAATAACGAACTGAAGTAACTAACTCAATGAATTAAACTGAATAGAAACAACCAAAATCAATACAATGAGATAATAGACTGAATCAAATGGTTGGGTGTTATTTCATACCAAATGAGCTCAGAAATACACATTGTCACACAGGCAAGTCAAACTAATGCCACACAGACAAATCAAATGATGCCACATAGGCAACCAAAATAATGCCACACAGACAAATCACACATTGGACCGCGAATCCAAATGTATGCAAATCGAATAGGTGTGTTTGGCACAACATCATAAATCCGCTGAACAGAAAACTAGGGTTAACTCATACGCCTCCCACAACAAAATACCAAATGGCCCACTTCCTCTGGAGCCCAAAACGGAGACGCCGTGGACTAATCACACCACCACGGAAAGTGTCATGTCTCTCGTGCCAAGACGACATGCCAGTGGTACCCCCACAGGTGGTTATAACTCAAGTATACACTACGATATATTCTAACAAAAATACTATGTCACAACACATGTAACATAATACCAACAAAAGGGTTCTATATGTACATGTTGAACCAAATTAAATTATAGTCACAAGGTCTCAAAAATAAGGTAGTAACATGTATCGCTCTACAATTATCAAAAATAAATACTAAACATGATATCCTAATTCAAAGAGTACAAATACGAGTCATGTGTATCAACTCCAAAATGAAACTAATATATTTATTTCACATGAAACAATTATGTGAAATCATAACATAATTCGAAATAAGGAAACAAACGAACAAATCAAATTAAACAAGAGTATCGCTGAAAGAGTACGGAATCCGTACTTGATACTTACAAACTATTTATAGCACACTCCACAAAATCTTACCCTCAAATGCCAACAATATAAAATTAATACGAAACGTTATACACCCATCTAGGCTGAAATATACTTACATGTACATAGATTGTGCAGATGCTCGTAAGTTCTTCTTTTCTTTTTCTCTTAGCCGCCGCCTCCTTTTCTTTTTCTTTCAGACGAATAATGGCTTGAGTATACAATAGGGTTTGTGTTAGTTATTTATTATCAATATTTTATTAATTCTCCTAGCTCTAATAGGATTTATTATCCACACATAAATTAAACCCAATTAATTTAAAAGCCCAATTTTATCAAATTAATTTGTCCACGCTTATTAATATTTATTAGCCCATATAAATTAAATGATTAGTTTGACCTAATAAATAACAAAGTCCAAACAATATGTTTTAAGAATATAAATTTAATATATTATTATTATTATTATTATTATTATTATTATTATTTTCACGATATTACAGGACAGTTGTTTATTTATGTTGTGTTTGGAAGAATAACCTCTTTTCGGGGCTATTGTTGTCCCTCGGGGTTATTTCCTAGGCTTTGACTGCTATTGCTATCTCCGGTGTTTGATTTGATATATACCACGTGGCTGTCTCCGTGGTTTGAGATTTACTGTAGTCCTCCGGAGCTGTCTCCGGGGTAGAAAAGACGTTTTTGTCATCCAGCATAGTTAGTCCAAGGAAAGCAAAATTTTGAGTGTCTACAGCCAGTTAAATTAATTTGATAAATATCATCTGCTAGATTAAGATATGTATTAATCAAACGATATTATATCTAATCATTAGTAGCGATTATTGATACTTGATTGTGGACAAGCTTTTGGGTATTATTAAGATTTTCAGAAGACAAGTTAAATAATTTCTGATTGTGTAATTGTTGCTTAAAATAACCTAATTCTCATTCTTCATGCTTCTGTCATATTATTACAGCCTAATTGTCAAGGCACAATATTATTACAGTATTCCGAATTGTGTTGGCTCGTTTACAGCCTTAGCTCCACGTGCAAATCTAGTTGTAATAAAAATCACAATTATTGTTTCCACATTAGTGACTTTTTTTGGGTTTCTTTTTCTGAATATTTACTTTTTATTCGTAATAAAAATCTAATTGTCATCTATGATCAGTACGGGTACATAATTTTGATATTTATTTAAAAAGAAATTAAACAATCGAATTTGTTGAGAAATTTTATAGCTGCCTTGAATTGGTAGTCATCCATCCTCAATAATCTCCATCCTTGAACATCAATACATCATAATACAATTATTTTTATCAAATAGACAAAAAAAATTTTAAAAAAATATTAATTAATATTATTATCCTTCCTGCTTAGGTTGGGGAGTTAGTTATATTGATATTTAGTGCTTTCAAGATAAGACTTTTCTATTCGTACAAATGATATTCTTTATTATAGCTTGGCGAATTATACAAATGATATTTGTGTTTATCATATATTTTTTTTAAGGGGCATTAATGAATGCATGTGATATACATTACTCAAATCTGTGTATATCTCTATTCACACCTCTAATCATGCTTCATATTGCAATATTTTAGTAATTACAAAAAAAAATAGTTATATATTACATTACTCAACGAGGGATCAATGATTAAAATTTGAAGGATTTAGATCAGGTGGGCTAGTGATCTGATATCAACTTAATAAAAAAATGCCAACGTGACTCATTTTTAATATAAATTGGTCTGTGACCACTCAACTACTTTGATTATTTTTATATTTATTATTTTGATAAGTCATCATAGAAAACTTGGCATGCATATTTAAGTACATAAATAACAAGATTCGTCTAGAGCTACTATATTATATGTACGGTTTTCAATTTCAATTATTATTGGCAAAAGATTTCACGGATTTCGACTTCTAAAGTTAGACTTATCCAGCTCTCAAGGAGTTAATCGTTTTGAGGAGACCCATAATTAAAGTTTTTTAGGTTAAGATTTTATGGGAGTGTCAACTCCCAATATATTTCTAGTTGATCCTACCTACAAAAAATAAGAATAAAGATGCAATAATTGATAAACACAAAGATCATTTGTACAATTCGGCAAGCTATAATAAAAAATATCATTTGTAGGAATTGAAAAGTCTTATCTTGAAAGCACTAAATTTTACTACAATATAGTCCCCTAACCTATGCAGGAAGGATAATAATATTAATTATTAAAAATATTTTTTTTAATCTTTTTCTAAATGATAAAAATAATTGTATTATGATGTATTGATGTTGAAGGATGGAGATTATTGACGATGGATGACTATCGGTTCAAGCCAGCTATAAAATTTCTGGCTTACTTGTTGGTTTTGCGAGACTGAATAAATAATCTTTCAATGTAGTTTTGCATTAATACTCCCTCTATTTAAAATAAGAAAATTAATATTTCTACAAGTATATTTAATAATAGTAATTCTATAAGTTCTTCTTAACATAAATAGTAAGTGAGATCCACCTCATATGAGAGAATATCTTATAAAACTATCAAGTTCAAATTTATTTACAGAAATATCAATTCTTTAACATAAATGATTAATAGTGATATGGGAGAGTGGTGATACTTTGTCAAATTAAGGGCGAGGATAGGGGTGTAAACGGATATATACGGATTCAGATACAGTAGTATCCGCATTTGTTTATTTGCGAATACCTTTAAATCGAATACGGATAATATCTGGGGTTTTTTTCGAATACGAATAATATCCGTGTTTTTTTCGAATATGGATGGGGACGAATACGAATTTTTGGGTTACCATTTACCGCCCTAACGATAGCTAGAATAAAAAAATAATGAGTTTTAAAATATAGTTTATTAATAAACGAAAGTTAATTTATTTATTTTTAATAAATATTTAAATACAATAATCAGTGTTCTAAATTACAATTCAATTAAATTCTCGTCATTTTTGAAATCCTAAATTTCAAAATGAATACTCTACTTATTAATGTTTAGATGTTCATTTAATGTGTGTAGAGTAATATTATAGTGTGTATGAATATTTATAATTTATAATTAGATTCAAAAGTTTACATTGAATATTTAATTATTATTTTTCTCAAATACTTGATTAAAACTTTAATAATATGTTTATGCGAACTTTTATTTATAATTTATCCTCAATATATAGATTACAATTTACATAATTATAAAAAGTTTATTTTATTTTATTATATTTATGGAGAGTGCGAGTTATAATGTATATGCAATAATTGACAACTAGTTAATTCAACTTGATCCAAAATTTACTTTGGACTTACTTTAAATATTTGGACTTCTAATTTTTAAATAATAGGGCAAATGAAAGTGATAAATACTCCCTCCACCTAAAAATTCATAAACGTGAATTATTTATTCAATTTCCTTCTAGATTAATTCTAAATTAATTTGGACTTAACAAATTTTAACAATAAAATAATATTGTTCATTGTTCTCGCCTCCCAACATTGCAAGTAATTTTTGAAAGTAAAAAACTTATAACAAGAGCTTGTTCTTCTAGTATATATATAATTTTCTTGATAAATGATACATTTTAGATATTTTAACTTTATAATAGTAAAAATCTATTTTCTATACATAAATCAATTTATTTCAGTTTATTAATATTAGAATAAAAGTGTTATTTCCTACTTTTTTAGAAGTGAAATGATATAGTTTTAAAATAATTTTCGTATTATAGTGAAAACTAATTATTATATAAGGAATTCCACTTTAAAAAAATTATTTTGCTTATTATAATATACTCTCTCCATTCCATATTAACTGACGTTTTACACTCTTTGAGTTATTTCAAAATATTTGACGTTTAATGAAATCAAAGCATAATTAATATTTTTTTCTTCCAAATTTATCTTTATCCCTCTTTTCCAATAAGTGTGTAATTAATGCATGTTATAAAAGATTACTAAAATTAAGAACAATGATGATTAGAGGAAAGAGAGCATTCTCATTTTATTTTTATGTGTATCACTTATTTTACAATGCTATTATTTATAGATATAAGAACATCAATACTAGGAGGTTACAAAACTCAAAGGTCATGAGTTTCATAACTCAATGGACATGAGAGTTTCAAAATCATTATAATCAAAGATAAGAAGAATGAATCTAGACATCCATTATAATTTTATAACACTCCCCCTTGGATTTCTATTGCATAGTCATACGCATTGAAAGCTGCCTCATTAAAAACCTCACTAGGAAAACCCCAATGGGAAAAAACATTGGTTAAGGAAAAAGAGTGCAGCGCGTATTAGCTCTCCCTCATGAATGTATCCTTAAATTCTTCAGCTGTCGCATTCCAATATTGCGATGTAATCTTTCAAATGTTGTAGTTGTAAATGCTTCGGTGAACAAATCTGCTAGATTATATTTTGATCGAATTTGTTGAACATCAATGTCACCACACTTGTCATGTTGGGAAGTTGTTATGGAGATTCTGAGTCCAATTACTATGGAAGACTAAAGGAAGTGGTTGTGCTCAATTATCCATGGGCTAAAAAGGTCGTTTCATTTAAGTGTCGCTGGTTTGATACTGAAAAAGGTGTTAAAGTTGATCGTAATAGAATCGTCACAGTAGATATAAAATCGAATTTACAGTCTGATGACGTATTTGTGTTAGCCAGCCAAACAAGTCAAGTGTACTACGCCCCTAATGTCATAAATTATAGAACCCCATGTTATATAGTTGTGACAACGAAGAATCAGTCATTTGATGGTACTAATCTATCTCGAACGGATGACCCTTTGCAAGAACAAGTTAACAATCTAGGCCACGTTGTGCTATATGATGACGATGTGTTGGTTGATGATGTCGTTGACGTACTCGATGTTGACGAAGTGGAGGAAGATGTTGTTGTCAGTCCGTATGTGATGGTAGAAGATGATACTGAGGAAGAAATTGATACAGAAGAGGAAGAGACAGAATTAGAGGATGAAAATAATGTTGACGCTGACGGGTTTGACGACGTACTACTTCTTCACTAATTGGTGTTTTGTAAATATTATACAACTAAAAACAAAGCTCATTATATATAATAATTGTAATGAAATTTAATTGATGTCATCATATCTATGACTGTTATTTCAGTAGTACAGCTATGCCTCGACATAGCGGTGGAGGTGGCCGTGGTGGTGGCCGCTCCAAATCGGATGACGGCTCCTAGGGGCGGGTCGTCTTCAGATGCTAGTGAGTTGATTTCTTTTTTGGCTCAGTAATATTTTTTCCATAACTATATTATACATTCATTTACTATTTTTTGACAATGTCATAACTATATTAAACATACAGATGCTAGACGTCGGCGTCAGCAGGGGCCTAACCTCGGTCGATTAGGTTGTCCGCCGGCAATACCTGACACAGTTCCAGTTGATGTCGACTCGTCTGTGTAGATTTCAACTATAATATATCACTTATGTTCAATTAGAATGATATTATTATTTGATTAATAAATTAAAATATTCTTAATAAATTTTGTATTCTAGTATTATGGATCCTGTCACTAAGGCGACCGTACACGCCATCTGCCTGGCGCATCTCCCTACTGGTTTCATGCGATTTAGCCAGTACTCGCGGTACGATGCCAGCTTCACGGTGACAGTGTTGCGGGAGTTTCACGTAAGTCAAATTACATATATTAAATCAAGGTCCATGTTATTTATATATTGTTTAAATAATTAATTATACGTATATTATGTTTGTTTGATAGAGATACTACATATACAAGGTCGGCATCACTGAGGCGGATGGCGACACCGTTATCATTTCCCACATCTCGAAGAATTATGCCGGCTGGTTGTACAAGATGCTACAGAGGGAAGTCCAGGGCGGTAGAAGAATTTCTCGGGACTACTTTGCGAGAGCATCAGCTGTCGGCAGTATCAGATGCAACATGGGCTGCGATGTGTGCATACTGGGATGATGTTGCGTTCAAGACCAAGTCAGAGCAGATGACGAAGAATCGCAGCAAGCTGCGAGTTGTACATACTTCTGGCTCGCAGTCGTTTCAGGAGGTTAAGTCGGTTTGTATTTTCCTTTAGTTTAGTTTAATATTAAACTGCAACTATAGTAAATTAAGGTGATATTATTTAATGTATATGATTTAGGCCATTCAGAGTAGCTTGGGTCGACCTCCTACTATGATGGAGTTCTGGAATAGAGTCCATATGTCGAAGGGCTCTACTTTGGGGTCGACGATGTCTCCAGCAGCACTAGCTATACGGGTAATACATTTACTATAATAAATATTATTTAGGATAATATTACGTAATTTATATGATGATACCAAGATAACTCACATGTACATATATCAAATTGCAGGAGCGATTTGAGAAGCTCTGCAGCCAGCGTATAGCGGAGTTGCAGGCTGCTAGGGGCGATGCTAAGACGTTAGATTCCACCGTCCCTCCGCCCGAGATTAGTTTATCTCAGGACGAGGAGACGGCTCTTTGGGTCGCGTCTCAAGATACTCCCACTAATACTACCGGCCGGTATCGAGTGCTGGGGTTACCGAGGATACCAGTCTATACACTTCGAAGAGGTATAATATTTTAATTTATTTCTTTTTTATGAATAAAGTAAACTTATAATATTATTCATGTTATATTTATTTTTATAGGCTCTAGCCAGCGTCAGCGTCCGAGAGCCCCTGTGGGACCATCACATACGGGCACTGGCTTAGACGATGCTTTGTTCTAGCGTGTTATGGATGCGATGTCGGAGTGGTTTGAGACTGATTCGATGTTCCATCGTCAAGACTTGCCCAGCCGTTCTCGCCACCATCAACTTGCGCAGGACGTTGCAGTTAGTGCCACCGCCGAGAGTACGAGTATCCCTCCAGAGCAGTGGGTCACGATATGCGACGAGATTGTTCGGATGGTGGTTACCTTAGTCGAGGACGCGTTTGGGCCGATGTTGAGTCAGCGCTCAACTGCTCAAGTATACTATTCGTTTTAAATTCAAATATATATTATGCATGTTATTTCATTTTCATTTAGTTATCTTTAACTGAATCATATATATGGACTAATGAGTTACATTATATTGTATCAACAGGGTGACGAACGGACTGACGAGCGGGATGACGATGATGACGATTTTCATACTCCAGAGTAGCGTCAACGCCTGCCCGATGATCCTCCTCACACCGGGGGCTCTACCAGCTTGACTTAGTTTACATTCTTTTATAGTTTACATTATTTTTGACTTAGTTTACATTCTTCTGAGTTACATTATTTTGTAGTTTACATTATTTTTGACGTATTTTAGTTTAAACCTTGTCATTACTTTGGATTGAAATATCTCTTTACTTTAGTTTTGTTGCAGTTTAATGGGATGTTTGTAGTTTAATGGAATGTTTTAATGGGATGTGTTAGTTCCCAGTAGGCACACAATAGATCTAGAAGGGGGGGTTGAATAGATCTTTTTTAATTACAAATACTTTTCTCGTTTATTTTGTATTGTTAATGATTTAGCATATGAAAACATAAGAATCTTATCAAGCACAGCAGAATAAGTAAAAGATCCCCTTCATTGATATATTCATAATCATATATACATTATTCTTAGAGTTAGTTCAGTGATAAGCAGTTAATACATACATAGCAATTATAGAAGTTAAGTGCATAATGTAAATGACATAAAGTAAAAGACAAGGGATTTTAAGTGGTTCAGAGAATCAAGCTCCTAATCCACTCTTCTGCTTTCAACTAGCAGGATTTCCACTAAGGAAGGGCAGCACCTTGAATCACTAAGATTCCTTCAAGGCCAGCATCCTTGGAAATTTAGTTCACTAAGAACTCTTCAAGGCCAGCAACCTTGGAACTTCTCTAGTTTCCTAGGAACTCTTCAAGCCCAGCAAGCTTGGAACTTCATTTAGTCCCTCCGAACAAGGACACCTCAGGCCTTGACTTCTTCTTCTTGTTGTTGTTGATGTTATTATTGTTGGTGATGAGCTACTAAGATGTCTTTAATCTTGAACATCTTATGCACTTAGCAGCTTGGCGTAGTCCTCTTGACATTCTTCTTTGAGTCTGGACTACTTCTTCTTTGGTGCAACTGATCTTCATTCTGTTTTTGCTCATCTTCATATGATGTCAGCTGTGCACCATCACCACTTCCAACCCTTCTTGACTGGATGGCAAACATGGTTCTGCACTTGTTCTGGTTTAGCTTTAGGTTCATGGTGATTCGTAGAGTGGCTCTCTGGATCTTCTTTTTACTTTGCCACTCTTCTGAATGCTATCTTCTTGTCCTTCTCGGGTCTCAGCTTATCTGCCATCTTCAGTGGCATTCTCATCTTTGTTGAATGAAGCTTTATTCTGTTCAAGTCCTTCTTCTAAGGCTGCTTCACTTCCACCTTCGTAGTCTCAGTGTCACTGAGACTTTTTCATGTAAAGCTCTGGTGGAACTCGTAGAGTCAACAATATAGCATTCCAACAACTCAACAATTCTGTAACATAGCAATCATCAGCAACTCTTGATCGTTGAAGCTCTAGCTTATTTATACTCATTCCCAATCTTCCCATTAGTATATAGCCGTTGAAATCTATTTGAATTGCTTTGCAGATCTCGAGTTATTTGGTGTAGACTGCAGATGTGACATGACATCTCCTTTATGACTTTTCTGACACTGCAGTCTACCGTAAGACCCCAACTTATTAATGAATAAAATCAATTTTCCTCTAATTATTATTGTGAATAATAAGGTATTAATTTTATATAATACTTTGGTTATGGGTAAAATGTACAAAATTTTCAAAATAAGCAAGTGGTTATAAAATATTCATTTGTCGGGAAATATTCGTTTGGTCATGGAATATTCTTTCTGTTGAGGAATATTCATACGACGGCGCAACCATTTGTGGGCCCCATAACAGATAATGGTCGGATGAAGAAAATGACACAATTGAATAACGGCTTAGTTGTTACCGTTAACACTGTTGGAATACCCGGTGATTAAAATACAGTAATATGCGTGGTTGCACAGTAGCACATGATATTGCACAATATTATTGAATTATTGATTCTTATGTAAGACGGCACTACTTAATAATTGTTACAGTAATTACTGTTCAATATTTTATTTTATTTATTCAATAATTACTGCGTTGATATTTTATATTATTATTGCTCAATAATTGTCACTGCACATCATCTATATTATTAGATCAATAATTCATATTATTTGGAATAATATTATTAGATATCATTATTGGCAATGTCTAGAAAGTTTTGTCAAGGAGAATTTTGGTCACCTAATTGCGCGCCAGTAAGAAGAAATCCTTATTGGAAAGCCCCCTCTTTCCTGGGAACTGTCTGGTTGTCATAATTGTGATTCTGTAATATTATTTATGAATATTTAATTATTGATTTATATGATAAGGAAATATTTATTTTATATGGATATAAATGATGGATATATTTATTTTTATGTGGATAAAAATGAAGAAATTAATGCTGAGGTGTTTTATCAGTATTTTGTCGGTGTGAAGGTATTAAAAATCATCCGTTTGTGGATTGTGGATATTTTATGTTTGGAATTTGGAAAAACTCAACGCTACAAAGCTGTAGAGAATTTGATTTCAGGCAGAATGGATATAAAATTCATATTTTTCTGATAAACGGGCTATTTTCTATGAATTATTGAAGTTTCGGATAATAAAATGATTTTTATTAAATTTATGGGTGGGACCCACTTTGGTTAAAAACTTGTGGGCTGCTGGAAATTGTTCAAAGGTGGTGGCTGGTCTTGGTCATGATAGCATACGTAGAATTGTTGTTTTAAAAATTAATATTTTATTAATTTAGTCTCCTATGACGTTCTAGTATTTTCCTATAAATAGACGCTTATGTTATAATTGAAAATCACACCAGAAACAAGTTTTCTTTCTCTCTAGATTATCAAGCGTATTTTTGTGAGTATTATTGATACTTTGAGAGTTGCTATTCAGTACAAGTTCTGTCAACACTATATCCGAAATTCAGTCAGAAGTACGGTTATTTTGAGGTAAGGAATGTTATTTTCTTCCTAAATGATATTATTTTCTTCAATATCATTATACCAAAATATTGGTCTGAACTTTTTATCAAATTTGGAACTTTTTATGTCGGGGTTACTATTCACGTATACGACACTATTCACCGAAAAAATAAAATTATCTTTTTTTGTCCAAAATGTCTATTATGGTTACTATCTTTGATTGTATCCATGTTTGATCTTTATTTTTGAATTATGCTTCAAAATTGGTTATTATGAAGTATTATTGATCTTGGATAAACTGTGATATGAATCCCTAATATTTGTCCTTCTGTCTCACTAGATTCGTTTTCTTTAAAATATTTTTCATCATCCTCAGTCCTAAATGATGATATCACTGAATATCTTTGGCCTGTAGTGCAAAGATGAATGATTACCTAATGAATATCTTTGGCTCGTAATGCAAAGATGAACAGGTGTTGAGATGAACATGACCAACTGGTGATACAAATGAATATCTTTGGCCTGTAGTGCAAAGATGAATATTTGATTCAAGATGTATATTGATTGATGTTACAGGGATAAAATATTGATGATGGACTTTTAAATCTTAGAAGATAGTAGAATTCTTTCTCTACTTGACTCTTCTAATGGATTATTATTTCCGCTGTAGTTGTTGATCTAAAACTTGTTGTCTATTATATTTTATCAGATTTTCCCTGTTGAAGACTAATGATAATTTGTTGTATATTATCTTAGTCATAATATTTTTTACTGGGCTAGTTGAGCTCATCCTTTTCCTTTTTGTTCCATTGTTCTTCTCAGGAGGAGAGAATTTAGCGGGAACTAGCTGGGGTATGGAGTGATAATTCAAGATAGTTGTTTAGCAGTCCTCACTATTTTTATAAAATAGTGTATCAATAATTGTAATGAGGACTCCTTTTGAGTTTGTATACTCTCTAGTATACAATATTTGTATTCAAACTCACAGTATATATGTTGTCGTATTTTGCACGGCAATTATATTACTGAAGTTGTATTTGTTTCTGTACCATGTATATGGCGACTCAAGATGGGTGATGTATACCTGTTTTGGGGGCGTCACAGTTGGTATCAAAGCTTAGGGATATAATCTCTGGCTGAGATGTGAGATAAGAACTAGGAGGGGAGAGACGGGGAATTCCTTCGCTAGTATGACCTGACTAAGTTTATTTGGTCGGTCAGAGTATATGGATAATATATGACATGACTATTAACCCTTGTTTTATGGCAGTATTTAAGAATGGCAGCTGAGAACATTAATAATAGAGTAAATCAGACCGTGGAGACACCTTTGATCACCACCCAGGGGAACGTGCAACAGGAAGGCAATATTCCTCCTGTAAATAACACTACCGAATAAATGATGAATGATGGGATGTTTAGAAGTTTTTTGCAGTTTATGCAAAACCAGACGAGGGAGAGTCGTGCACAAAATACGGGTGGAAATGATAGCATTGCGCGGCTTGTCACAGCCAAGCAGTTCAAAGAGTTGGGACCACCAAAATTTAAGGGAAAGCCGGATCCAATCATGGCGGAAACGTGGGTCGAGCAAATTACCAAGATATTCGATGTCTTGGGATGCACGGAAGAACAGAAGGTTCAATTCACCGCCTTTATGTTTTGCGGTGAGGCAAACTACTGGTGGGAGTCTGTGAAGCGTACCTAGCCAGCCGCACTCAGCATTTCTTGGGAAACATTTCAGAAACTATTCAATGATAAGTACTTTCCTGAAAGTATTCATCATATGAAGGAGGTGTAGTTTATCAGACTGAAACAAAACAACATGACGGTGTCCCAGTACGAGGCGAAGTTTACAGAGTTATCAAGGTTTGCACCTCATTTGGTCAAAAATGAGGAACGGATGACAAGGATGTTTCTGAGAGGTCTAAAACCCGAGATTCGGCAATATCTTATCTCTCATAAATTTTCTTTATATTCAGATGTTATAAACAGTGCTCAATTATTAGAGCGAGATAATGATTATGTTCGACCAAGGGACCACAACCAGGGTCATACCGGTGGCGGTAGTCATCGGGGCAATGAAAACCAGCAGGGAGGAAAGCATTCAGATAAAAGCGGTAATCACTCTGGTGGTAATCATGGCCTTGATAATAGAAGGAGCGAGTCGGGAGGAGATTTCAAGAGGAGAAGGTACAACAATGATAATGTGAAGACGTCATCACAAACATCAAATGTTTTTAGGGGAGGAAAACGAGCACCGATCGTTTGTTACAAATGCGGGAAGGAGGGACACATCAGCCCAAACTGCCCACAACAATCCAAGGTGTGTTATAACTGTAGAAAGGAAGGTCATATAGCTAGAGATTGTCTAGTTCCGAAACCAAGTTCAACAGGGATGGTGACTCCAAAGGTTGTCCCGGACAAGTCAAAGTCGGTGATTCCTGGAAGGGCGTTTGTCGTGACTGCACAAAATGTGAGGAACCCAAACGAGGTGATCACGGGTAAGCTAATCATAAACTCTTGCAAAGTTTATACCTTATTAGATACCAGTTCTACCCATTCTTTTATCTCTCCTGCTTGTGCTCAACGTTTAAACTTGACTCCAGAGAAATTACACCTTGACTTATCTGTTGAGACTCCGTTAGGAGAAACTTTTATTACATCTACTGTCTATAAATCTTGCTTGATTCAAGTCGGTACCATAACATTACCTTCCGACCTTATTTCGTTGAAAATTATTGCATTTGATGTGATTTTAGGGATTGATTGGTTAACCACGCATCATGCTAAAATTAATTATTTTCATAAGGTTGTTAGTTTTCATATTCCTAACCAACCTATTATGCGAATTCAAACAACCAAACCATTAAAGTCAATCACTGTCATATCAAGCCATAAAACTATTCATTTATTGAAAAATAGATGTCAAGCTTTCTTAGCCCATGTCACAGACTTAAACAAAAACACGTCAGATTTGAAAACTATTTCCGTTGTTAGTGAATTTCCTGATGTATTTCTTGAAGAACTTCCCGGTTTACCCCCAGAACGTGAAATTAAATTCTTTATTGACATTGAACCTGGTACAAAGCCCATTTCTAAAACCCCATATCGAATGGCTCCTATTGAACTTCAGGAGTTAAAGGTTCAACTACAGGAGTTGTTGGATGATGATTGGGTAATATACCCATGAATTATATATATTTGGACTTAAGTTATTGTATTCTCAAGTTATTTAGAAGCATTTTTAGTGTATTTAGTTGTTTTGTAGATTCGGGAGCTGCTTGGGCATTTCTGGGAATTTCAAGCTTTTAATGGCATGACAGTAAATATTTAGCCTACAGCGCCGGGGCGCTCTATCCTTTGTTAATCCTAATGCCGGGGTGCTGGGGCGGAACCTCAGTTGACCGAGACGCGAGCGTTGACTTTTCGGTTGAATTGATTATTGAAGGTTATTTGAAGCCTAATTGGATTGGGATTGTGGAAGCTATAAAAAGAGATTAAGTGCTGAAATTAAGCATCATTCATTATTCATTCATTGGAGGCTACACAAAGGATTACTTGAAGACTAAGGATTGGCTACAGAGTTTTCTTCTTCTTCTCCTTATTTTCAATTTATAATTCTTTAAGGATGATTTGCAAACGATTATTGGTTTTTATTTCCGTTATGAACTAATTCTTTAATTAAGATTTTAATTGAACCTTTTTATGGCTATAAATTAGTTATTCAGTTTATTCTAATTATTTATATTGAAGTGAATTGTTTATCATGCCTTGCATCTATTGATTAATTATTTGGCCAATAATTACCTTGTTACTCTAGAAGGAATTGTAAGAGGAATTCTAGGGTTAGAACTGGGTTTGATAACGTGTGACTTAGTTATTTTCACAGTGAATAATTAGGTTTGTGAATTGAATGAAAATATTTGGTCACCGCATGTAACACATAAGGAATTGGAATTGAAGGAGTTTAATTCATTTGTTTTGCATAGGAATATAGCAAGATTAATCTGGATTAAATAGAAGTCAGTTGATTACTTGGAAAAGGACTTTTGACATTTGAGAATTCCTGTTGACAATTCAGTAGACATAATATTTGGGATAATCGTGTAATTGAGTTATAGTTCATAATTGGGGATATTGAAGTCTTAATCCTTATTTATCGGAAATCATTCATTAAAATCTTAGTTTATTTATTTGCCTATTTTAGAATAATATCTTTGATTGTTTAATTTAGTTTTAATATTTCAGAAAATCATAATTTATCATTGTTTAAATAAAATTGGGTTGATATAGTGCTAGTAGTTGGAATTTATTAATTAGAATTCTCTGTGGGATCAACACTCTATTTTATCACTTTATTACTTGTTGACCGTATATACTTGCACGTATTCTTTGATTGTGAAATCAACCAACATTGGACATCGGTTTTATTCGTCCTAGTACATCTCTTTGGGGTTCTTCTGTGTTATTTGCAAAGAAGAAAGACGGGAGTATGCGACTTTGTATCGACTACCGAGAATTGAATCATGTCACTATCAAGAATAGGTATCCGCTACCTCGCATTGATGACCTGTTTGACCAGTTGCAAGGAGCACAATTCTTTTCAAAAATCGATCTTCGTTCTGGATATTATCAGCTAAAAATTAAAACTGAGGATATTCCAAACACTACCTTCAGAACTCGGTACGGGCATTATGAATTCTTAGTCATGTCTTTTGGATTGACTAATGCTCATGCTGCTTTAATGGATATGATGAACCGTGTATTCAAGGAATATTTGAATTAGTTCGTTGTTGTCTTTATTGATGACATTCTCATCTATTACAATATTTGATTGAAATTTTCTTTTTTTGTCCAAAATGTCTATTATGGTTACTATCTTTGATTATATCCATATTTTGATCTTTATTTTTGAATTATGCTTTAAAATTGGTTATTATGAAGTATTATTGATCTTGGATTAACTGTGATATGAATCCCTAATATTTGTCCTTCTGTCTCACTAGATTCGTTTTCTTTAAAATATTTTTCATCATCCTCAGTCCTAAATGATGATATCACTGAATATCTTTGGCCTGTAGTGCAAAGATGAATGATTACCTAATGAATATCTTTAGCCCGTAGTGCAAAGATGAACAGGTGTTGAGATGAACATGACCAACTGGTGATACAAATGAATATCTTTGGCCTGTAGTTCAAAGATGAATATTTGATTCGAGATGTATATTAATTGATGTTACAGGGATAAAATATTGATGATGGACTTTTAAATCTTAGAAGATAGTAGAATTCTTTCTCTACTTGACTCTTCTAATGGATTACTATTTTCGCTGCAGTTGTTGATCTAACACTTGTTGTCTATTATATTTTATCAGATTTTCCCTGTTGAAGACTAATGATAATTTGTTGTATATTATCTTAGTCATAATATTCTTTACTGGGCTAGTTGAGCTCACCCTTTTCCTTTTTGTTCCATTGTTCTTCTCAGGAGGAGAGAATTTAGCGGGAAGTAGTCGGGGTATGGAGTGATAATTCAAGATAGTTGTTTAGCAGTCCCCACTATTTTTGTAAAATAGTGTATCAATAATTGTAATGATGACTCCTTTTGAGTTTGTTTACTCTCTAGTATACAATAGTTGTATTCAAACTCACAGTATATGTGTAGTCGTATTTTGCACGGCAATTATATTACTGAAGTTGTATTTATTTCTGTACCATGTATCTGGTGACTCAGGATGGGTGATGTATACCTGTTTTGGGGGCGTCACATCTACTGTTTCACGTACCCTGTCAGAGATGTCACTTTGATATCTCGGGCAGGTAGTCAACTTTATTTTGTCCTTCTGATTTCTTGATCAGAGGTTGTTCTTTTGCTTCGATACTCTCAATAAGCTCTGTTCGAATATCAATATTCAGATTGAACCGTTGCTAATGCTTCAACCTTCAGACGACCAAACTCTACGATTCTGATGCATATTTTCCTGGACCTGATCGTAGTGTCTTGTTGAATGTTTGCTCATTGACAAGTAGAGACAACACTACGATCCTGAAGAGTGTTGATTGGATCTTCAATGTAGAACACATCTTCCTTCTCTTGTACAGTGCTTTAACACTTCTGTTTGCTTCGACTTCTCTCAGATACTGATGGCTTGACTTCTTGTTCTGGTCCCTTCTGTAGAGCAAGACACTTCATATTTGTGGAGTGTGCAGCTTGCTTTCTCCTTGTAATCTCCCGTTCACTTATCATCAATGGACTGACCCAATGCTTAATCACTTTAGCCTTGTTCTTCATAGGATGACCAGTAACTTTGTGTACACTCCATCAGTTCCTTCTTTGTTTGGCAATAACTACAATCCTGGTTAATCCCAAGATCGTTATCTTCTATTCACTTGATAGCTACTGCACTTGCTAACTTTCCTTAGTCAGTTACTTTGATTGAAGTCTTCTTCTGATCAACTTGTGGAAGACTTCAACTTGAATGGATTCACAACTTAATCTGAATGTTGATTGGGTTGGTGCTTAGATCTTCTGTTAGCTTGCATGCCATTCGTTGAGTGCTCTCTAGTTTCCTTCAGGTTGGATGTTACTTTGCAGCTTGGACCAGAGGCTTCATACTTTGGATATTCTGGGAGTGCTCAATTGTTGAGAATCGTGTTTGCTCTACGATTCTACATTGGCGTTGTGAGCACATTTGTTGAGGCCTTAGTTCTGCACTCTATGATTCAACTTCAGCTTCGGCTGTGTAGACACTACGACTCCGAGATCAGATCTTGATACTCTACGATTTCTGTCTTTATGCTTGTTATCTTAATCTGATCTTGCTCGACTAAGATCTCTGCCTCTGATATGATCATTAGACTCTACGACTCCGAGTGTAGACTAAGATTCTTAACTTGGCTTCGGTAGATGCTCGGTCGGCTCGTAGATAGGCTATCTCTACGATTCTGAACATGACTTCCTCAGCAGACTACGGCTTCGAGGAAATTCTTCTCGACACACTACGATCCTTCCTCGTTTCTCCTGGCAGTCTACGAACTCTGAGATCTACTATCTTTCAGACTACGATTCTGCCTTGATAGCTCTTGAGTTTTCCTTAACTCTCCTGGCAGACTAAGATTTCTGCTGCAGTGCTCGACGATCAGACAAGCCTATCTATTACAGTATAAGATCAACCTAATAAGCTTGATCTTTCTACATTTACAGTCCTTGTACAAAATTTATTTTTAAGGACTTTACAAAGCTGTTTTGCTTATGTAGGATCAACCTAACACATTTGATCAATTCATTCTAAGTCCGTGTACATGTTTTCCTATTATTTATCAAAGGACTTTATAGCTTTTTTTAATGCAAGCATACTTGCATATTCATTCATATATATCATAATCAAACCATATATAAATAGGAATATCATTCAAATGCTTATTCCTGACAGGATGTTTGAATGGGATGTTTGATATAGTTTAGTTTAGTTTAGATTAATGGGATTTTTGATATAGTTTAATTAGTATTGTTTGTTCATATTGTTGGCCTTGGTATGTGCTGTTGGGAAAACATGAACATGCACAAGTACAGGTACATCAGATGTGGGTTAAATCCCTGGATACTGCAAAAACAAATAAAACATTTTTTAAAAAACACTATTTTCGACAGAATAATCCTATTCTCAACGGAATTCCGTCGAGTTTAAGGGCTTTACCGTGTTTTGATAGTCTGCCATGTGGCATGATTATCATCGACCGAATATCCTCGACAGACTATTTTCAGTCGGAAATATAGTAACCCCGACTGAATATTTGGTCGAGGATAATTCCGTCGATCATAACTATCCCCGACCGAAAGATTGACGGACTTAATTTTGACCTGCTTATATACGAACGAATATTACGTCGAAAATAAGGATAACCTCGACGGAATATCCTTACTACCGACGAAATATTCTGTCAAAAATAACCCTTTTTGTTGTAGTGCGTGATTTAAAAAAACATCACATGTTAAGGTTATGATGCAGCATGTAAAATAGCATGACCCCAAGTACAAATAGGTAAATTTGATTTCATAATCAAAGGTCAAGCAATAATTTAAAATCTCTTAAAAATTGATTCAGCTATACCATTTTGAGTATATGTATGTCCAACATGATGTTTAACATAAATTCCAATTAACATGCAATATTCATCAAAAACTTGAGATGTGAATTTTACCAGCATTATCTAAATAAATTTTCCTAATTATATAATCAGGAAATTGTACTCGCAACCTAATTATTTGAGCAAGAAGCATAGGAAATGCAATATTTCTAGTTAAAAGTAAACATACGTGTGATCATCTGGTTAATGCATCAATTAAAATCATAAAATACTCAAATGAACCACACATGGTGGGTGTATTGGTTCAAATAGATCACCTTGAATTCTTTCTAAGAAATATGAACACTAAATAACAATAATTAAATGTGATAGTTTGGTAATTAATTTACTTTGATATAATCAACAGGTAAAGGAATCTTCTAGTTCTTTAAGGGATGCTCATGAGAGTTTTCAATAATTTAACGCATCATTATTAATCCTAGATGATCATGCCAAATCATAAAAATATTTAGATCCGAACACTTCTGGTGTATTTCACACTTCTGGTGTATTATAACATTTGTTTCAACTATTCTCATTTTAGTATAATATAACCCAGAAGAGAAAATAAACATTTTTTCTAATATGAGCTTCTGGCGTGATACTATTAAAATATTATAAAGAAATTCTTCACTACCTTCGTTATTGATTTTAATATAATACCATTATAACGTATATCCTTAAAGCTGAGCAAATTTCTACTTGTCTCATAAGAATATAAAGAATCATCAATACAAAATTTTGTGCCTTTAGATAACATTATAATCGTTCTTCCAGTGACTTTAATTAAGTTTAATGAATAATCGCTCTTCTAGAGCCTTTAATTAAGTTTGATGAGCTTCTGGCCCATACATCTTCATATATGTAAAACATAAATTAAACAATTATTACTTAAAACATAAATAAAACATATCAAAATAAAAATACTTACTATAATAAAAATAATTGATTGGTATGAACATTTTCTTATGATCCTTAGAGACATCAAAATGAGTTATATCCACTCTATTTGGAAAGTCAAGATAATTCATGTGATCTTCAAGATCAGTATGATCGTTAAAATTTGTTTCAATTACCTTCTTTTTTTTCTTTTATGGAGGCATGGTACAAATTTACCAAATGTTTAGAAGTACAACATATACATTCTCTTTTCTATATTGATTGTTCCTTTCATGCCCATGACCACAATCATAATTTTCTCTATGTTTATCAAATGAGGTTCCATTCACTTCAGGGAATGGAGTAGAACCAATCGGGCGAGATTGTTGGGTTTTCAGCAAAAACTCATTATTCTGTATAGCTACTAGAAGACATAATATATCTTCTGGGAACATAGTTTCCTTTATCGCTCCAGGGTATATTTTCTGAACTAACGCTCTCGATATTGCTACTGTAGGAGCATATTCGAGGCATGAAATATAATAAATATTTTTTCTAACATGTCTTTATCAATATTTTTTTTCATGGAGATGATGGTGAATAAAAATAATTGATTTTGCATGATCCTGCATGGATGCATGTTCGTCAATCTTAATTATATCTCCAAAGTTGTCTTTATATGAATATCAGTATCAAGAGTCCATGACAAGTAATTCTTTCTCGATATATATCAAGGACAAAAAATTCAAATTCATAAGATTTGACATCTATATAAATATATAAATACGTAAGAAATTAAATAACTAAGTATAAGTTTATAAGAAGATAATAAAAATATTTACCCTTCTCTAGTCACTTTCAAAGTGGGAGAATTGGGAGGTAGAATGATTATTTGTTTATACTAATACTACTACATCACAAAAGTAGTGTACTTGCGTAATTTTTATTCTCAGAAACTTTAGAGTTGTCCATTATCATTATTGTCTCACGCGTCTTTTGTTAAACAAAACATTTATATGTATATCAAATTTAATTGTAATGAAACAATACTTACAGTGAGTTGAGAGAACTTTTTTTTCCTTCCCAAAATAGGGTAGAGAATATTGCTGATAACGTGTTATAAAAGATTACTAAAATTAAGAACAAATATGATTAGAGGAAAGAGAGCATTCTCATTGTATTTTCATGTGTATCACTCACTTTGCAATGCTATTATTTATAGATATAAGAACATCAATACTAGGAGGTTACAAAACTCAAAGGTCATGAGTTTCATAACTCAATGGACATGTTATAATCAAAGATGAGAAGAATGAATCTAGACATCCATTATAATTTTATAACAATGCACACAATAATTAGTTTTTCTAATTTTTAATTGCATTAGATTAGTTTTAGGCTACCCTTTCATATTCATTTCCTTCCCAATACATATTCATAACAGTGATAATTATTGTTTGGCAGAAGAATTTTTTTTATCTTGGACGGCTGGACATAAAAGAAAGATATGGAATAGTGTGAGAGAGGAGAGAGAGAATATTTATTAAATGAGGGTATTTTAGTCTTGTACAATAACTTTTTACTCATATTAATAGCTTCCTTAATTCATGTACAAAAATCTTAAACGACACTTATTTAGGAATGGAGGGAGTAATAATTAATATATATATGTGTGTATATATATATATATATATATATATATATATATATATATATATATATATATAAGTTATTTAGATACAAATTCCATATAAGGATCCGAATCCGGATATATTTACGGTCGGATGCTAAACGAATACGAATATGCTTATATCCGTATTCGTATCCGTTTATTTGCGGATACCTTTAAACCGAATACATATATATTCATTTTTTTAAATATGAATAATATCTACTTTTTTCGAATACGAATGCAGACGAATACGAATTTTTCAATTACCATTTACATCCTTAGGCAAGAAGGGTGGAGGTTGCACATGGAGGACGGATAAAACGGAACAACTACGCCTCCCTCCCTTCTTCGATATAATAACAAATAGTTATATTCGAGAAGGAGCAGGTGGGCTGGTTTTTTATTTGTCGTGGAGTAGTATTAGTAATAGGATTTATTAAATGTTTTAGAGGCTGTTTGATAAAAACTGAATGAAATAGTTCTGAATCTGAATGAGCTGAATGAAACTGAATACTAAATGAAAATAATTGTTTGATAATTGACATGTCTGAAACATCTGAATAACAAATTTTTATTATTTTATCCCTTTAAAAAAATTCAAAATTACTATAATTTTATTTAATATTACTTCATATAATAGTTAAAATTATAAAAAAATACTTCATTCAGCAGCCCATTCAGCCAAAAAATGAGCCATTTAGACGGGCTTTTTTCCTCAAAACAAACACACTGAATGGCTGATCGATTCAACCATTCAGTACTAATCAAACAACCCCTTACTCCAAGTCCAACCTGAACGTGCATTTCTCTCTCTCTCTCTCCCACTTGCTCACACAACCTTCGATGCGCTCTTGATATCAATCACTTATAATTATTATTATTATAACAATTATAAGTGATTGATATATATATATATATAAGTTATTTGGATAAGAATTCCAAATACGTACGGATCCGAATCCGGATATCCACTATCGGCCAGATATATTTACGGTCGGATGTTAAACGAATACCAATACACCTATATCTGTATTCATATCCATTTATTTGTGGATACCTTTAAATCGAATACGGATATATTCGTTTTTTTTTTTCTGAATACGAATAATATCTTCTTTTTTCAAATACGAATGCGGACGAATACGAAATTTTCGATTATCATTTACATCCTTAGACGAGAAGGGTGGAGGTTGAATGTGGAGGACGGATAAAGCGAAACAACTATGCCTTCCTCCCATCTTCAATATAATAACAACTAGTTATATTCGAGAAGGAGGAGGTGGCCCTGTTTATTATTTGTCGTGGAGTAGTATTAGTAATAGGATTTATTAAATGTTTTAGGGGCTGTTTGATAAAAATTGAATAAAAATGAATGAAATGATTCTGAATTTGAATGAGCTGAATGAAATTGAATACTGAATACTGTATACTGAATGAAAAAAAATGTTTGATAATTGACATGTCTGAAACATCTGAATAACATATTTTTATTATTTTATCCTTCTGAAAAAATTCAAAATTATTGTAAATTTATTTAATATTACTTAATACAATAGTTAATATTGTAAAAAAAAATAATTCATTCAGCGACCCATTCAGCCAAAAAAATGACACTAAGCCATTCAACCCAAATCGTCTGAATGGCTGACCGGTTTAGTAGCCATTCAGATGATTTTTTTCCTCAAAACAAATATACTAAATGACTGACCAATTTAACCATTCAGTACTAATCAAAGATCCCCTACTCCAAGTCCAACCTAAACGTGCATTCTTCTCTCTCTCCCACTTGCTCACACAGCCTTCGATGCGCTCTATATCAATCACTTATTATTATTATTATTATTATTGTAATACCCGAAAAATAATAATAAATAATTATTAAATAATAAAAATTTATTTTGTGTTAAAACATATTAAATGGACTTTGTTTTTTTTATTATTTGGGTCAAAATAATCATTTAATTTTTTTGTGGGCTAATATATTAATAAGTGATGGACAAATTAATTTAACAAAATTGGGCCTTAAAAACTAATTGAGATTAATTTATATGTGGGTAATATTAAATACTATTATAATTAAGATAATTAATAAAATATATTAATTAATAAATCTATTTTTTTATGTAAATAAATAACTAGACCTAATTTTATTTTCCTTATATAACCTGAGAAAGAGAAAGAGGAGTCAAGCCGCCTTATTGTATTTGTGAGAGAAGTTGCTTGCGAAGTAATAAGAAAAGGAACATCAGGTTTGTTGTTTTCTTTTTCCGTTTTGGTGCTTTGTGTATATTAATGATGTTGCTGACTTCTTTTAATTCACAATTAAGATAAAAATAGTATACATGATTGATTGATTTGACCGGATGTGTATATAGGTGTTTGCCGAATTATTATGTAGGAACAAACAAAGTAGACTCATTGAATATTATATATATATATATGCATAACCTGCAGAAAAAAAAAAAGGAGATGATTTGATTTTGATGCGAAATCTGCTGAAAGTATTTAATAAGGAGTATTATACTTGCGTGGGACTTGGGAAGGCTTGCAACACTGGTTGCAGGCGAAATTTATTTATATATATAGAATTTATATTTAGGAAATTTAAGTATGTTTTGTTAATTTAGGTTATATATATTATTATATGTTAATAAACTTTTGGCCATGAATTTATAAATCAGAATATGGTAAATCAATTGAAGTTATGTATATTAATTTAAATTAATTCATTTTGCCGACATAGTTGTAAAAGTTTGTAATAATAAATTTAATATTATTATGTTATTAATGATTTGATTGTAATAAAATTTTATTAAATTATTTAGATTGAACGGAGAGAGTTTAAACGAGTCAAATTTAAAGTATAAATTTTGGGTATTACATTGCTTAATCCAGGTACGAATTCCGTACTTTTCAGCGAGACTCATTTATTTTTAATTCGTTCGTTTCGTTATTCGTATCGAAATTTAGTATTGTCTCTCATAATTATTTCTTGTCAATTTATTGTGATAAATTTATTTTGGCGTTGTATTAGAACTCACATTGTACTCTTTAGACTATGTGTCATGTCTATAATTTATTTTTATATTTATGGTGATGTACATGTTAGTATATTTTAGAGACTTGTGTTGACGATTGCTTCGATTAACATGTACATGTTAGAACCCCTTTTTGTTGATATTATGTCGCATGTGTTGTGACATGGTATCCTTGTTAGAATACCGTAGGGTATACCTGAGCTATAACCACCTGTGGGGGTACCACAGGCATGTCCTCTTGGCACCGAGGCATGACACCTTCCGTGGCGGTGTGATCAGTCCACGGCGTCTCCGTTTTGTGCTCCGGTGGGAGTTGGCCATTTGGTGTTTTGTTGTGGGAGGCGTATGGGTCGACCCTAGTTTCTGTTCTGTTCTGTTCTGCGGATTGATGATGTTTGTGCCAAACACACCTTCCGATTTTGCACGCATCTGGATTGCGCAGTCCGATGTGTGATTGCCTGTGTGGCATTATTTTGATTGCCTGTGTGGCATTATTTGACTTGCCTGTGTGGCAAGGTATATTACTATATTCTGAGCTCGGTATGAAATAACACCCAGCCATTTGATTCAGCCTATCATTTCATTGTGTTAGTTTTGTTCGTTTCGTTTCAGTTCGTTTCATTTCATTTCATTTAATTGAGTTAATTATTTGTATTCTATATCCGTACTGGGCATTTGGCTCATGCTGTGTTTTTCTTCCGGCAGGTAATCAGGGGGATCAAGGGCAAGTGTGATGAGAGCTCCATTCATTCCAATGATTTAGAAATATTCTGTTTAGACTTGATGTGTCAGTTACTTGGAATTGTAATAATTATTTTAGATTGTGGTTTGAGACAGTTTGAGATTTATTATGGGTGACTTGTGGTATTTATCAGTTAATTAAGACTATTCTTTTGGGGCTTTGAGCCTTGCTATTAAACTCATCAGTTTTGTTACGTTTTGAGTAATCTCTCTTTCTATTTTGGAAAGGGGGTGTTACAGAGTTGGTATCAGAGCTTAGGTTCTTTCTTGTAGAAAACCTATTTAGGTTTGACCTGTGAGTTATGGGTAGACTTCTGGGTTAGGTTTTTGTTCTGTTTGATTCTCTGTTCAGCTATTATATCAGCCATATTCGAATTTGTCTCTAATATGCTTTGTTTATATTCGTGATCTCTTTCTTAGATGGCTCGAAGATCGGCTAGAGTTGCTGGGAGGCGAGGTAACAACAGGGGAAGAGGTGAAGGTCGGTCCAATGAGCAACCTAATGATCAGATTAATGCTCAGTTGGCTACCTTGGTGAATCAGGCTGTGAATCAGGCGTTACCTCAGTTAGTGGCGCAGGTTGTACAGGCAATGCAGCAGCCGCCACCAGAAATTCCTGAACATGAGAACCCGAGAAATAATGGTCCACATGCAAACGAAGAGGAAGTGAATACAGATGGTATTAATCAGCAGGTGGTTCCAATGTATGTGTGGTTGGAAAGGTTTCAAAAGCAGAAACCACAGGCATTCAGTTCAGCTCCAACTCCAATTGATGCAGAGAATTGGATTGCCCACTTAGAAAAGATTTTTGATGTGTTGGGGTGCTCGGATAATCAGAGAGTATTACTTGCTGCCTACAAGCTGGAAGGGGATGCACAAAGGTGGTGGAAAGCACTGAAGACAACCAAGGGTGATGGGTACGTGGAGACACTTCATTGGGCAGAGTTTTGTGAGGTCTTTTATCAGCAGTACTTTCCAGCTGCTGATAAAGAGGCCTATGCTAGAGAGTATCTATCCATTCGGCAGAAGGATGATGAGTCCATTACCGATTTCATGACCAGGTTCACCAGGTTGGCAGGTTTTGCGGGAACGTCTGCAGGGACTGCAGCGGAACAGGCGGAGAAGTTTAAGTGGCAGATTCATTATAGGTATCGCCAACATCTCATTAACACCAAGTTTACGGATGTATCACCGGTGGCTAATGCGGCCAAGAACATTGAGATGGAGCGGCAGGACTTTCGGACTTCCAAACCGGAAGGGAGTCGAAAGAGGGACAGAGATGACCAACAGGGTCAAGCTTCAGTTCAGCATGGGAGAAGTCAGGGTGGTCAGTTGAACAGGAATTGTAGTGGCCAGCAAGGGCAGTGGCGTGGCCAGAATCAGAACAGGGGTTATCAGCAGATGCCTCAGCAGGGGCAAAATCGTCAGCTTCAGCTACCTTGGTATGGACCGAATCGTCAGCAGGGGCATAATCGTCAGCAGGGACAAAATCAGGGTCGTTATCCGGGACCAGCTGGTGGGGGTAACCCGAATCTTATTCCGATAGCTCCTTGTGCTATTTGTGGGGCTATTCATCCGGGGAGGCAGTGCCACAGACTCACCGGTGCATGCTTCTTGTGTGGACAGATGGGTCACATTGCTAGGGATTGTACTGGGCCACGTGGAAATGGTGGAGGTGGCGATAATGGTGGCAATGGAGGTCAACGCCAGGGTGGTCGAGTGTTTGCCTTGACATATAACAAGGCGGCAGGTGCACCAGGTACTGTTTCTGGTACTCTTTTAGTTGGCAATCGCGAGGCTTCTATTTTATTTGATACGGGTTCTACTCATTCTGTTGTTGCTCAGTCTTTTGTTCGGCACCTGGGTGTGTCATCTCAGTCTTTAGATTCTGTTATGTCTATTGCTACCCCGATGGGGACTTCTGTTGTTATTTCTGATTTGTATCGGGGGTGTCCGATCAGTTTTGGGGATAAGATTCGTAGCGTTAATCTCCTTCCGATGTGTATGCATGATTTCGATATCATTCTTGGGATGGACTGGTTGGATAAGCATCGTGCCACTATCGATTGTCAGGCGAAGAAGGTTATATTCGGAGATATGAAATCTCCAGAATTCGTGTTTCAGGGTTCTCAGCCGAGTAGGGTGTTGAAGTTGATTTCAGCTTTGAAGGCTGGAAAGTTGGTAGCAAAAGGTTGTGAGGGATATTTGGCGTTTGTAAAGGATATCTCTAAGGGTGAGTCTCGTATTGAGGATGTTCCAATTGTTCGTGACTTTTCAGATGTGTTTCCTGAGGAGTTTTCGGGGTTGCCACCACAGCGGGAAGTGGAGTTTGCTATTGAGCTTGTTCCTGGTGCGGAGCCTATTTCTAAGGCACCGTATCGGATGACACCGTTGGAATTGCAAGAGTTGAAGGAACAGTTGCAGGAACTGTTGGATCGTGGTGTGATTCGGCCGAGTGTTTCGCCGTGGGGTGCTCCAGTCTTGTTTGTGAAGAAGAAGGATGGGTCTATGAGGCTGTGTATAGACTACAGGGAGTTGAACAAGATCACCATCAGGAATCGGTATCCATTGCCGAGGATTGATGACTTGTTTGACCAACTTCAGGGGGCAAAGTATTTTTCGAAGATAGACTTGAGGTCGGGATATCATCAGTTGAGGGTGAGGGATGAGGATATCCCTAAGACGGCTTTTCGTACTCGGTATGGGCATTACGAGTTTCTGGTGATGCCATTCGGTGTGACTAACGCTCCGACGGTGTTTATGGATTTGATGAATCGGGTGTTCAGGGAGTACTTAGACCAATTTGTCATTGTCTTTATTGATGACATTTTGGTTTACTCTAAGTCTAAGGAAGAACATGAGGAGCATCTTCGCACAGTGTTAGGAATTTTGCAGAAAGAGAAGTTGTATGCTAAATTCTCTAAATGCGAGTTTTGGTTGGAGCAGGTTGCATTTTTGGGCCACGTTGTTTCTGCTGAAGGCATTAAGGTGGATCCTGCGAAGGTTGAGGCTATCACTAAATGGCCGAGACCTACTACAGTGACCGAGATTAGGAGTTTCTTGGGTTTGGCAGGGTACTATAGGCGATTTGTGGAAGGATTTTCTTTGCTTGCCTTACCATTGACCCAGTTGATGAGAAAGGGGACAAAGTTTGTGTGGAATGAGGAACGTGAGAAGAGTTTTGAGGAGTTGAAGAAACGACTTGTGTCAGCTCCTATACTTGCATTGCCGTCGGGGACAGGAGGTTACCAGATTTATAGTGATGCTTCTAAGAAGGGCTTGGGGTGTGTTTTGATGCAACACGGTAAGGTGATCGCTTATGCTTCTAGGCAGCTTAAACCTTATGAGGTGAACTACCCCACACATGACTTAGAGTTGGCTGCGGTGATCTTTGCCTTAAAGATTTGGAGGCATTATTTGTATGGAGAGACTTGTGATATCTTCACCGATCACAAAAGTCTTAAATACATTTTCACTCAGAAGGAGCTCAATATGAGGCAAAGGCGTTGGTTGGAGCTTCTAAAAGATTATGATGCGAGGATTCAGTATCACCCAGGGAAGGCAAATGTGGTTGCAGATGCTCTTAGCCGAAAGAGTTTAGGGAGTGTAGCTGCCCTTATTACGCAACCTCAGCTTATTTCAGATATGGAGCGGATCGAGTTGGAGTTGTATGTACGAGGTTCAGATGGGATTTTGGCGGGTATGAGAGTGGAGCCCTCTCTTATCTCGCGGGTCAAAGAAGCTCAAAAGGAAGATGGGGAGTTGTGGAGTATGACGCAGAATTTAGAGGAGGGCAAGCAGCCTGAGTTTCGTATTGATGACCATGGTGTTATTTGGTTGGGTGAGCGGTTGTGTGTACCGTCCGATCCAATCATTCGGGAGGCGGTGTTGGCTGAGGCTCATAGTTCGCCATTTTCTATTCATCCAGGTTCTACAAAGATGTATAGAGATTTGAAGAAGAATTTTTGGTGGAATGGGATGAAACGAGACGTGGCTGAATATGTTGGGAAGTGCCTCACTTGTCAACAAGTGAAGATAGAACATCAACGAGCTAGTGGATTGTTGCAACAGTTAGACATTCCAGTGTGGAAGTGGGAGGATATCACGATGGATTTTGTGACTGGGTTGCCGAAGACTTTCAGGAAAAATGATGCCATATGGGTAGTGGTGGACCGATTGACAAAATCGGCACACTTTTTGCCTATACATGAGGGTTACTCGGTGGATAGGTTGGCACATATCTTTCAGCAGGAGATTGTTAGACTTCATGGTACTCCGGTGTCTATTGTTTCAGATCGGGACCCACGGTTCACTTCACGGTTCTGGAAAGGGTTTCAACGAGCTTGGGGTACTCGGCTCAACTTCAGTACTTCTTTTCATCCGCAAACTGATGGGCAATCCGAGCGGACTATTCAGACATTGGAGGACATGTTGAGGTCTTGTGCACTTGAGTGGTCGGGTAATTGGGATGATTACTTGAGCCTAGTTGAGTTTGCTTACAACAACAGCTGGCATGCAAGTATTGGGATGGCTCCTTTTGAGGCATTGTATGGTAGAAAGTGTCGGGCACCAACTTGTTGGGATGAGGTTGGCGAAAGGGAAATAGAAGGACCTGAGTTAGTTCAGATCACTACGGAAAAGGTAGCGGTGGCTAAGGAGAAATTAAAGTCGGCTCGATCACGACAGAAGAGTTATACTGATAAGCATAGGAGGACTTTAGAGTTTGAACCTGGTGAGCATGTGTTTCTAAAAGTTTCTCCTTGGAAGGGTATTCGACGATTTGGGTTGAAGGGAAAGCTTAGTCCGCGTTATATTGGCCCATTTGAGATTCTGGAGAGGGTTGGTGAGGTTGCGTATCGGTTGGCTTTGCCTCCACAGCTAGCTCATGTCCACAATGTGTTCCATGTGTCGGTGTTGAGAAGTTATCATTATCATCCGTTGCACGTGGTACAATATCCGTTCGATAAGATTCGGGAGGATCTTACTTGTGATGAGCAAGCTGAGGCGATTTTGGATCGTCAAGAAAGGATTATGAGGAGGAAGACAATTCCGTTTGTTAAGGTTTTGTGGAAGAATCATTCGGAGCGGGAGGCTACATGGGAAATGGAGGAGTCTATTCGAGCGGAGTATCCGCATCTTTTTGATAATTAGGTACGTTCTATTTTTTTTGATTCCGGGGACGGAATTCTTTTAAGGGGTAGGTGATGTAATACCCGAAAAATAATAATAAATAATTATTAAATAATAAAAATTTATTTTGTGTTAAAACATATTAAATGGACTTTGTTTTTTTTATTATTTGGGTCAAAATAATCATTTAATTTTTTTGTGGGCTAATATATTAATAAGTGATGGACAAATTAATTTAACAAAATTGGGCCTTAAAAACTAATTGAGATTAATTTATATGTGGGTAATATTAAATACTATTATAATTAAGATAATTAATAAAATATATTAATTAATAAATCTATTTTTTTATGTAAATAAATAACTAGACCTAATTTTATTTTCCTTATATAACCTGAGAAAGAGAAAGAGGAGTCAAGCCGCCTTATTGTATTTGTGAGAGAAGTTGCTTGCGAAGTAATAAGAAAAGGAACATCAGGTTTGTTGTTTTCTTTTTCCGTTTTGGTGCTTTGTGTATATTAATGATGTTGCTGACTTCTTTTAATTCACAATTAAGATAAAAATAGTATACATGATTGATTGATTTGACCGGATGTGTATATAGGTGTTTGCCGAATTATTATGTAGGAACAAACAAAGTAGACTCATTGAATATTATATATATATATATGCATAACCTGCAGAAAAAAAAAAAAGGAGATGATTTGATTTTGATGCGAAATCTGCTGAAAGTATTTAATAAGGAGTATTATACTTGCGTGGGACTTGGGAAGGCTTGCAACACTGGTTGCAGGCGAAATTTATTTATATATATAGAATTTATATTTAGGAAATTTAAGTATGTTTTGTTAATTTAGGTTATATATATTATTATATGTTAATAAACTTTTGGCCATGAATTTATAAATCAGAATATGGTAAATCAATTGAAGTTATGTATATTAATTTAAATTAATTCATTTTGCCGACATAGTTGTAAAAGTTTGTAATAATAAATTTAATATTATTATGTTATTAATGATTTGATTGTAATAAAATTTTATTAAATTATTTAGATTGAACGGAGAGAGTTTAAACGAGTCAAATTTAAAGTATAAATTTTGGGTATTACATTGCTTAATCCAGGTACGAATTCCGTACTTTTCAGCGAGACTCATTTATTTTTAATTCGTTCGTTTCGTTATTCGTTTCGAAATTTAGTATTGTCTCTCATAATTATTCCTTGCCAATTTATTGTGATAAATTTATTTTGGCGTTGTATTAGAACTCACATTGTACTCTTTAGACTAATGTGTCATGTCTAAATTTTATTTTTATATTTATGGTGATGTACATGTTAGTATATTTTAGAGACTTGTGTTGACGATTCGTTCGATTTAACATGTACATGTTAGAACCCCTTTTTGTTGATATTATGTCGCATGTGTTGTGACATGGTATCCTTGTTAGAATACCGTAGGGTATACCTGAGCTATAACCACCTGTGGGGGTACCACAGGCATGTCCTCTTGGCACCGAGGCATGACACCTTCCGTGGCGGTGTGATCAGTCCACGGCGTCTCCGTTTTGTGCTCCGGTGGGAGTTGGCCATTTGGTGTTTTGTTGTGGGAGGCGTATGGGTCGACCCTAGTTTCTGTTCTGTTCTGTTCTGCGGATTGATGATGTTTGTGCCAAACACACCTTCCGATTTTGCACGCATCTGGATTGCGCAGTCCGATGTGTGATTGCCTGTGTGGCATTATTTTGATTGCCTGTGTGGCATTATTTGACTTGCCTGTGTGGCAAGGTATATTACTATATTCTGAGCTCGGTATGAAATAACACCCAGCCATTTGATTCAGCCTATCATTTCATTGTGTTAGTTTTGTTCGTTTCGTTTCAGTTCGTTTCATTTCATTTCATTTAATTGAGTTAATTATTTGTATTCTATATCCGTACTGGGCATTTGGCTCATGCTGTGTTTTTCTTCCGGCAGGTAATCAGGGGGATCAAGGGCAAGTGTGATGAGAGCTCCATTCATTCCAATGATTTAGAAATATTCTGTTTAGACTTGATGTGTCAGTTACTTGGAATTGTAATAATTATTTTAGATTGTGGTTTGAGACAGTTTGAGATTTATTATGGGTGACTTGTGGTATTTATCAGTTAATTAAGACTATTCTTTTGGGGCTTTGAGCCTTGCTATTAAACTCATCAGTTTTGTTACGTTTTGAGTAATCTCTCTTTCTATTTTGGAAAGGGGGTGTTACAGAGTTGGTATCAGAGCTTAGGTTCTTTCTTGTAGAAAACCTATTTAGGTTTGACCTGTGAGTTATGGGTAGACTTCTGGGTTAGGTTTTTGTTCTGTTTGATTCTCTGTTCAGCTATTATATCAGCCATATTCGAATTTGTCTCTAATATGCTTTGTTTATATTCGTGATCTCTTTCTTAGATGGCTCGAAGATCGGCTAGAGTTGCTGGGAGGCGAGGTAACAACAGGGGAAGAGGTGAAGGTCGGTCCAATGAGCAACCTAATGATCAGATTAATGCTCAGTTGGCTACCTTGGTGAATCAGGCTGTGAATCAGGCGTTACCTCAGTTAGTGGCGCAGGTTGTACAGGCAATGCAGCAGCCGCCACCAGAAATTCCTGAACATGAGAACCCGAGAAATAATGGTCCACATGCAAACGAAGAGGAAGTGAATACAGATGGTATTAATCAGCAGGTGGTTCCAATGTATGTGTGGTTGGAAAGGTTTCAAAAGCAGAAACCACAGGCATTCAGTTCAGCTCCAACTCCAATTGATGCAGAGAATTGGATTGCCCACTTAGAAAAGATTTTTGATGTGTTGGGGTGCTCGGATAATCAGAGAGTATTACTTGCTGCCTACAAGCTGGAAGGGGATGCACAAAGGTGGTGGAAAGCACTGAAGACAACCAAGGGTGATGGGTACGTGGAGACACTTCATTGGGCAGAGTTTTGTGAGGTCTTTTATCAGCAGTACTTTCCAGCTGCTGATAAAGAGGCCTATGCTAGAGAGTATCTATCCATTCGGCAGAAGGATGATGAGTCCATTACCGATTTCATGACCAGGTTCACCAGGTTGGCAGGTTTTGCGGGAACGTCTGCAGGGACTGCAGCGGAATAGGCGGAGAAGTTTAAGTGGCAGATTCATTATAGGTATCGCCAACATCTCATTAACACCAAGTTTACGGATGTATCACCGGTGGCTAATGCGGCCAAGAACATTGAGATGGAGCGGCAGGACTTTCGGACTTCCAAACCGGAAGGGAGTCGAAAGAGGGACAGAGATGACCAACAGGGTCAAGCTTCAGTTCAGCATGGGAGAAGTCAGGGTGGTCAGTTGAACAGGAATCGTAGTGGCCAGCAAGGGCAGTGGCGTGGCCAGAATCAGAACAGGGGTTATCAGCAGATGCCTCAGCAGGGGCAAAATCGTCAGCTTCAGCTACCTTGGTATGGACCGAATCGTCAGCAGGGGCATAATCGTCAGCAGGGACAAAATCAGGGTCGTTATCCGGGACCAGCTGGTGGGGGTAACCCGAATCTTATTCCGATAGCTCCTTGTGCTATTTGTGGGGCTATTCATCCGGGGAGGCAGTGCCACAGACTCACCGGTGCATGCTTCTTGTGTGGACAGATGGGTCACATTGCTAGGGATTGTACTGGGCCACGTGGAAATGGTGGAGGTGGCGATAATGGTGGCAATGGAGGTCAACGCCAGGGTGGTCGAGTGTTTGCCTTGACATATAACAAGGCGGCAGGTGCACCAGGTACTGTTTCTGGTACTCTTTTAGTTGGCAATCGCGAGGCTTCTATTTTATTTGATACGGGTTCTACTCATTCTGTTGTTGCTCAGTCTTTTGTTCGGCACCTGGGTGTGTCATCTCAGTCTTTAGATTCTGTTATGTCTATTGCTACCCCGATGGGGACTTCTGTTGTTATTTCTGATTTGTATCGGGGGTGTCCGATCAGTTTTGGGGATAAGATTCGTAGCGTTAATCTCCTTCCGATGTGTATGCATGATTTCGATATCATTCTTGGGATGGACTGGTTGGATAAGCATCGTGCCACTATCGATTGTCAGGCGAAGAAGGTTATATTCGGAGATATGAAATCTCCAGAATTCGTGTTTCAGGGTTCTCAGCCGAGTAGGGTGTTGAAGTTGATTTCAGCTTTGAAGGCTGGAAAGTTGGTAGCAAAAGGTTGTGAGGGATATTTGGCGTTTGTAAAGGATATCTCTAAGGGTGAGTCTCGTATTGAGGATGTTCCAATTGTTCGTGACTTTTCAGATGTGTTTCCTGAGGAGTTGTCGGGGTTGCCACCACAGCGGGAAGTGGAGTTTGCTATTGAGCTTGTTCCTGGTGCGGAGCCTATTTCTAAGGCACCGTATCGGATGACACCGTTGGAATTGCAAGAGTTGAAGGAACAGTTGCAGGAACTGTTGGATCGTGGTGTGATTCGGCCGAGTGTTTCGCCGTGGGGTGCTCCAGTCTTGTTTGTGAAGAAGAAGGATGGGTCTATGAGGCTGTGTATAGACTACAGGGAGTTGAACAAGATCACCATCAGGAATCGGTATCCATTGCCGAGGATTGATGACTTGTTTGACCAACTTCAGGGGGCAAAGTATTTTTCGAAGATAGACTTGAGGTCGGGATATCATCAGTTGAGGGTGAGGGATGAGGATATCCCTAAGACGGCTTTTCGTACTCGGTATGGGCATTACGAGTTTCTGGTGATGCCATTCGGTGTGACTAACGCTCCGGCGGTGTTTATGGATTTGATGAATCGGGTGTTCAGGGAGTACTTAGACCAATTTGTCATTGTCTTTATTGATGACATTTTGGTTTACTCTAAGTCTAAGGAAGAACATGAGGAGCATCTTCGCACAGTGTTAGGAATTTTGCAGAAAGAGAAGTTGTATGCTAAATTCTCTAAATGCGAGTTTTGGTTGGAGCAGGTTGCATTTTTGGGCCACGTTGTTTCTGCTGAAGGCATTAAGGTGGATCCTGCGAAGGTTGAGGCTATCACTAAATGGCCGAGACCTACTACAGTGACCGAGATTAGGAGTTTCTTGGGTTTGGCAGGGTACTATAGGCGATTTGTGGAAGGATTTTCTTTGCTTGCCTTACCATTGACCCAGTTGATGAGAAAGGGGACAAAGTTTGTGTGGAATGAGGAACGTGAGAAGAGTTTTGAGGAGTTGAAGAAACGACTTGTGTCAGCTCCTATACTTGCATTGCCGTCGGGGACAGGAGGTTACCAGATTTATAGTGATGCTTCTAAGAAGGGCTTGGGGTGTGTTTTGATGCAACACGGTAAGGTGATCGCTTATGCTTCTAGGCAGCTTAAACCTTATGAGGTGAACTACCCCACACATGACTTAGAGTTGGCTGCGGTGATCTTTGCCTTAAAGATTTGGAGGCATTATTTGTATGGAGAGACTTGTGATATCTTCACCGATCACAAAAGTCTTAAATACATTTTCACTCAGAAGGAGCTCAATATGAGGCAAAGGCGTTGGTTGGAGCTTCTAAAAGATTATGATGCGAGGATTCAGTATCACCCAGGGAAGGCAAATGTGGTTGCAGATGCTCTTAGCCGAAAGAGTTTAGGGAGTGTAGCTGCCCTTATTACGCAACCTCAGCTTATTTCAGATATGGAGCGGATCGAGTTGGAGTTGTATGTACGAGGTTCAGATGGGATTTTGGCGGGTATGAGAGTGGAGCCCTCTCTTATCTCGCGGGTCAAAGAAGCTCAAAAGGAAGATGGGGAGTTGTGGAGTATGACGCAGAATTTAGAGGAGGGCAAGCAGCCTGAGTTTCGTATTGATGACCATGGTGTTATTTGGTTGGGTGAGCGGTTGTGTGTACCGTCCGATCCAATCATTCGGGAGGCGGTGTTGGCTGAGGCTCATAGTTCGCCATTTTCTATTCATCCAGGTTCTACAAAGATGTATAGAGATTTGAAGAAGAATTTTTGGTGGAATGGGATGAAACGAGACGTGGCTGAATATGTTGGGAAGTGCCTCACTTGTCAACAAGTGAAGATAGAACATCAACGAGCTAGTGGATTGTTGCAACAGTTAGACATTCCAGTGTGGAAGTGGGAGGATATCACGATGGATTTTGTGACTGGGTTGCCGAAGACTTTCAGGAAAAATGATGCCATATGGGTAGTGGTGGACCGATTGACAAAATCGGCACACTTTTTGCCTATACATGAGGGTTACTCGGTGGATAGGTTGGCACATATCTTTCAGCAGGAGATTGTTAGACTTCATGGTACTCCGGTGTCTATTGTTTCAGATCGGGACCCACGGTTCACTTCACGGTTCTGGAAAGGGTTTCAACGAGCTTGGGGTACTCGGCTCAACTTCAGTACTTCTTTTCATCCGCAAACTGATGGGCAATCCGAGCGGACTATTCAGACATTGGAGGACATGTTGAGGTCTTGTGCACTTGAGTGGTCGGGTAATTGGGATGATTACTTGAGCCTAGTTGAGTTTGCTTACAACAACAGCTGGCATGCAAGTATTGGGATGGCTCCTTTTGAGGCATTGTATGGTAGAAAGTGTCGGGCACCAACTTGTTGGGATGAGGTTGGCGAAAGGGAAATAGAAGGACCTGAGTTAGTTCAGATCACTACGGAAAAGGTAGCGGTGGCTAAGGAGAAATTAAAGTCGGCTCGATCACGACAGAAGAGTTATACTGATAAGCATAGGAGGACTTTAGAGTTTGAACCTGGTGAGCATGTGTTTCTAAAAGTTTCTCCTTGGAAGGGTATTCGACGATTTGGGTTGAAGGGAAAGCTTAGTCCGCGTTATATTGGCCCATTTGAGATTCTGGAGAGGGTTGGTGAGGTTGCGTATCGGTTGGCTTTGCCTCCACAGCTAGCTCATGTCCACAATGTGTTCCATGTGTCGGTGTTGAGAAGTTATCATTATCATCCGTTGCACGTGGTACAATATCCGTTCGATAAGATTCGGGAGGATCTTACTTGTGATGAGCAAGCTGAGGCGATTTTGGATCGTCAAGAAAGGATTATGAGGAGGAAGACAATTCCGTTTGTTAAGGTTTTGTGGAAGAATCATTCGGAGCGGGAGGCTACATGGGAAATGGAGGAGTCTATTCGAGCGGAGTATCCGCATCTTTTTGATAATTAGGTACGTTCTATTTTTTTTGATTCCGGGGACGGAATTCTTTTAAGGGGTAGGTGATGTAATACCCGAAAAATAATAATAAATAATTATTAAATAATAAAAATTTATTTTGTGTTAAAACATATTAAATGGACTTTGTTTTTTTTATTATTTGGGTCAAAATAATCATTTAATTTTTTTGTGGGCTAATATATTAATAAGTGATGGACAAATTAATTTAACAAAATTGGGCCTTAAAAACTAATTGAGATTAATTTATATGTGGGTAATATTAAATACTATTATAATTAAGATAATTAATAAAATATATTAATTAATAAATCTATTTTTTTATGTAAATAAATAACTAGACCTAATTTTATTTTCCTTATATAACCTGAGAAAGAGAAAGAGGAGTCAAGCCGCCTTATTGTATTTGTGAGAGAAGTTGCTTGCGAAGTAATAAGAAAAGGAACATCAGGTTTGTTGTTTTCTTTTTCCGTTTTGGTGCTTTGTGTATATTAATGATGTTGCTGACTTCTTTTAATTCACAATTAAGATAAAAATAGTATACATGATTGATTGATTTGACCGGATGTGTATATAGGTGTTTGCCGAATTATTATGTAGGAACAAACAAAGTAGACTCATTGAATATTATATATATATATATGCATAACCTGCAGAAAAAAAAAAAAAGGAGATGATTTGATTTTGATGCGAAATCTGCTGAAAGTATTTAATAAGGAGTATTATACTTGCGTGGGACTTGGGAAGGCTTGCAACACTGGTTGCAGGCGAAATTTATTTATATATATAGAATTTATATTTAGGAAATTTAAGTATGTTTTGTTAATTTAGGTTATATATATTATTATATGTTAATAAACTTTTGGCCATGAATTTATAAATCAGAATATGGTAAATCAATTGAAGTTATGTATATTAATTTAAATTAATTCATTTTGCCGACATAGTTGTAAAAGTTTGTAATAATAAATTTAATATTATTATGTTATTAATGATTTGATTGTAATAAAATTTTATTAAATTATTTAGATTGAACGGAGAGAGTTTAAACGAGTCAAATTTAAAGTATAAATTTTGGGTATTACATTGCTTAATCCAGGTACGAATTCCGTACTTTTCAGCGAGACTCATTTATTTTTAATTCGTTCGTTTCGTTATTCGTTTCGAAATTTAGTATTGTCTCTCATAATTATTCCTTGTCAATTTATTGTGATAAATTTATTTTGGCGTTGTATTAGAACTCACATTGTACTCTTTAGACTAATGTGTCATGTCTAAATTTTATTTTTATATTTATGGTGATGTACATGTTAGTATATTTTAGAGACTTGTGTTGACGATTCGTTCGATTTAACATGTACATGTTAGAACCCCTTTTTGTTGATATTATGTCGCATGTGTTGTGACATGGTATCCTTGTTAGAATACCGTAGGGTATACCTGAGCTATAACCACCTGTGGGGGTACCACAGGCATGTCCTCTTGGCACCGAGGCATGACACATTCCGTGGCGGTGTGATCAGTCCACGGCGTCTCCGTTTTGTGCTCCGGTGGGAGTTGGCCATTTGGTGTTTTGTTGTGGGAGGCGTATGGGTCGACCCTAGTTTCTGTTCTGTTCTGTTCTGCGGATTGATGATGTTTGTGCCAAACACACCTTCCGATTTTGCACGCATCTGGATTGCGCAGTCCGATGTGTGATTGCCTGTGTGGCATTATTTTGATTGCCTGTGTGGCATTATTTGACTTGCCTGTGTGGCAAGGTATATTACTATATTCTGAGCTCGGTATGAAATAACACCCAGCCATTTGATTCAGCCTATCATTTCATTGTGTTAGTTTTGTTCGTTTCGTTTCAGTTCGTTTCATTTCATTTCATTTAATTGAGTTAATTATTTGTATTCTATATCCGTACTGGGCATTTGGCTCATGCTGTGTTTTTCTTCCGGCAGGTAATCAGGGGGATCAAGGGCAAGTGTGATGAGAGCTCCATTCATTCCAATGATTTAGAAATATTCTGTTTAGACTTGATGTGTCAGTTACTTGGAATTGTAATAATTATTTTAGATTGTGGTTTGAGACAGTTTGAGATTTATTATGGGTGACTTGTGGTATTTATCAGTTAATTAAGACTATTCTTTTGGGGCTTTGAGCCTTGCTATTAAACTCATCAGTTTTGTTACGTTTTGAGTAATCTCTCTTTCTATTTTGGAAAGGGGGTGTTACAATTATTATTATTATTATTATTATTATTATTCCTTCCTCTCCTATCTATATTGAAGGTTAATTTAATAATTTAAAAATTACTGTAATATGAACAAATCAATCGTTATAGATATAGATATAGATTCTATTTAATACTCATGTGATGTGAGAAGAATAATATAAAATTATCACATTTTCATGTGAAAATATTTATTTTTGAAAAAGAGATAAACTTGCATGATATTATTCACGAACCATGTGTCATGTTCTATCTCATCTCTTGTATTAGTCACATGTGCTAATTATCTAAATCACACATAACTAAAAATAAATATAGATAAGAGAATGAACAAAAACTAATGTTCGTATCGTTACAAAGTAGCCATGCATTAATCATTATGCATTTTGTTGTTGTATGTGTAGCTTGTAGGATATACTCCCTCGCATCCATGAAAATTGTTTTTTTTTAAAATTTTATTTTAATTTATTTGTTGTTTATAATTTTTTAAGAGAATAAATTATTTATTTTTCTATATTATTTTTATGATTTATTGTATTATATTTTTATTTTTATTAATATTTTTTTAAAATTTGACCCCAATGAATAGTGGGGCTGGATCCGCCCCTTGTTATAGAAAAAGATATTGTGCATCATGGATGATCATTTTTCTTTCTATTTATAAACTCAGACTGGATCGAGCTTTAGAAGAAGAAAAAACCAAGAGGATCGATTATGGGTCTTCAAGTCCGTCTCTTCCAGCATCTGCTGCTTATCCTGGTATCACCCAACTGTACTAGCTAGTTATTCATTAATATATACATGCAGCTTCCATATATAACTTCAAGTTGTTTGACAATGAATTGAGCTTATGAAGTTGATCTTTTATAATAGATAAGTGTTGGAAAAATAATTTGAACTGTGAATGGCACAACAGATCTGAATTCCTTTTCCAAATAATTTGAATTGTGCATGTATATGACAGGTTATTTGGAAGCATGCTTCTGCAAGTAGAGCCATGGTTGATAATGATCATGCTCTTGAGGCACCACATAGCCACCACCACCACCACCCCATGATGGATCATGTATTGTTCTTCAAAATGGAGGATCTCCGCTTGGGGAAAACAATGACTATCCGATTCCCAGACAAAAACACTGGTTTTCCTTCTTCTCACTTGTTGCCTCGAGAAGAAGCCGATAAAATTCCCTTCTCACTAAAACTGTTCCCACACATCCTTCAACTCTTCTCTATTTCTCAACCTTCTCTCCAAGCCGACACCATGAAAACTATACTTACAGAATGCGAGTCTAAACCTCTGACAGGTGAGATTAAATTCTGTGCTACCTCCTTAGAATCCATGCTTGATTTTTCACGTTCCGTTCTCGGTCCCAAAATAAAAATCCTATCCTCTACTATGAGAAGCCCATCGCTCCAGAACTATACTGTTGTGGAAGTCCCTCAAGAAATTCCGGCTTCTAGGATGGTGTCATGTCACACTGCGCCTTACCCATATGCAATTTTCTTCTGTCATTCTCAACATCAAAACAAAGTATTTAAGACTTCATTTGTAGGTGAGACTAATGGTGATAGGATTGAACTTATCAGTCTTTGTCACCTCGATACCTCCGAGTGGAGCCCTGATCATCTCTCCTTCCAATTGCTGGGAAGTGAGCCTGGGAAAATTCCAGTGTGCCATTTCTTTTTGGCAGATAATTTCGTTTGGATCCCATTGCCGAGTACTTCTGTCTAGGTAGTTCCATTGTACGTGTTAATAATCAGTGTTGTAACACTGCTACAAATTGTACGTTGTTGTATGTCTGGTTTTGATTAATTTAATGGGCTTGTTTGTGTTTAGTTTGTTATCACTATTGGGATAATATTATTGTAAATCTTCGTGCATGTGAACTTATGGTTTGTTTGCAGGTAAATCTTTACTTTTTTGTAGTGTAAAACGCAAAAATGATCACTGTACTCATGACATATTTTGATATTGCACCCCTTTTTGTTGGTTAATGCAAAACAAATCTTCTACTATATAAAAATTTAGATAAAAATCAAACCGAAACAATTCCAACAGAGGAAGAACACCCCAAAATCAAACATAAATAACAATTAAACAAGAGGGGAAACGACAGATACAATAATAATTCTAAATCGATCTGAGCATGAGAAAAGAATAACAGTAGAAATAACATGGAACTCAGATCAGAACAAACACGGATCTCAAGAGCCTCTTACCCGTCGAGTCCAGTCAACAATTAATCCATAACCGTCGGAGCCATAAGACCCATAACGTTACCCATCAAGATCTGGAGCCCAAAATCATCTTTTTTTGTTCTCTTTGATGTAGTACTCTTTCTCATTAGCTTTTTGGGACTTTAAAATAAAATATTTAATCCACATAGCCACGTAGGGTTAAATACTTTTTAAATCACTTTTTGGTCACTGTACTGGGTTCGATTTTTATTTTGGTTACCGAAACTTTTTTTTGTTACAATCGAATAACTGTACTTTCACATATTACAAAATGGTCATTACTTAAAATTTCCGTCCGAAAAAACGAACGGAAAAGCTGGCTGTGCAAGCGACCTCCCTCGACCTGCTCCTTCGCTTGTCGTCGTCTCGATGTTGAGAACCAACGACCACCAGTGCCTTCTTTGAGGCCACGGGAGTTCTGCTCCTCGATCTCCTTCTACTATGAGAGCGCTCCCTAGACACATGTATGGAATGCTCCGGCTCTTTCCCCTCTCGCCGATGCACCTCCTTATGCTTACTCCGTCTTTCGGACTGAACATGGCTAGATGCTTCATCCCTTAATTCCTCCACCCGAAGCATCTGCTCGGCTATGTCTTCCCTCTACTTTAACAGAACCTCCAAGGCTTTATCTGCTTCGTCTGCCATCCTTGCTAACTTGGCAGCTCTGTCCTCCTGACCACTACGACGATAAGTCTTAGTCGGCGAGTCCTCTGCTCGCCCCTGACCACGATCATGCCCCTTATCCGCATCAAAGACCAACCTCCGTCTGGCTCCACCATGGATCTTCAGACGGAGATCACCCGAATTATGCTTAGAGGTCGTGCTCTCGTGAGCACTTTTAGAAGGACCCAGACAATTTTTTACCGAAATACGAGGCAGTGACGAGCTAGAAGCCATCGCCTGCCCTTCTGGTGTACCATCTCTACTCCTCACCAACTTCCGAAGTAGGTTAAACGATTGTGATTGAAAATTTCAATGACACTAGAACTCACCCCTCCTTCTAGCGCCAATGTTAACGCCAAGATCCGCTGCCACATCCCAATCACGTAAGATGCCCTGATCCTGCACAGTAAACACGATAAGACACCAAATGCTTGACGGCTGGACCGTCGGGGGATAGCTCAGGTGTGAGAGTTAGTATACGTGTTCACAAGGTTAACAATGGAGGATATAATGTCTAGTGTATTGAGAGAGATAATAATCCTCAGTGGTGTGTATGTGTGTGTGAATGTTAACGCGTATGAGAACGTACTTGTTTGTGAAGACTTAGTTGATAGGTCATACTCTCTTTGCCCGGTTTACAGTGCCACCCACTACCTCTGACACAGCCCCCGTGATCTGATGGGTCCTGCCGCCTGCCTGCAGCCTACTCACTACCTTTGGTCACTGTTTATGCCGCCGGCCGACTATAATCCCATCCACATTAATGCTTGGCAGGTGTCTTAGTCAACTGTCATGCTTTTTCATCATTACAAGTCAAAGTAATAGATATTAAATGATCCAATGGGTTAGTCCAATGAACCAACCCGGTCTTATAGGGTTAAAATAGAAGTAATATGGTGACTAGGCTTAATGACTTTCAAGGTTCAATAGTGATGGTCCAATAGATTAATTAAATAAGTGAGCCCAACTTACTCGGCCCAAAGAGGGAAAATATCATGACCCAACACACTTATTAAAAATTATTGTACACTTGGATAAACAGAACTAAAAATTATTGTACAAACCTTTAAAGACAGATGAGAAGCCCAAGCAATTTCTTAATACAAGAAAACAGGAAAACAATATTGGGTTGGGCTATTGAAGATATATAAGTACTAAATATTTTTCAAAAACTCCACCAGGGCTAAAGCCCACCCTAGCCTATACATGCCTCCTGTTAGGTTTGTAATATTCATGAACGCAATCAAATTGCACAAAATTAGCGGAAGCGTGTAAAATCAGAGTTTTAAAAATTTACAAACCATAAACCCGGATCACCCTTTATGCGCAATTATTAATTTAACGAAAAGATAAAGAATAAAATCATACCCTTGAAGATCGAGCTTCCTCGGGTACAAGTTCACCTCCAAATCCTTTCGCGTTCAACTTGAATCCACCGGGTTTGGTTCCTTCCTTTGATCAACGTTAGCCACCCAAGTGTTTGGCCTCTAGAGGTGATCCACCAAGGAAGAACAAAATTCAAGAAGATGGGTATTTGGCTCAAACCCTAGTTTTCTATCTCTATAGAAAAAGGGGCGTACTCTCCAACAATTGGAATAACGTATGTTTGATATCTGATATAAGACTCCTCTTATAAAGATATCAAGTAACCCTATTAAAAATTAGGTATTATTTATTTAATTAAACTCTTTTAATTAAATGGGCTCCCTAATCTTATTAGGGATAATTAATTAAACTCCTTTAACTAATTTTCCCTCCTAATCCTATTAGGAATAAATGAGAGTACTTATATTAATTAATTCCCAAATTCTTTTAGGAATTAAATAATAATAATAGTAATAATAATAATAATAAGACTCCTCTTATTAATTTATATTTAATATTTCCAAAATATTAAATAATAAATATTAAGCTATTTAATTTATTCTATCACCATAGATTAAATTAAATATACTTAACTTATTATTACGATTATGCCATTAACTTCTTAAATAATTATTCTTCCTTTTATGGTGTGACCCTTTAGGTTCTCCATATTAAACCGGTTGTGAATAAATCAATTAGAACAATTCTAATCTTATTTGAATAAATAAATTAAACTAATAATTTATTTAAATAAATAATATTTATTCTACAATAGGGATAAGCCTCCCTAGCGATCAACGACTTTCCAGATAATATAGATTTCAACATTAATCATAAAAGAACCTTTGAGTAAATAGTTACCGTACAATTCAATCCTTCCACCATACAATGTCCCAATTAAATATAAGACATGGAATTACTGTCAAGTCTTATTTTATTTAATTATATGTATTTCGACTCTTAAATGTACAACTCCAAATAATGCAAATTAGAAACTCCTTTCTAATTTCATTCTGCCTTGGCCAAGGACTACTGAGTTGTCATTTATCGAATCACATAGGACATTTCTCTTCTTTTACTAGAAGTGGTAGATTCTTTATTAATCATACATTATCTCCATGTACAACTTATTATACCCAAGCATACCCTTTGATACACCCTAAGGGTCTTAAGGAATAAGTCAAAGTATAACTTGTCATACACAAGATACTATGATGATCTCAAGTCCAAGGATCACTTGTACTACTATCACTACATGAATTCCTATTGACATGCAAGTAAAACTCCATTATGTATTCCTTAGCGAGTCACGTTCAGTGAACTTATTCTCTAATAAGCACCTACATACTTGCTTTAGTGTCTCCACACAAATGATCATGAGATCAATCATCCTCATCCAATGAGCAAGCAACGTATGTACCAATCTATCCGGATTCACTAATCCCCAATTTAGTAATCCAACGATTGGGAACTATTTTAGTTTTAAGCTTTCTAAGAATTTAGATCTCATTAGAATGATCATCATCATTATTCTAAAAGCATTGCTTAAAACTATGGGTTTATCACATATTATAAAACAGCATCATGTAGATAATTAAAAGCCTTTAATAAATTAATATTTTTTTATTAATAAATGAATAAGATTGTTACAAAGTATATGCTTTATCATCAAACATGATTGGCTTGTGTGCATATTACTTTCAATCTCCCACTTGCACTAAAGTCAATCGTCATGGTATCTCATACACTTCTTCTCTAAGTGACGATTATCCTGCTGTTGGATAAGCTTTAGTTAATGGATATGTAATGTTGTTCTTGAGAGTCCACTATCTCTATAGTGATTTACCATCTTTCAATAATTCTTATAATCAAATGAAAGTGCCACAACACATGTTTGGATCCAAGATGAGACTTAGGAACAATTCCTAGTTCTGTAATGAATTTTTAATCCAAACAATCAACTTGTAGCTTCATTTATAGCTATATACTTTGTCTTTATCACTACACCAGCAACTCTTTACTGTTTGGAACCTTTCCAATTCACTGCACCACCGTTCAAGGTAACCCTTTACCTTAAAGTGGATTTTCTGTCGTCTTGGTCTGTCTGAAAAACTTGAGTCTGTTAAGCCCTCTAGTTTTAATTCAGACCCGCCAGGAATTATATCACATCCTTAGTGCTGGTTAAGTACTTTAAGATGTTTTTCACTGTCTCACAGTGAACTTCTCCAGAATATGACTGATCAACATCAGGTAGCGTATATTTCATTGCATACACGATTGTCACTCATGCGATCTCTCTTTTAGGAGTCTATGGGGACTATTAAGAGAGATACACTCCATGGCTCATCAACATGAGACATCTCTTGGAGTTTGCCATGCTAAACGACTTTAGCATCAAATGAATATACGTTCATTGGGTTAAGCCGAGCATCCTTAATTAAGATACTCTTCCCAAATCATTCATGGAGGAATGTTTAGACAACTTTATCTTTATTGATTTTAGCATTGGCATGTCATTCCTTATCCATATTATATCAACATATAATACCAGAAATGTCACGACGCTCCCACTGACCCTTTTGTACACACTAGGTTCATTCTTGTTTTTGATAAAATCAAACTCTTTTGATTATCATATCAAAATGAATGTTCCATTTTTGAGAAGATTGCTTCAATCCATTTCTCTGAGTGTCTACAACTCTTACCTCATCGTATGTAACTGGATCATCATCTTCTATGATACGTACCTCATCATCATCATTCATGATGAATCCATACCTCCTAGGTATCTTCGGTACTATTCCAGATTTACGATTCGGTTGTGGTACAATAGGTCTATCTATAGGTTCCTCTTATTTGACTTGTAGTGTTTTGTGGTTCTTGAACTTTTCAAAATGTATTATCCTCCCACTAGCCCCTTCAATGATAAACACCTTTATCTTAGAAGGCAGCATGTTTCGCAACAAACACCTTTTGCTAAGTAGGATTATAGAACATATATGCCCTAAACTTACTTTAGGATGTCCCACAAATCTGTACTTGTCAAATTTTGTCCCAAGCTTATCCTTTGAAACCTTTTCACATAAGTTGGACAAACCCTTATCTTAACATACTTAAGATTAGGAATCCTCCCTGTCCATAACTTTTATGGAGTCTTGGGGCCGGATTTTGAGGTTACCATTTTCGTAGATATGCAGTCATTTCTAGGACATGATCCTAGAAGGATACTGGAATGTCGGTAAAATCATTATGGACCGCACCATGTCCAACAAGGTACGATTTTCCATTCAGATACATCAATCAATTATTGCGTATCAGGAGGCGTCCATTATGAGAAAACCATTTAAGATGATCTAGAAACTTATTGCACAAGTATTTATTCCTTGATCTAATCAAAGAATCTTAATACTTTGCCAATTTGTTTCACTTCTGAATTCTTTGAACCTTTCAAATAATTCACACTTGTATTTCAACAAATACATACATTCAACTCTTTGAATGATCATCTCCTTTTCTTATACTAGTTTGTTCAATTTATAAAATAATTTTTCACGTAAGTCAAGTATACAAAATCCATTAAGTAATATTTCAGTTCTATACAAAACATTATTATTATAAATAGAACAACAATTGTTCCTAATTATAATACCAAAGATTTCATTGTCCAACAATAAAATAGAAATAATGTTTCTAACGAGAACTGGAATACAATAACAACTTATTGACTTAATAGACTTGCCCGTAGGCATTGCTAAACTATAAGTTCCTATGGCTAATGCAGCAACCTTTGCTTCATTTCCCACACATAGGTTTACTTATATTTGTTTAGCTTTCTACTTCTGTTTGGTCCCTTCATAAATCTATATTTATGATAACCAAAGTCGGTATCCAATACCCAAGTAGAACCTTGACTTAAAGAAAATTTATTTTTAAATCATGAACAAATTTGTATTTGTAACCGAAACTTCACTAAGCTTCTTTGGTTAGCCTCTGCAAGATGCTTCTTGCAGTTTCCTTCCAGTGTCCAGGCTTATTGCAGTGGAAGCAAACTCCTTTGCTATCCGTATCAGTTTTGTTCTTATTATCCTTTGTTTATGCCTTTATATTTACCTTCTTAGAATCATTCTTCTTTTCAGAAGATCCTTTGGCCCCTACCAGTAAGACATGGTTTTTCTTGGTTGGAAAGTGACTCTCAACATTTTTCAACATGTTAAGCAAATCAGCGAGGCTGATATCTAGCTTGTTCATATGAAAAATTCACAACAATTGTGAAATGAGTCCGGGAGTGAGTGCAAGATCAAATCTTGGCTCAACTCTCCATGATAAAACCCGTTGTCCTAATTGATCAATCAAATTGATTATGTTAAGGACTTTTATCTGTACCGTAGTGTCATCGGTCATTCTAGATCGGAAGAGCTCCTTAGATATCTTATATCTATTAGTCCTACTTTCCTCACCATCAACTACTTGATGTGCATGAATATAATAGGAGCATCCATAGTATCATGCTGACGCTGAAGCTCGTTACTCATGAATGCGAGCATGATGCATTGAGCCAACTATGCATCATCTAGTCACTTTCTAAAAGTAACAATATCTTCCTCAGAGGCATTGTCTGCAACCATTGCAGGGATAAGCGTATTAAGGACATAAGAAAGCTTTTCAGCCGTGAGAACTATTCTCAATTACCTTAACCAATCCATTTAATTCGGTCCGGTTAATTTAGCATCTAATATGCTACGCAGTGATAGTAATTTAGACATTGTAAAAATCTGTAAATGAATTTGTAATTAACAACATTTTAACATACATTCTTTTATTAATTACCAAAATAAATTAGGTCTTCTTTTAAATTGGTATCTCCCACTATTTTCTTCAAACTATATTACCCTCAATATATATAGTTCGGCAATATCTAATTAAAGATATGCTAGTGAGAATAAGGATCCCATTTCAAATGTATATAGCCTTGTGTGTGCACAACAAACTATATATAAATAAATAGGTAGACAACTCTTGTCAATTACATCAACTATGTAACTCCTTGTATTTTGCCTCTTAAAACATAATGGTCAAGTGTGTGCACATCCGAACTAAAATGATTTAAGTTAAGTCAGACCCAGCATTTCCATATAAGTGAAGAGAAAACTACAGCCCTTGTGTGTGCACAACAAAGCAGTAATGTTCAATTCCTTATAAACATCATATGTAATAAAAACAACATCTTAAATATTTAATACTCGCCTTGTGTGTGCACAACAAACTCATATTAAATATTCAATATTCTATTGTTTCTATCATGCTAGAAGGCGACGTTCGATATTCCAAATATATTTGAACGTTACAACTTAATATAAAAAATTTGAGGGGTTTGCTATTAATTGTCTCATCTTATTTAGCGCGCATGCACATATATATAAAATACGCGTCATATTAATGAACATGCGAAGCATGTTTGCATAATATATAATATATATAGTATAAGCATGCACATATAGAATACTATATTCTATCCGGATTGATTATGGACTTTTATTCTAGTTTGGTTCACTAGAGTCACCAAGTGAACCAAAAGGTCAAACCCTAGGGGTGCAAGAATTAATATTTAAATATAACTATTACATTTAAACCCGGGCTCCATGACAAACGGGTCTTCAAGCGCTCCTTGTTCCTTGATCTCTAATTCTTCAAAAATTAATTCTAATTATTCCTATTACATAACTATTTTAAAATAAATAGAAACCTTGATCAGCAGTCAAGGGGAAGTACATAGGAGGAAGATAGAATTTACATTAAGAAAAAATTAGAGAAGACGAGGTACGCAGACCCCATTTAATAAAACCCATACATTCAAGCATCCAACTAAAATAAAATCCAATCGCATTGGTCAATAGTCCATAATCAATCCCATTTATTATCATGCACATCACCATATGCATCAATAAATAATATTCATCTTATGAATAATAAACATTTAATATATATATTGATATCATTTAATGGGCAAATTTAGTTAGTATAAAATCTTATTTTTGAATCAAAATAAACTCCTTTATTTTAATCCAAATTTAAATCAAAATAAAACTATTTTATTTTAATTTATCTAATTTTGAATAAAATAAACTATTTTATTTTAATCAAAATCTTTAATCAAAATAAACTCCTTTATTTTAATTAATTATGGAATCCAATTCCATGTAAAAAAAAAACTTTATTAAAGGAAACACAGATTTTCTTTCCTATTCACAAATAAACTCTTTTATTTTGAATAATATGAAATCTTATTTCATATCTAAATAAACTCCTTTATTTAGGAAAATTAGGATTCTCTTTCCTATTCACAAATAAACTCTTTTATTTTGAATAATATGAAATCTTATTTCATATCTAAATAAACTCCTTTATTTAAGGAAAGATGGATTCAATTTCAACTCCAATTAGTTATCATGGAATCCAATTCCAACTCTAATTAGTTAGCATGAAATTCTAATTTTAAAATTAAAATAAACCTTTTATTTTAAAATTAAAATAAACCTTTTATTTTAAGATTAAAATAAACTTTTATTTTAATAATAAAATAAAAATATTATATATATACCGTTATATATATAATATAACTATTATATATAATATATATATATATATATATATATATATATATATATATATATATATATATAACCGAATATATATATATAATCATGACTCCTTGTATTTCCGTGCAAACTAAATCTGTTAACTTTGAAAGTTTAAAAAAAAAAAATTGGGCGTGAATCTAAAAAAATAATGCTCCTGCCGAATCCCTTGATTAATCCACGAGTTTGCGAATATATAATATTTAAGTAAATCAGCCAAAGAACATCGATCAAACAGATGGATTACGGGTTCAGCCAAAAAAAAATCAGGATTCGCGAACCTTTTTTTTTTATTATTATTATTAAATTTCATACAACAAAATTATGCCCAATTAAATTGTTCTAAACAAATATCAATATACATATCAAATCAAACAATTAATAATTCGCATAAAGGTTTGGCTCTGATGCCACTGTTAGGTTTGTAATATTCATGAACGCAATCAAATTGCACAAAATTAGCGGAAGCGTGTAAAATCAGAGTTTTAAAAATTTACAAACCATAAACCCGGATCACCCTTTATGCGCAATTATTAATTTAACGAAAAGATAAAGAATAAAATCATACCCTTGAAGATCGAGCTTCCTCAGGTACAAGTTCACCTCCAAATCCTTTCGCGTTCAACTTGAATCCACCGGGTTTGGTTCCTTCCTTTGATTAACGTTAGCCACCCAAGTGTTTGGCCTCTAGAGGTGATCCACCAAGGAAGAACAAAATTCAAGAAGATGGGTATTTGGCTCAAACCCTAGTTTTCTATCTCTATAGAAAAAGGGGCGTACTCTCCAACAATTGGAATAACGTATGTTTGATATCTGATATAAGACTCCTCTTATAAAGATATCAAGTAACCCTATTAAAAATAAGGTATTATTTATTTAATTAAACTCTTTTAATTAAATGGGCTCCCTAATCTTATTAGGGATAATTAATTAAACTCCTTTAACTAATTTTCCCTCCTAATCCTATTAGGAATAAATGAGAGTACTTATATTAATTAATTCCCAAATTCCTTTAGGAATTAAATAATAATAATAGTAATAATAATAATAATAAGACTCCTCTTATTAATTTATATTTAATATTTCCAAAATATTAAATAATAAATATTAAGCTATTTAATTTATTCTATCACCATAGATTAAATTAAATATACTTAACTTATTATTACGATTATGCCATTAACTTCTTAAATAATTATTCTTCCTTTTATGGTGTGACCCTTTAGGTTCTCCATATTAAACCGGTTGTGAATAAATCAATTAGAACAATTCTAATCTTATTTGAATAAATAAATTAAACTAATAATTTATTTAAATAAATGATATTTATTCTACAATAGGGATAAGCCTCCCTAGCGATCAACGACTTTCCAGATAATATAGATTTCAACATTAATCATAAAAGAACCTTTGAGTAAATAGTTACCGTACAATTCAATCCTTCCACCATACAATGTCCCAATTAAATATAAGACATGGAATTACTGTCAAGTCTTATTTTATTTAATTATATGTATTTCGACTCTTAAATGTACAACTCCAAATAATGCAAATTAGAAACTCCTTTCTAATTTCATTCTGCCTTGGCCAAGGACTACTGAGTTGTCATTTATCGAATCACATAGGACATTTCTCTTCTTTTACTAGAAGTGGTAGATTCTTTATTAATCATACATTATCTCCATGTACAACTTATTATACCCAAGCATACCCTTTGATACACCCTAAGGGTCTTAAGGAATAAGTCAAAGTATAACTTGTCATACACAAGATACTATGATGATCTCAAGTCCAAGGATCACTTGTACTACTATCACTACATGAATTCCTATTGACATGCAAGTAAAACTCCATTATGTATTCCTTAGCGAGTCACGTTCAGTGAACTTATTCTCTAATAAGCACCTACATACTTGCTTTAGTGTCTCCACACAAATGATCATGAGATCAATCATCCTCATCCAATGAGCAAGCAACGTATGTACCAATCTATCCGGATTCACTAATCCCCAATTTAGTAATCCAACGATTGGGAACTATTTTAGTTTTAAGCTTTCTAAGAATTTAGATCTCATTAGAATGATCATCATCATTATTCTAAAAGCATTGCTTAAAACTATGGGTTTATCACATATTATAAAACAGCATCATGTAGATAATTAAAAGCCTTTAATAAATTAATATTTTTTTATTAATAAATGAATAAGATTGTTACAAAGTATATGCTTTATCATCAAACATGATTGGCTTGTGTGCATATTACTTTCACCTCCGCCCCTGGATGGAGCCAATTCTCACTCAGCTCCAGTCAATAAGGTACAATCCACATTTATAATAGATGGAAGCAATATCCAAAGACTCAAGAACTTGGTGTCAGCCCAACGACCAACATTAGCACATATATCATCTTTCACAGTGGTATCTGCTTACATATGGACTTGTATAGCAAAAACGCGGATCGCGACTGGAGAAGGGGCGCATGACGCAGATGAACGTCAGCACTTCAGTTTTTCTATGGATTGTCATGCTCGTTTGGATCCTCCGATACCTGCCACCTACTTTGGTAATTGCTTGGTGCCTTGTCTTACAACCATGAAGACCGCAAAATTAGTAGGGGAACAAGGGCTTGTAACTACGGCTGAACTGATCGGGAAGGCAATTCGTTCAAGGTTGGAGCGAGGGGTGCTGAACGGTGCAGATAATTGGCATCTGGAGTTTGCAAGGCCGGCCCTGAGTTTTTCAGGGCCTAAAACCAAAAAAAAATCGGCCTTTTGCGAATTGCTATTAAAATAGGCATAAAAAAACTAAGAACTTTTTCTGAACAAAAGAGCATCAATACGAAAGAATATCAAATATAATAACTGACTATTTCAATATTTTCTTTCTTTTTCTTTTTTCAGATCCAAACATATACTTTTTAGGAGCCATGGTGAATTAAAATTTAAAAATCTGCAAAATTCCAGCATAATCTCGTGATTATCTATAAATTATGTAACACCTCCTTTCCGAAATAGAAAGAGAGATTACTCAAAACATAACAAAACTGATGAATTTAATAGTAAGGCTCAAGCCCTAAAATAATAATCTTAATATCTGATAAATACCACAAGTCAACCATAATAAATCTCCAACTATCTCAAACCACAATCTAAAATAATTATTACAATTCCAAGTAAACTGACACATCAAGTCTACACAGAATATTTCTAAATCATTGGAATGAATGGAGCTCTCATCACACTTGCCCTTGATTCCCTTGATTACCTGCCTGAAGAAAACACAACATGAGCCAAACGACCAGTACGAATATAGAATACAAATAATGAACCAAAATAACTAACTCAATTAAATGAAAAGAGACGAAACGAACTCAAACGAAACGAACAAATCTAACACAACGAAATAATAGGTTGGATCAAATGGCTGTTGTTATTTCATACCGAGCTCAGAATAAAACAGAAATATACCTTGCCACACAGGCAAGTCAAATAATGCCACATAGGCAAGTCAAATAATGCCACACAGGCAAGTTACACACATTGGACCGCGAATCCAATGCATGTAAAATCGGAAAGCGTGTTTGGCACAAACATCACCACTCCGCAGAACAGAATAGAACAGAAAACTAGGGTCGACCCATACACCTCCCACAACAAAACACCAAATGGCCAACTCCCACCGGAGCACAAAACGGAGACGCCGTGGGCTGATCACACCGCCACGGAAGGTGTCATGCCTCGGTGCCAAGAGGACATGCCTGTGGTACCCCTACAGGTGGTTATAGCTCAGGTATACCCTACGGTATTCTAACAAAATATAATGTCAGAACACATGCGACACAACAAAGGGGTTCTAACATGTACATGTTAAACTGAAACGAGATATCAACACAAGTCTCCAAAAATATTAACATGCACATTACTACAAATATCAAAATAAATTTAGGCATGGTGTACTAGTCTACAGAGTACAAATATGAGTTCCACTATGAACGCCAAACGAAATTATCACAATGAATTTGACAAGAAATAATCAGGAGAGGCAATACTAATTTTCAAAACGCATAACGAAACGAATAAATTAGAAACAAAAGAGTCTCGCTGAAAGAGTACGGAATCCGTACCTGGATTAAGCAATGTAATACCCAAAGTTTATTTCAAAAACTTGTTTAGACTCTCTCCGTTCAATCTAAATAATTTAATAAAATTTTATTACAATCCAATCATTAATAACATAATAATATTAAATTTATTATTAGAAACTTTTACAACTATGTCAACAAAATTAATTAATTTAAATTAATATACATAATTTCAATTTGATTTACCAATTTTGATTTATAAAATCTCATGGCTAAAAACTCTTTAATATATATATATATATATATATATATATATATATATATATATATATATATATATATATATATATATATATATAAGAAAACAACTTCTGCAGGCAAGCCTGCTCCCATGTTACATACATATATAAAAAAACGCTCTATATAATAATATATAATATCGATGTAAATCATGAGCCTGCCAAAGTCAAAATACACACACACACATATATATATATATATATATATATATATATATATATATATAAATTTTATTTGCATCAACATATATGTATTCCTCCATGCGCTGACCCTCATGACTATCAAAATCAGAACCAAACTGTTATGTTTCTTATCGCAAGCAACTCTTTTCATTATTATTGATTTGAACAATTGCCTCTGTTTACAAATTCATTCATAATTGCACTTGAACCAAAGAAACAATTTACCTGTGCGGTTATCCTCCTGTGCGACTTTCTTTTCATTCTATCCCCTTAATCAATTTGTATTAGACGTATACAAGGAAGATTAGGTTTTAATATTTACTAAGTTAAAAATATTTTTTATTAATTAATATAATATAATTATTAACTCACTAATTTTAATAGAATTTTAAAAAATTACACAATTAAAAAAAATATAGACCCAATTAATTTAAAGCCCAATTACTAATTTAATTCACCCAACACTTATTAATACATTAGCCCACAAAATTAAATAACTAGTTTGACCCAAAATAAATGACTAGCTAACCCAAGTAAAAGATAAAGTACAATTATGTTTTAAAAATTATTTTTTTTTTCGGGTATTACATCACCTACCCCTTAAAAAGGATTCCGTCCCCGGAATCAAAAGAAAGAACGAACCTACTTATCAAAGAGATGCGGATACTCCGCTCAAATAGACTCTTCCATCTCCCAAGTGGCTTCACGCTCCGAATGGTTTCTCCACAAAACCTTGACGAACAAAATTGTCTTCCTCCTCATAACCTGCTCTTGGCGATCTAAAATCGCTTCGGCTTGCTCCTCACAAGTAAGATCCTTCTGAATCTTATCGAATGGATATTGCACCACATGCAACGGATGATAATGATTACTCCTCAACACCGACACATGAAATATATTGTGCACATGAGCTAGCTGTGGAGGCAAAGCTAACCGATATGCAACCTCACCAACCCTCTCCAAAATCTCAAATGGGCCGATATAACGTGGACTAAGCTTTCCTTTCAACCCGAATCGCCGAATGCCCTTCCAAGGAGAAACTTTTAGAAACACATGTTCACCAGATTCAAACTCTAAAGTCCTCCTATGCTTATCAGCATAACATTTCTGCCGTGATCGAGCCGACTTCAATTTCTCCTTAGCCACCGTTACCTTCTCCGTAGTGATTTGAACTAACTCAGGCCCTTCTATGGCCCTTTCACCAACCTTATCCCAACAAGTGGGTGCCCGACATTTCATACCATACAATGCTTCAAAAGGTGCCATTGCAATACTTGCATGCCAGCTGTTGTTATAAGCAAACTCAACTAGGCTCAAGTAATCATCCTAATTACCCGACCATTTAAGTGCACAAGACCTCAACATGTCCTCCAACGTCTGAATAGTTCGTTCGGATTGCCCATCAGTTTGCGGATGAAAAGTAGTACTGAAGTTGAGCCGAGTACCCCAAGCTCGTTGAAACCCTTTCCAAAACCTTGAAGTAAACCATGGGTCCCGATCTGAAATAATAGGTACTGGAGTACCATGAAGTCTAACAATCTCCTGCTGAAAGATATGTGCCAACCTTTCCACTGAGTAACCCTCATGGATAGCCAAAAAGTGTGCCAATTTGGTCAACCGGTCCACCACTACCCATATGGCATCATTCTTCCTGAAAGTCTTCGGCAACCCAGTCACAAAATCCATCGTGATATCCTCCCACTTCACCACTGGAATGACTAACTGTTGCAGCAAACCACTAGCTCGTTGATGTTCTATCTTCACTTGTTGACAAGTAAGACACTTCCCAACATATTCAGCCACGTCTCGTTTCATCCCATTCCACCAAAAATTCTTCTTCAAATCCCTATACATCTTTGTAGAACCAGGATGAATAGAAAATGGTGAACTATGAGCCTCAACCAACACATCCTCTTGAATGATTGGATCCGATGGTACACACAACCGTTCACCCAACCAAATCACACCATGGTCAACAATATGAAACTCAGACTGCTTGCCCTCCTCCAGATTCTGCGTCAGACCCCACAACTCCCCATCTTCCTTTTGAGCTTCTTTGACCCGCGAGATAAGAAAGGGCTCCACTCTCATACCCGCCAAATGCCCATCTGAACCTCATACATACAACTCCAACTCGAGCCGCTCCATATCCAAAATAAGCTGAGGTTGTGTAATAAGGGCTGCTACACTCCCAAAACTCTTTCGGCTAAGAGCATCTGCAACCACATTTGTCTTCCCCGGTGATACTGAATTCTAGCATCATAATCCTTTAGAAGCTCAACCAACGCCTCTGCCTCATATTGAGCTCCTTCTGAGTGAAAATGTATTTAAGACTTTTGTGATCGGTGAAGATATCACAAGTCTCCCCATACAAATAATGCCTCCAAATCTTTAAGGCAAAGATCACCGCTACCAACTCCAAATCATGTGTGGGGTAGTTCACCTCATAAGGTTTAAGCTGCCTAGAAGCATAAGTACCGTGTTGCATCAAAACACACCCCAAGCCCTTCTTAGAAGCATCACTATAAATCTGGTAGCCTCCTTTCCCCAACGGTAATGCGAGTATAGGAGCTGTCATAAGTCGTTTCTTCAACTCCTCGAAACTCTTCTCACGCTCCTCATTCCACACAAACTTTGTGCCCTTTCTCAACAACTGGGTCAATGGTAAGGCAAGCAAGGAAAACCCTTCCACAAACTGTCTATAATACCCTGACAAACCCAAGAAACTCCTAATCTCTGTCACTGTAGTAGGTCTCGGCCATTTAGTGATAGCCTCAACCTTCGCATGATCTACCTTAACGCCCTCAGCAGAAACAACGTGACCCAAAAATGCCACCTGCTCCAACCAGAATTCGCATTTAGAGAATTTAGCATACAACTTCTCTTTCTGCAAAATCCCCAACACTGTGCGAAGATGCTCCTCATGCTCTTCCTTAGACTTGGAGTAAACCAAAATGTCATCAATAAAAACAATAACAAATTGGTCCAAGTACTCCCTGAACACTCGATTCATCAAATCCATAAACACCGCCGGAGCGTTAGTCAACCCAAATGGCATCACCAGAAACTCGTAATGCCCATATCGAGTGCGAAAAGCTGTCTTAGGGATATCCTCATCCCTCACCCTCAACTGATGATAGCCCGACCTCAAATCTATCTTCGAAAAATACTTTGCCCCCCTGAAGTTGGTCAAACAAGTCATCAATCCTCGGCAATGGATACCGATTCCTGATGGTAATCTTGTTCAACTCCCTGTAGTCTATACACAGCCTCATAGACCCATCCTTCTTCTTTTTCACAAATAAGACCGGAGCACCCCACGGCGAAACACTCGGCCGAATCACACCACGATCTAATAATTCCTGTAACTGCTCCTTCAACTCCTGCAACTCCAACGGTGCCATCCGATACGGCGCCTTAGAGATAGGTTCTGCACCAGGAACAAGCTCAATAGCAAACTCTACTTCCCATTGTGGTGGCAACCCTGACAACTCCTCAGGAAATACATCGAAAAAATCACAAACATCCTCAATACGAGACTCACCCTTAGAGGTATCCTTCATAAACGCCAAATACCCCTCACAACCCTTTGCTACCAACTTTCCAGCCTTCAAAGCTGAAATCAACTTCACTACCCTGCTTGGTTGTGAACCCTGAAACACGAATTCTGGAGACTTCACATCTCCAAATATAACCTTCTTCGCCTGACAATCGATAGTGGCATGGTGCTTATCCCACCAGTCCATCCCCAGAATGACGTCGAAATCATGCATACTCATCAGAAGATGATTAGCCCTATGAATCTTATCCCCAAAACTTATCAGACACCCTCGATACAAATCAGAAATAACAATAGAAGTTTCCATCGGGGTAGCAATAGACATAACAGAATCTAAAGACTAAGATAGAACACCCAGGTGCCGAATAAAAGACCGAGCAACAACGGAATGAGTAGAACCCGTATCAAACAAAATAGAAGCCTCGTGATTACCTACTAAAAGAGTGCCAAAAACAATACCTGGTGCACCTACCGCCTGGTTATATGTCAAGGCAAACACTCGACTACCCTGACGCTGACCTCCATTGCCACCATTATCACCACCTCCACCATTTTCGTGTGGACCGGTACAATCCCTAGCAATATGACCCATCTGTCCACACAAGAAGCATGCACCTGTGAGTCTATGACACTGCCTCCCTGGATGAATAGCCCCACAAATAGCACAAGGAGCTATCGGAATAAGATTCGGGTTACCCCCACCAGCTGGTCCAGGATAACGACCCTGATTATGTCCCTGCTGATGATTCTGCTGACGATTTTGACCATTCCAAGGTAGCTACAGCTGATGATTCTACCCTTCCTGAGGCATCTGCTGATAACCCTGTTTTGATTCTGACCACGCCACTGCCCCTGTTGGCCACCACGATTCCTATTCAACTGACCACCCTGTTTTCTCCCATGCTGAACTGAAGTTTGACCCTGTTGGTCATCTCTGTCCCTCTTTCGACTCCCATCCAGTTTAGAAGACCGAAAGTCTTGTCTCTCCATCTCAATATTCTTGGTCGCATTGGCCACTGCTGACACGTCTGTAAATTTATTGTTAATAAGTTGCTGACGATATCTATAATGAATCCGCCACTTGAACTTCTTCGTCTGTTCCGCTGCAGTCCCTGTAGAAATTCTCGCAAAGCCTGCCAACCTAGTAAACCTCATCATGAAATCCGTGATGGACTCATCATCTTTCTGCCGAATAGACAGATACTCTCTGGCATAGGCCTCTTTATCAGCAGCTGGGAAATACTGCTGATAAAAGACCTCACAAAACTCTGCCCAGCTAAGTGCCTCAACATAACCATTACCCTTTGTTGTTTTCAACGCTTTCCACCACCTCTGCGCATCCCCTTCCAGCTTGTAAGCAACTAGCAACACTTTCTGGTTATCCGAGCACCCCAACACATCGAAAATCTTCTCTAAGTGGGCAATCTAATTCTCTGCATCAATTGGAGTTGGAGCTGAACTGAATGCCTGTGGTTTTTGCTTTTGAAACCTTTCTAACCACACATATATTGGAAAATACCATCTGCATTCACTTCTTCTTTATTTGACCTGTGGACCATTATTTCCCGGGTTCTCCTGTTCAGGAATTTCTGGTGGCGGCTGCTGCATTGCCTGTACAACCTATGCCACCAACTGAGGTAACGCCTGATTCACTGCCTGATTCACCAAGGTAGCTAACTGAGCATTTATCTGATTATTAGGTTGCTCATTGGGCTGGCCCTCACCTCTTCCCCTATTGTTACCTCGCCTCTCAGCAACTCTAACGGATCTACGAGCCATCTAAGAAAGAGATCACGAATATAAAAAAAGCAGATCAGAGACAAATTCAAATATAGCGGATATGATAGCTGAACAAAAAATCAAACAGAACAAAAACCTAACCCAGAAGTCTACCCATAACTCACAGGTCAAACCTAAATAGATTTTCTACAAGAAAGAACCTAAGCTTTGATACCAACTCTGTAACACCCCCTTTCCGAAATAGAAAGAGAGATTACTCAAAACATAACAAAACTGATGAATTTAATAGTAAGGCTCAAGCCCTAAAATAATAATCTTAATATCTGATAAATACCACAAGTCAACCATAATAAATCTCCAACTATCTCAAACCACAATCTAAAATAATTATTACAATTCCAAGTAAACTGACACATCAAGTCTACACATAATATTTCTAAATCATTGGAATGAATGGAGCTCTCATCACACTTGCCCTTGATTCCCTTGATTACCTGCCGGAAGAAAACACAACATGAGCCAAACGACCAGTACGGATATAGAATACAAATAATGAACCAAAATAACTAACTCAATTAAATGAAAAGAGACGGAACGAACTCAAACGAAACGAACAAATCTAACACAACGAAATAATAGGTTGGATCAAATGGATGTTGTTATTTCATACCGAGCTCAGAATAAAATAGAAATATACCTTGCCACACAGGCAAGTCAAATAATGCCACATAGGCAAGTCAAATAATGCCACACGGGCAAGTTACACACATTGGACCGCGAATCCAATGCATGTAAAATCGGAAGGCATGTTTGGCACAAACATCACCACTCCGCAGAACAGAACAGAACAGAAAACTAAGGTCGACCCATACGCCTCCCACAACAAAACACCAAATGGCCAACTCCCACTGGAGCACAAAACGGAGACGCCGTGGACTAATCACACCACCAAGGAAGGTGTCATGCCTTGGTGCCAAGAGGACATGCCTGTGGTACCCCCACAGGTGGTTATAGCTCAGGTATACCCTACGATATTCTAACAAAATATAATGTCACAACACATGCGACAAAACAAAGGGGTTCTAACATGTACATGTTAAACTGAAACGAGATATCAACATAAGTCTCCAAAAATATTAACATGCACAATACTACAAATATCAAAATAAATTTAGGCATGGTGTACTAGTCTACAGAGTACAAATATGAGTTCCACTATGAACGCCAAACGAAATTATCACAATGAATTTGACAAGAAATAATCAGGAGAGGCAATACTAATTTTCAAAACGCATAACGAAACGAATAAATTAGAAACAAAAGAGTCTCGCTGAAAGAGTACGGAATCCGTACCTAGATTAAGCAATGTAATACCCAAAGTATATTCCAAAAACTCGTTTAGACTCTCTCCGTTCAATCTAAATAATTTAATAAAATTTTATTACAATCCAATCATTAATAACATAATAATATTAAATTTATTATTAAAAAATTTTACAACTATGTCAACAAAATTAATTAATTTAAATTAATATACATAATTTCAATTTGATTTACCAATTTTGATTTATAAAATCTCATGGCTAAAAACTCTTTAATATATATATATACACACATATATATATATATATATATATATATATATATATATATATATATATAAGAAAACAACTTCTGCAGGCAAGCCTGCTCCCATGTTACATACATATATAAAAAAAGCTCTATATAATAATATATAATATCGATGTAAATCATGAGCCTGCCAAAGTCAAAATACATATATATATATATATAGATTTTATTTGCATCAACATATATGTATTCCTCCATGCGCCGACCCTCATGACTATCAAAATCAGAACCAAACTGTTACGTTTCTTATCGCAAGCAACTCTCTTCATTATTATTGATTTGAACAATTGCCTCTGTTTACAAATTCATTCACAATAACACTTGAACCAAAGAAACAATTTACCTGTGCGGTTATCCTCCTGCGTGGCTTTCTTTTCATTCTCTCCCCTTAATCAATTTGTATTAGACGTATACAAGGAATATTAGGTTTTAATATTTACTAAGTTAAAAATATATTTTATTAATTAATATAATATAATTATTAACTCACTAATTTTAATAGAATTTTAAAAAATTACACAATTAAAAAAAATATAGACCCAATTAATTTAAAGCCCAATTACCAATTTAATTCACCCAACACTTATTAATACATTAGCCCACAAAATTAAATAACTAGTTTGACCCAAAATAAATGACTAGCTAACCCAAGTAAAAGATAAAGTACAATTATGTTTTAAAACAAAATCATTTTTTTTCGGGTATTACAAATTAATTATCAAATAGGGCCTCCTTTATAATTATTAAGAGTCTAACACTACTCCCAAATAATTAAAAAAACTCAAAAGAGATTAAATTTTTCACTTGATTCATAATAGCATAAAAAATCTACTTGTCGACGTCGGGATTTTTGGATGTCCCTTTCCGTTACTTGTTCTTTGGTGTTCTCATTTTAGGTGAGATTTGTTTGAAAAAATAAGTGAAAAAAGGACCGACATGTATAATGTCGACGATGGACTGTTAAGAGTCGCCAGTTGGTTTTTTAAATGGTTATACCAACACAACCGAGAAAAGGTTTGCACATTGACCCAGTGATGTGACACTGCTAAACGGGTCGGTGAAACCGAGATTCATTAGGGTCCGGGGACTTGGTTATGTGGGGGGGGGAGGTGCTAGGCACCCCCCGACATCCGTGTTACCACAGTGACCGCCTCTTTTCAAGAAATTATTATCTGAATGTGTGTGTGTGGGTTAATGTGCTATTTATTTGGAAGTAGTGCAAGGCCTCGTTCGAACCTATATACATAGGGTTTGAATTTATGTAAAAATTTAGTTTTTAGCAAGATATAGCAATGATGTTTTATAAAAAGGTTTTTCAAACCCTGATGCTCAATAGTAATTGAGACATTTTACACTCCCATTTTATTAAGTGTTTGGCTTGATTGATTTTATTTGATAGATACGAGGCATCCGTACGAAAATAATGTACAAAATAATGTCGACTTTCTCGTGGGTATGAAAACCATCTGAGGAAATTCAGACACCGCAAAATAATTTACAAGCTGCTTACCGCTGAAAATGTCCATCACGGGAACCGAATCTAGATCCAATAGGCTGAATCTGTGATCACATGATTCCTAGGTGCACAAGATACCGCAATTTGAATGAAAGCAGTAAGCAGGTGTATATATATAAAAGCTGTAAATATATATATATATATATATATATACACACACACAGACATGATCACCAACCACGAAGCACCTCCACGGGGGATCAGAAATGTAAATAAAGCTGTTAAAAGTTATCAACCGCCACGGAGGAAACTCCAGGCGGGACACAACGTAAATAAAACTGTAAATACGGTCAACCGCCACGAAGGAAACTCCAGGCGGGACAAAATGTAAATAAAGCTATTCAAAACGATCAACTGCCACGAAGTAGACTCCAGGCAGGACGAAACGTAAAGAAAGATGTTAAAGCGATCAACCACCACGAAGTAAACTCCAGGTGGGACGATATATATATATATATATATATATATACACATAAGCGAAGTAAACGCACCGGATGTAAAATTCAGGCTCATCGAACAGAGTTCGGCAACAATTCATATATATATATACAAAAGTAGAGTAAACGCACCGGATGTAAAATTCAGGCTCATCGAACAGAGTCCGACCATAGTTCATATATATATATATATATATATATATATATATATATATATATATATATATATATATATATATATATATATATATATACAAAAGCGAGTAAACGCACTGGATGTAAAATCCAGGCTCATCGAACAAAGTCCGACATATATATATATATATATAGATTGGATCCTGTCCGGGAGTCCGGACAGGTCCTAAAATGCGGACCAATTTTTTTTTCTTTTTTTTTACTTTTTTTTTGAAACAACTAAAAAAAAAAATTTATGGAACTGAAATTTTTCCATAATACAGTGTTTTGGGTGTGTTTTTAATACCTATACCAACCAATGTATGTACAGTCTGCCCAGACTGTACAGAAATATTTTGGTATAGGCATCCAAATCACGCCCAAAACACTGTATTATGGAAAAATTTCAGTTCCATAAATTATTTTTTTTAGTTGTTTCAAAAAAAAAGCAAAAAAAAAAAAGGTCCGGATTTTGTTAAAATTCGGGAGTCCGGACCTGATCCGGACTATATATATATATATCTATATATATATATATATATATATATCTATATATATATATATATATATATATATATACACACACACACACACACACATATATATACAAAAGTGAGTAAACGCTCCAGACCGAAGTCTAGGCTCATCGAACAAAGTCCGACACTCAGTTAATATATATAAATGTATATATATATATATATATATATATATATATATATATATATATATATATATATATATATATATATATATATATATATATATATATACAGACTAAAATGAAACCACGGACCAAAGTCCGGGCAAAAGCAAGTAACACGACTCTCAACGTGTAGAAGGGTGTGTGAAAAGATGAAGAGAAAGACTCTACAGTGTGTGAGAAGGTTTACAGCTGACTGCTAAAGAAGACTTCTATATCTTTAGAATGGGTAAACACTGACTTTTGTAGGTACAAAAGGGATATATATGAGCTCACGGTGTTTAAAAGGGGAAATCACACTACATGGGGTGACTGCAGAGCAAATTGGGCAGGGTTTTCTCGCCTTTTTCTCTTGCAAAATGGGAAGCCCAAGGCCTCTATTTATAGGCATTTTAGTCGCAGGTGTACCAGAGGCAACTCGGGTGGGCCCGAGTTTTTCGGGTCGGGTCGTCTCGAAGTATGTGCACTCAGGCACTGTAATGTCCACTCGAACTTTCAGAAGTGCAATCCGGGCATCTTTTTGAGGTATACAGGACCTATTTTGGACTGCCATTGTCGAGAGTTGTACGATGACATGGGATTAGAGTTTGTACGAAGTCATTAAAGATGGGACGATGCCATCCAGTCTTCAAGCTTTAACTTTCATCCGTTACCCCGCATAATAGTCACCCGAGATTGGTTATTATTGTGGGACATCATTGCGTAGAGATGTGATGTGGCATTGTGTTGATCAGATGACGATGTTGCCCCTCACCGGTGTTTATTGCCGGATTGGGCTGATAAAGAAGACGTTGCTCAGACTTTGCTGAGATTGGGCTGCTGCAATTGTTGAAGGTCCTCATTGTCATCTTTGAGGTGTGCATGTCTTCCCGATGTTATTGTCGGGTTGGTGCAATATATCTCTTTGTGAGCGCCGAGATTGAAGCTAGTCGCATTTGAAACAAGCATTTCTGGGGTTATCGCCGAAACTGCATTCCTTGGGGTTATCACCAAGGTTGGTGGCTATTCCCATGGTTTGGAACTGAGACTGGATACCTCGGGGTTATATCCAAAATTAATCAGTCTTCTCCGGTGTGTGTTCCGGTATGGGATCTGCATGCCTCGGGGTTAAATCCGAGGTTGGAACTGTTACTCCCAGAGTGTGATCTGGGGTTGATGCTGAACTTCCGGCAGTATCCGGTATGGATTTGGATTTTCTTTCAGGGTAACCTCTTAAAAGACGAATCTATCCTCCTACAATGTTAGTGACAGTGTTACAGAAAATTTTGAGTGTCTACAGATGCCCCTCTTTATCATACTTATGTATGGCGATGCATGGGTAGGATAAAGAATCCTAGACACTTGAAATGCAACAAGAGAAACGTGGTACTATGGGTAGTAAAATGATGCAAATATATGATGCATGTGTACGGGGTTGTAGCCCAACATGCTGGGGATGATCGCTCGATCCCTGTTGCTTCAACTGGGGATTGACAATACTGACTAGGTTTAATGTATAAGCCGAATCTGTTAGGATGTTAATGTTGGAGTTATCACCAAATCCCCGTGTCTTCGATTATGACTTGATCCTGAAGATGTACCTCTTATGTGTAAGAGATCTGTGGGGATAAAGCTTGATCTGTTTGAGGATGTGTATAATATATTCCATCATCTATCCTCTTTGATAACATTGACTTTTTCTGGTTAGTATCGCCAGAGTATGTCAAGATCCTGTTGGATTTACTGCCAACAGCAAATGCTATCAGGGATGCCTGACCTTCGTTGACCGACATGTGATTCAACGGCTGGAAAATCCTGTAGGATATACTGTCAAGGCTACTTGACCTTCGTTGACGTGTGAATCAACGGAACATTGCGTTGTGACCCCCGCCGGGGAGGCGCTGGGGAATACGAGTAGTTGGGTATAAAAACCTCGAATAACTCTAGAGCTCAGATAGGTTTAATCGCTACCTGCTGAAATGACGTCAAGGTTGCTTGACCTTCGTTGATATGTGTGTCAACGGCTGAGCATGCATTGTTCCTCCCGCCGAAGATATGCGTTGTAACCCCCGTTGGGGACCTACTGGGGATGCATAAATACATACACAATTATTGAATAGCTCTCAATGCTTCGATGGGTTTACTTGTCATCGACTGAAATAACGTCAAGGTTGTTTGAACTTCGTTGATAGACGTGTCAATGGATGGACGTGTTGTAACCCCCACCGGTGATCTACGTTGTAACCCCCGTCGGGGACATATTTAGGGTAACGACCCAGAGTTGGTGGTATCGGACCTGTATAAGGTATTGCTGGATGTGATTTGTATCCAAATGAGATCATCGACAGGGTATACCTTGTGTTCAGGTAACTACCAATGAGTGATGTATAGACTCAAAGTTTTATCTGAGAAGACCGTGATTGTATGCTAGTTTTGCTCAATCGCGTGGCATTTTTATTCTCGATTTGACCTTTCTAGTCCGTGAGAACTCCTTTGAAACTCGAACTGGACCGAGCTGGAGGGGTGTGACCCACATAAGGGTGCCGCAGGTGCACCTGCTACAGCTGTAGGTGAGTCTGCGGCCAATCGTGGATCATAAATCCTGCAGATTGGTCTTTACAAGTCATTTTCAACTTGCTTCGCATAGAGAAAATAACGAGCCATCTTCAGAAATGCTGAGTTCGGGATGCTTTTTGCAAATTCTATCACCGTACAAGTGTTCTACACTATCCTGGTAACGTATGCATGTATTTGTTTTCCAGTTTCTATCCGTTGGATTGTGAGTTATCACATAAAATGCATCTAAACACATAGTAGTGATTATGTATGCACAACTGACTTGATAAAAAATATTCAACATAGTAAATGTTAGTATTAAACTATGCTGAACATAATGATGTGAAAAAATTTGACTTTTGAGATAGTCAAATTGGTACCTTTTTCTGCTATTTTTTGTCCTATTTGAGGTCCAATGAGAAAAAGGTAGAAAGATAAAGTACTCCTAGTATTGAGGTTGACTTTATGCATGATGATTTTGATTTTTAATGCATATATCATGTATATAACTTTGGGGCAGGTGTGCTACTGAATGGCCACCTAGACATGCCTATGTGCATATGGATAGTCCTATTTTCAAAGGGGACTATGGCAAAAATTTTCCAAATGTAGGCATTTGGTAGTCATGTGTTTTAACTCTATTGTATGCTAACGTAAATGCATGCATGCATATGGTCATAAATGCATTTTAGAAAGCTCCATGTAAGGAAATACCATACCCTTTCTGAGGTGATTTGGAGACTTGTTATCTAGATATTATGGATCCGGATCAGCCGAGCAGTTCCTATAGGACCACTTCTGGCGTACGGCGGAGGGCTTTCGACGTGCCTCGTTCCCGTTCTGTCAGACAGCCTCGTCGGTTGGTGGAGGCTGTGATTCGTCCTGTCCGGGTAGATGTGCCAGATGTTGAGGATGAGGAGGCGGATATTCCGATTGAGGATCCCACTCCTGCTACACATATCCCTCGTAGGGAGATTCCGAGCATTCAGGTGCCAAACACAGAGTTGCTGGGTGATTTGAGCAGACATCCATCGATGTACTTGCATGCTAACGAGGTATGGCGTTAGACTTTGATCTTTCTTCTTTCCTATTGATGAGGATTAAAAGGGTTTGATGTTAATCTGTATTTCATACAGGTTCCAGGTTTTACACAGCCTCGAGGGAACTGGTTTAGCATTCACTCCATGTACCAGGCGCTTCATCCTGACTATAGAGCGATAGTGCATGAGTGGGGATTTGGGGCATTCTTCTCCATCCTTCCCATCGTTGTCCCTGGGGTTACCTCAGGGCATTGTCTGAGCAATGGTCTCATCAGACTCAGTCACTCCATCTTCTGGATTGCGAGGTGATGATGATGCCTATGGATTGGCAATTTATCACAGGTATGGGGTTTGGAGGGGAGCCAGTGCCTTGCATGGCGAATATTACCCCTACTGCTGTCCGATCCTTATTAGGAGTTCCGGCTGAGGTGCTCAAAGGCAGGACTGTCCATTCAGGTCCTTTGAGAGTAGATACTATGGGTGTTCTTTTGGGTGAGCCCATGCCTGATGATGTCAGAATCAGGGATCGCGTTCTGCGATGATTGTTCCTGATGATCATCCGAGGCTGCTTCATAGAAGATAACTCTTCTACGGTATCTTTTGCTTTGATTAGCGCCACACGTGATGTGGACCGTATTGGAGAGTATGATTGGGGCTCCTATACGTTTGCCTATTTCCTCCGGGGCATGCGTATGCGCTCACATGGTTTGATTGAGGCTTGGCTAGGATTTTACCCATTTCTGCTGGTGAGTATTTCTCTTGTCTTTTCCCATTCATAGGTTAAGAGTGTTTACTGATAGCAGATGTTTTGCCATTGTGTTGGCAGTTTTGGGCCTATGAAAGGCTCCCATGTTTGCGTCCTGTGAGTGTGCTAGGTTTAGATACCTATCCACGAGGACGACGATGGAACCATTCTATTTTGCCAGAGGTCCCTGTAGCTGAGGGATTCACCCACTTTCGTATGCAGCTGGAGTTGTTGACAGCAGGTACCATTACATTGATTCCCTATTCAGGGGAACATTTGACCATCGGCTTTGAGGATGGACATCCGACTGGAGTCGAGTATTTGATTTCCACCAGGAGAGTTCCTCTCTTCACAGATGGAGGCTGGGAGCTCTATTTAGGAGAGCGTGCTATTAGGAGCACCACAGGGGAGATCCGTATACCGATCTTGCCTCCTGCTAGGCGTTATTGGCCCGTATCACAGTCACCCGTCACTGATATCCCATTGTTGGGGGTTGATGGTTTTGCATTATTGGAGGGTCAATGTACTCAGGAGACGTTCCAGCGGTGGTGGTCCCCTCGTACTATTGGAGTCCAGTCCCATGCCACACAGTTTATGGGGGATATGGTTCTAGGATCCTTGATGATGACGGATTGGGTAGCTTGTGTCCGAGCTCTGACTCATATGACACAGATTGATAGTTTGATCAGATAGTTGGATCAGGCACATATATTTATACGGCATTTGGGCAGAGATCCATCAGAGGAGGAGTTATTTGTTCCTTCCAGCTCAGGCGCTGGTCCCTCAGACGACCCATTTGGTTTTGCCGGCGCAGATCCTCCTCTTTATAGGCCTGACATCCCTCTTGATTGAGATCCAGTGACTCAGGAGGAGTTACATCAGGTTGACAGGATTGAGGACGTAGACATCGAGACCCTGGTTTTTTTCCTAATGTAAATTATCGTTATATCTTTTGATAGGCCTCTGTTAGATATTGGGTGATTGTTCCCCATTCTCGCTATATCTTTTGATAGGCCTCTGTTAGTAGTAGGGTGGCTGTGCCCCATTTTCCTGTATTTGTAGCTGTACAGATCTGATGTATTAGATGATGATATACTTAGGAATGTATGCACCGTTTTTTCATTCCCTATATCATATTGTCATCTATTATATGTTATGCATGCATCATGTTATGCATATGTATGTATGTCCAGAGATATTCAACATTGACCCCTGGATGGTCTTGTGACACGGCCCGTACAGATGTCTTCTTCGACAGTTAGCCGTATAGATCATACCCCACCGTCAGTGGTGGTATTGGGTATGCGATCGTGGTATGATAGCATGTCAGATAGGGTGACTGTAGATCAGTTGCTGCAGCATACCATGACTTTATTGCCTTTTTAGGTTCCCGCAGGGTTTGTGGACGGGATGTTAGAGCATTGGCTACCGGATAGGCAGGTATTATGATTAGGCACCTATGAGTTGACTCCTACTCTGGAGGAGTATGCACGGTTGACGATGCTGCCTTTAGACAGACCTTGCGTGCATCTGGCTCTGGGAGACATGAGTAGACAATTCATGACCCTCACAGGATTGCGGCACAGAGTAGTGAAGGACGAGATGAGATCTAGCCATGTGATATCCCAGCGTTTTCTGTACGACAGATTTTGCTTAGAGGATAGCTATTCATGACATTCCGAGGATTTCACCACACTGGAGGACCATTGGTGTTTGTCCAGGGTTGATGTACTGATGCTATGCGTACTGTCATATGTCTACATGCCGCGTTACATGGATGAGATAGACATTGGTGTGATCATGGCCATGAGAGCTCTTAGAGAGGGTCGCACCATTGTACCTATGATTGTAGCAGAGACCCTGCGGTCGGCATCCTATTGTTGCACGTATCCTACAGGAGTGTTCACTGGGAGTTTAGTCATGTTGTACGTGTGGTTTATGTCACACTTGAGACCGGTTGGTACCCTCAGACGGCATGGGTATTGGTTCACCCATGATGTAGCCATGTCATACACCTTTCAGCAGTCGGAGTGTATAGATGCTCTGTCTTGGTCCGTATTTTTGGCAGATATCAGAGATCCATTCAGCATATTGCTGTGCTTGGGGCTTTGGTCACCATACAGCTTCATTACTCACGCTCCGGGCATGGACTTCCTCCCTCTGGATGGCTTGAGGGACGTGACTACTTATCACCCACTGGCCGTGATGTCGCAGTTCGACCAGTTCCAGGATTTTCATCCTTTTGAGGGGGCGATAGGTCAACGTTCATCTTCTCGATATCTCTCAGCAGAGGACCGATCCCGTGTGTATGCTTGTTGGAATCAGCATGAGATAACTTCTTTTTCTGTCAGTCATCCAAGTTGTTCTGCCGAGTATTCCACATGGATGGAGACATAGATTTTATCGGCTGCAGTAATATCTACAGTACCGGATAGCGAGTCAGACGATGCAGAGCCCATGGAGGACATTGATACCTACATTGAGGAGGAGCCCGTTGCTGGGTTGCCAGCATTTCTTCCAGATTCTCCTAGTACCAATACTGTTGTGATTCAGCACTCGGCACAGTACGTAGAGCAGAGTCCTCATCTGATGACCTTTGAGAGAGATCAGGCTCGTTCTATGATGTTGACTGCCCTTGATGGGAGGGACACATCTCTATTAGAGAGAGACGAGGCATTATCTTGCAGAGATGCCACTTTTGTTGAGCGGGATGAGGCTAGATCAGCCAGAGATGCAGTGATAATTGAACGGAATAGTGCTATCTCTGCCCGGGATGTAGCTGTTACAGATAGTACTGCAGTGAGGTCCCTTACCACTGGCATGATCATAGAGATGAGCGCATATATTGATGATCATATGTTCACCATGCAGATGGCTACAGATCTTTTGGGTTGTGTGGATATTCTCGTACAGGAGACCACAGCTTCGCCTCCGTCTTCTGTAGGGATGCCATGTTGGGCTTGTTAGCTCGCATATACCCTGACATGTAGATGAGATTGTATTTACCTGCACAGACTAGCTTAGCCATTTTGTTATGTACAGTTTACATTGTATATATATCAAACAGCATTATATATGACAGGGAAATATATTTTTGGATCACTTCCCTTTTAGATATGCCTTGCTATTTTCTTGATATTTTGCCTGCTATTTCAGGGCTTGTGATCTTGATGTATCATGAATTCCTCATAAATGGATGGAAATTGAGTTGTCTCTGGATAATTCAGAATGGATCATCGATCTCTGTGTATCCCTACCATCTTTGGTGTCTTGGGACTAGTTTCTGGATGAAAATGTAGAGAGGAGTGTGGCTCTCCTCTCTGAGATTGACCGCACCACAGATGGTCGCCAACACTTATATTTAGGAGAAGCCTAGTTAATTCCACCTCTTATGGATTGGTGTTGCTCTTCAAGGTATGACCGCAGCTTAGATGGTCGCCGAATCTCCTATTTGGGAGGAGTTCAGGTAATTCTATCCCTTTGGTCTGAAGCCAATGAAATGTAGTGGATTGAAGGATGATCCCATTACCAGTTGACAATGGTTTGTGTTTTAGTAGGGGGTGAGACCAAACCATGAATGGCTGCCTACGTACTCCCATTGAAGAAGAGATCAGGTCTGCGTAGTTCGAACCTAGTGTAAGAGGTTCAACGCTGTATATGGAAGAAATGGTGTAGAATGTTTTTGGTTGTTTTTGTTTTTGTAAGGGTAGAAATGTTTTTGTTGTTTTTGTTTTTTTAAGGGTAGAAATGTTTTTGTTGTTTTTGTTTTATTGCGACCGGGCCATGTAACATGGTTGCCTACGTACTCCTATTGAAGAGGAGATCAGGTCAACGTAGTACGCCCCTCAAAGCGAGACGAAAAGTGTAATCCCATGTGCAGGTCAGAGTGCAGGGAAGAGAAAGTTTAATCCTAGGTTGAGGATAAATGGCAGGTATGAAAAGTTTGATCCCAGGTATGGGTAGCCAAACCGCAAACGCAAGAGGTTCAATCCGCGGTGGGATGACCTAAGTCATAGGAATGCAAAGGAGAGCCAGACTGCTGGCTTGAAATGTATTTTTCCCTGAGGGACAAAGTGTAAAAAAGTTATAGGTGGTAAAGGGTTAAAGAACCGGAATGACTGATGATCTGATGGTCCGACACCAGGGTGTTTGCGAATTACTTTAGACATAGTACCGTTTCACAGCGTCTGAGTTGATGAGTTATGGAAATTCATCGCCATCCATTTCTTGCAATCTGAGAGCGCCTCCTGTCAATACTTCATTAATAATAAACGGGCCTTCCCAGTTAGGAGTGAATTTTTCCTTTAGCCTGATCTTGGTTGTCAAGAATCTTCTTCAAAACCAAGTCATGTTATTTAAACTTCCGTAGCTGGACTTTTTTGTTGTAGGATCTAGCGATCCTTTGCTGATATAACTGAACATAGAAGATAGTCGTGATTCGCCTTTCGTCTATTAGAGACATTTGGTGATACCTGTCCTGTACCCATCGGTCTTCATCCAGCTGAACGTTGATCAACACTCTGACGGATTCCATTTCAACTTCTATGGGGAGTACTGCTTCCATCCCATAGGTTAATGCGTAGGGGGTTGCCCCAGTGAAAGTGCGCATTGAGGTTTTGTAGGCTAACAGAGTCAGAGGCAATAGGTCAGGCCAATCTTTGTGGTTGGCGGACATCTTTTACATAATCTTCGTGATGTTTTTGTTAGCCGCTTCAACAACACCGTTCATCTTCGGACGATAGATGATAGAGTTAAGATGTTTGATGTGGAATTTACTGCATAATTCCTCCATCATTCTGTTGTTGAGGTTCTTAGCATTGTCTGACATAATCACCTCTAGTTGTCCATATCGACAAACGACATTGTTTCTAATAAAAGAAACGATGACTTCTTTTGTAACCCCGGTGAAGGAGACTGCTTCCACCCACTTGGTAAAGTAGTCGATCATGGTGAAGATAAATTGGTGACCATTACTGGCTTTAGGCTCAATGGGCCCGATAACTGTCCATTCCCCACATTGAGAAGGGCCAAGGTGAACTCATAGTGTGGAGTTCCCATGGAGGGGCGTGTATAGCATTCCCATGAATCTGGCAATGATAGAATCTCCTGACGTGGTCATTGCAATCAGCTTTGAGAGATAGTCAATAATGTCCTGTCTTGAGGACTTTTTTAACAAGGAGGGGGCCACTCATGTGGGGGCCACAGACTCCACCATGGATTTCATCCATAAGTCTTTGGGCTTGCTATTTGTCTAAACATTTGAGGAGACCTATTCCTGCATCTCTTTTATAGAGCTCATCTCCACTCAGGTAGAATTTTATAGCAAGTCAATGGATCCGCCTTTTCTCAGTCGGGCTCGCCTCAGCGGGTGTAGATCCATCTCGCAGATGTTTCTTGATATGCTGATACCAAGGAGGTTGGATGGGAGGTAGCTCATCCGATACTTCTCCAACGTAATTCCCATATGCTGGGGCCTTGTGTAGGGAAATCGCGACGCTCGGCAAGTGTTCCTTGTCTGATAGGCGAACCAAGGAGGCCAAAGTTTCTAATGCGTCCGCAAAGTCATTCCTATTACGAGGAATGTGTAGAAAGGAGATTTCTTCGAACTCCATCGCCATCTTCAAACCCTGCCGATGGTAAGGCAGCAAATGTAGCTCCTTGGTTTGATAGATTTCGTCGGATTGTCTGATTACCAACTCTGAATCTCCAAGGACAGTTAACCGCCTATTGCCCATCGAACGAGTAAGGTTTAGCCCCATGAGACAGCCTTCATACTCAGCTATATTATTGGTGCTGAGAAACTATAATTTGACGGCAACGGGATACTGCTCCCCCGTACCAGACACTAGAACAGCTCCAGCTCCAGAACCTTCCATATTAACAGCTCCATCAAAATACATCTTCCATGATTGGCGCGTATCGTACTGATGGTGTTGCTGTACGGTCATTACTCCTTCATCAGGGAAATATGTTTCCAAGGGTTTGAAATCCCCTGAAGGTGTGGAGGCCAGTTAATCTGCAATTCCTTGACCTTTGATGGACTTTTGAGTCACATATACGATGTCAAATTGTTGTAGGATCAACTTCCATCTAGACAGCTGGCAATTTAACATTGGTTTGTTGATCACATACTTGAGAGGATCCACGCGGGATATGAGATGGGTTGTGTGACCATGGAGGTAATGCTGTAACCTCATGGAAGCCCATGCTAAAGCACAACACGTCTTTTTGATCAGAGTGTACTTGTGTTCACTACTGCTGAACCTTTTGCTGAGGTAATAGATAGCTCGTTCTTGGCCTCTATCGTCCTTCTGTCCCAGCATGCAGCCCATGGCATTGTCACTTATGGACATGTACATAAATAGGGGAACATCATCCCTGGGTGGTACCAAAACGGGAGCTTTGACTAGCTGTTTCTTGATTGTGAGGAAGACATTTTGACACTCATCATTCCATTTTATGGAGGAGTTCTTCCTTAATAACTTGAAGATTGGCTCACAGGTTGCTGTGAGTTGGGAGATAAACCTGTTAATGAAGTTGATTCTTCCCAAAAATCCCCGTATTTCCTTCTCTGTCTGAGGAATGGGCATTTTGGTGATGGCTCGGATCTTGGCAGGATCCAGCTTAATCCCTTTGTGGCTGGCTGACTAGAAATCCTAGCAACTTGCCTGATTTAACACCAAAGGCACACTTAGCTGGATTCAACTTCAAGTTGTACTTACGCAACCTGTTGAACAACTTTCTGAGATGGTCTATATGGTCATCCTCCTTCAGGGACTTGACAATGATGTCATCCACGTAGATCTCAATCTCTTTATGCATTAAGTCGTGGAAAAAAGCCATCATAGCTCGTTGATAGGTGGCTCCGGCATTAATGAGGCCGAATGACAACCGTCTATAGCAAAAAGTTCCCCAAGGAGTGATGAAAGCAATCTTCTCATGATCTTCCTCGGCAACCATGATCTGATGATACCCCGCAAAACAATCAGCAAAAGGAGTACATGTCGTATTACGCAGTATTGTCAATGAGAATGCGGATAAATGGCACGGGAAAGCTATCTTTTAAGCAAGCTTTGTTCAAGTCCCGATAATCCATACAAACTCGCACCTTCCCTCCAGGTTTAGGTACCGGCACAATGTTGGATATCCACTCAGGATATGTAGACACCATGATAATGCCATCTTGAAATTGTTGCACAATTTCTTTTTTCACCTTTAAACTCCACTCAGGTTTCAATCGCCTGAGCTTTTGCTTGACTGGCTTAAATCCCTCTTTAATGGGAAGGCGATGAAGGACAATGTCAGTGGACAAACCCACCATGTCTTCATGAGACCATGCAAACACATCCTAGAATTGGGTTAATAGCGTAACCATGTCATTCCGTTGGTTTGGGGTAAGGTCTGAACTAATCTGGATTAATTTAGGGCTTTCTAAGGTTCCGAGATTGAAAGAAGTGGTTTGATCAAGGTTGGGTTTGGGTTTGTCTTTGACCCATTCTTGAATTTCTGGAGGCACCTCAATGTCATCCTGTATATCCATCAAGGCTGAATTCATCTCTACATCAGAGGTACAGTCCTTGTGGAGAAGAGGCACTGTATCAGCAAGTACAGGCACATCTAAATTCAGAGTCCTAAAACAAAATATACTTTCACTTAGTATATATGAAATGTGTTGATCATACACAGTGTTAGCATATATTGGTAAAATAAACTCCTAATACTGTACAAAAAAGTAAGCAGTTATTATATCTACAGGACAGAAAGAGTTTCTGCCTGCTTTACCCTTGACAACCAATGCAAGGAATGCTGTTCCAATTGGCACGGGCAAAGTCCGAGTGGACCGCAGTGATGGAGGGATTGTCATCATCCTCCCTGTCTCGAATGATGGCCATTACATCTGGAAAATCATCGTCTGGGGTGTATCTGTTGGTATGTTCATCGTGAACGATGATGCGTATACCAAACATCATCCGTATGACGTCTTGCTTGATTCTTCGTTCCTCTTCTTCCACTGTGGGATTTGGAACAAAGATTTCTTTTCCTTTTACTGGTATCGGCTTGGGACATAACATAGCCATTACATTGGCTGACACCTTTACTGGAGGTTGTGCAGACTCAGAGTTTGAAGGCGAAGATAAATGCCACATGGTTGAAGCTGAAGGAATCTGCTAATGTTTATGAGGATTCCTATGACTAGAACTAGCAGAATAGCCTAGCCCAGCTGTTCCAGCTTGTTTGGTTAAGCGAATTAGGTACGTGATACCCTGACAATCTTTACCCAACCCTTGTCCCGACTTATGACCCAACGACATCATTTCTTGAGTGGCCAACATTACCTCGACAGAAATCTTGGGTTCGGGCAATGGTGCTCTAATAGCATGGTATTGGGTGTTGCTTATTTCCAAAGACTGAAAACTGATCAGTTCCACATCTGTATTGGCATTGATGAATGACATGTCTCCGTGCTGAGGAATCTTCGGTTCAGCGTTGACTGTGACCAGGCTATTGTTGATAATGTATTTCAACTGTTGGTGAAGAGTGGAGGGGAATGCCCCAGCCATGTGAATCCATGGTCGTCCTAAGAGCAGGTTGTATCCCGAATCTATCTTGAGCACATAGAAAGATACGCAGAATGTGTGAGGACCAATTTCGATTAGCAGCTCAATTACTTCGACCGAATTACGGTGGGCTCCATCAAAAGCTTTGATGATAGTATGGCTACTCCGAATTCGATTGAGATTGATATTCATCTTCACCAAGGTAGCGTATGGGCAGATATTCAGAGAGGAACCTCCATCTATTAAGACTACAGTTACCATATACCTGGAGGACAAGACCGCAATGTGCAACGGCTTGCAATGACCCGTCCCTTTGGGTGGTATGTCATCATCAGTGAAGGATATCACATTGTTGTTGAAAATGTGATCGACCAGATGTTGGAACTTTTTCGTATCCACTGATGTCGGGAGATATGCTTCTTCTAAAACCTTTAAAAAGACCTTCCGGTGATTCTCGGAAGTTAGGACCAAGTCCAAAATTGATATTTATTGTGGAGCTTCTTTCAAGCTTAAAACCACCGTAGCTTCATTATTACCCACAGCGCGGAGGAATTCTTCAATCTTCTCCATGGGTATTTTCCCCTTTGATTTGGTGGTAGACTTCATCACCCGTTGAGGAAGATACAGTGGATTTTCCTTCGACACTGTAGCAGTTGTATGTGAGGTGGATCCTTTACCTTCTCCATAATTCCACGGAATTGTGTGCAAGCTAACAATAGGATATTGTGCTCTGCACGACAAGTTGATTGGCTCGGGAGCGGCCACTTTCAAAGGATTGTTGCCTCCCTTGAGTTGAATTGTTGGCGTTGCGAGTAATGTATTAATCCCATCATTTTCAGTGGATATGACTGCTACCACACTCTTCCACTTAGTAGGACCTGTATTCTCACTTGCACGTAACACAGTATCGTCGTCTGTTAGGCGCATGACACCACTGTCGATTAGATTTTGAATAAGGTGGCGGAGTGCCTAGCATTCTTCTGTGTTGTGATTGTGAGACTGGGAATGATATTGACACACTCCATCAGAGTTGTATCGACCTGAACGGGGATTGATTGGAGGTAGAAGGGCACTGATCCTTCCTTCATTGATTAACATATGAAGAATTTCTTCCATAGGTTGGCCCAAATAGGTGAATTCCCTTTTGTTGACGAAATCCCGACGGGCTTTGGCATTTGCTCTCTTTGTCACTTTGTCTTCCAGCATTTCATTTTCTGAAAGTGACGAGGGAATATTCATGACAATAGGTAGGAGACTGGCATGCTCCTGGCTGATTAACTGACAAGTCACATGATGCTGATAAGTCACCAGTTCTGCCAATTGTTCAATTTGTTTACAGAGAACTTTCATCTTTCGTTCCATTGTGAACTGGAACTTAGCAAAATCCCATCTGTCATCACCGTCTTTGATGGTCTGGGAAGATTCACAGCTGAAATTGGAACTTTGTCCATTGCTCCAATTAATCATGTTGACCTCTGTTGCCTCTTTTATAGTTCTTATAAAAGAGCTCTAACTCATGCAAGTATACACGGGTCAACAAGTAATACAGAGTAAGTAAAGTATCGATCCCACAGAGAAAGTGTTAACTTTAGACTACTATGCATTAATTAACTCACTATATTTATATGCTAAGACTATGAACTTAATTGTTGATTTAAACTAATTATGATTACCAACTAAAAATAAGAGTATACATGGACTAAATATAATGTGGAAACAATGGGATCCTAACTTCATTCAATATTTCATTCAATCGCCATATGTCATGCAAGAAGTGTTCACATATCACAGGATAATAGACAAGGGCATAAAAGCGAGTTATAACCATTTTCCAATTGCACTATAACCAACTCACATATCATCTTCAGATGTTAGAATCTATGTAATCACCAATACCATCATAATTACCATATTCCTATGCGCAATTGCAATCCTATTGATTTTAAACACAACCCTTATTATAGCTCATACGACAAAACAGTATATTCCTATCTGTTTCACAAAATATGCAATCCCCATATTGCACATGTTATCATGATTTCATCCATATTTATATATTTTCATTTCCAATTCCATATAAATACTAACATGAAGATTATCAGTCATTCATACATACAAACCAACCATGATAGATAACCCAATGATATGCAAAACAAAATCTAACACTTAGATGTGCAACCAAATTACATATTAAAATCTGTTAGGATCCCATAATGGAGTTTAGTTCATGACTGAACCAAAACCATTATGGGATCAAGGCTAAACATGATCAATAAACAAACGAATGGAAGAAAGTTAGAATGATCAAACCCAATCGTTGAATAGAAACCAATGATTAACTATTGAATCCACAAAGAATTCCCATAAACAATAATTAATATCCACGATGACAGAGATCTCCAAGAAGAAGTAGAGAAAAATAAACGTTATGGCTTTCTCCTACGTTGGAATCTCTCCCAAGGTGTAAACCCTAATTTCTACTACGAAAGTTACGTAATAAAAGTCTAGTCCCCTTCTCTGACACACGTCAGAATCATTTTATACCACATTAAACATCATTAAATTGAGAAATAAAAATAAAACAAATTACAGCATCAGCATCGCGCGCGGCCGCGCGCGTCCCTAGTGTTTTTGGCTCACGGCTGCGAGACTTGCAGTATGTTTAGACCAAATCAGACATCCTCTCGAGCGGTCGCGCACTCATGCCTCGCGGGTGCGAGCTGAGTCTCTCGCGGTCGCGCGTCCCTTGCCTTGCGGGCGCTTGACTTGCAGAAGGTTCCCATGTAAAGCTTTGTACTCGCGCGGGCACGCGAGTCTGCCTTTGTATTGTCGCGCGGCCACGCGATTTGTGTCCTACAATTCTGAGTTTGGTTTCCTGCTTGCTGCTGCTGCTACTTGCTTTAATCCTCATGATAGCTTGATTTCCATGCTTCATTGTACCTCCATGCCATGCACATCCTCGCCTTTCAACTGGTCTTCACGCATCCGCTCACCGATACCTCGAATTCCACCAAAATGAAGCCGATTCCTGCACTTGTTCACCAAAAGGAGTTTTAAGTATATGCAATGCAAAATAACGTGAAATACAACTAAAACAAAATGAAATGTACTCGAGGTGGGCACAATTCGCATGGATTAATATACAATAAGTGAGTAAAAATATTACTTATCAAATACCCCCAAACTTGAACTGTTGCTTGCCCTCAAGCAATGCATATAAATGAACACTGAAAATATAACTACTAAACTATGCAACTACTCTATGATGCAAACTAGTCTCACATAATCTTAGCCATAACAAAATTTCAGCCCAAATTACCTCAGTGAACTATCCAGATTCCAGAACATAGTTTCAAACCAAACCATAGACATAACATCATACACTCAGATAATTCATAACTGCCATAGAGATGCTGTGTGTGTGTGTGTGTTGTTCACAGAAACTTGATCCAAGCAAAGATTTTATATCCTACACTGCTCCAAATAGAAAATTATAGTCTAAATCAAGATTCATGTATATTCATGCAACATAGACTGTTTAAACATATCACCGCAAACTAAGGCTGAACAATGGGTTTATTTCTTTATTACTACTCACGAAGGTGATTTCGCACTTCCCCGCGGTGTTTATTGCTATTATATTTTTTTTCATGACTGTGCAATGTCTTAATCCATTAGGCACACTGCTACCCCTTAGCGATCTTTCAACCAACGACTCCCAGACCATGAAAGACCTTAGGGTGCTAGGTGTAGAGACAATCCCCTTGGGCGTACTTACTCAAGTAGCTAGGAGCCTGAATTAAGACTAGTCACGTTATTTCTACTCTTTTTTTTATATACACAGCATGCCCACGTTTCCCCAAAATTTGTACTTCAATGACTTACAGTCTACAACATTTTCCTCATGTTTTTCTTTTTAAAACTACATGTTCTATTGATCAATGCAAGACACACATCCTAGACTTACAAGTGAATGTGAACACAATTATGCAAACCGAAAGCATATAAACAGCAACATGAATCGCATTGTGTAAAACATTATATCCAAGTTGTGTTATGCAACATATTCTGAAATCGTTCACAATTCACTATCATCATTGTCTTAGGCAAAAATTTCTATTTATACGCAAGAATTTATGTGAGACATTAAACTAAACATACTATCAATGAATAAAAAAAATAAAAATTTTATGCTAAAATTTAACTAACACATATTCATGCAAAATTAAACTAAACATGCTAACATAAAATGCAATCTAAACTGCTACTATGCAAGTACTCCAATACCCCCAAACTTGAAATGTTCAATGTCCTCATTGAATGAAGGTAAAGGGTACAAGAAAAACTCCCCTAATTATCGGCATGACCACCCTCCTTGGGTGGTGAATCTGGTGGTGGATATGGCACGGTAGTCCCGAACTGGGGCCATTCAAGCATGGTTCCTTACTGCGTGAATGCTTTGGCCAAAGCCCTGGTGAGTCCTGTAGCAAAAGTTCCAAGATTGTCATACAATGCGTCGACTTTGCACTCCAACCTTCGGAGGTGTCGATCGCAAGAGACAGGATACTCACGGGTAGATGGACCTGCTTCATTGGGCTGTGGGGGTGGCTGGGTTGGCGCGAAAATGGTGGGTCAGAGAATGAATCCGCATCTGTGCGGATGTGGCTCGCCACCTGCCCAGTCCTCAAATTTGGTAATTGTGGAGTGCGGGATATCTTGGCTTGGATACTGCATTTGCTCATTGCCCCAACTAACCCCTTGCTGTGCACATAACATGGCTATCACTGAAGCGTGTGGATTGCTGCCAGTGGTAATTCCCTTCAGATAATTGATACTATTTTGATGGATCAAATACCTGACGTCAATATATTCACCATTGATGATGCCCCACAGAATTATGGCTCTCTCTGTTGTGATTTCATGTTGATGCGATGAGGGCAGTAATTTAGCGCAAATGAATAGATTCCATGCCTTGGCGTACCGATTCAGTGCGGTTGCTGGAAAAATACGAGGTTGAGTTGTACCGACTTTGTAAGTCCATCGGGATCCGGGAATGCACAATTCTACGATGACCTTCTCCAAGTCTGTTTCCTGATGAGCTCCCATGATCCAATTGGTCGCCCCTGCTGGTGGTCTAGTGAGGAGCCTCAGCACGTTTCTAATGGCGGAGGGTTGGTAGTTTGCCTCTGTACAACGAACCATAGAGGTATCATTCATGGTGGCTTTGGTATTAGCATAGAACTCTCGAACTATGCTCAGGGGAATCGGCATGGGTGCAGCAGTCAATCCAGCCCAACCTCGTTCACGAATCATGGCACATAGTTCCCCATCCTGACCTTCTGGCCTAAATCCCCTTTCCTTGATGAATGTCTTCGCGACAATGCTATAGTACTCCTGCTGGGCCTCCAAACACAGAAATTTGCTATGATCGACAATATCCTCCTCATGACCGTTGGAGGAAGATGAAGAGGATGAAGATGCCCTTATTCTTTTTGGACCCATTGGAGATAGAGATCGCAAATGAATTTACTGAAGGAACGAATGTATTTGCAAACTGATGAAATTCACTCTTGCTTGTGCTATCCCAATAGAGAGCCCTAGCTTTATATTATGAAGGAGATGGGGATGAGCACGGAATTATGGAAGAAATCGTGGAGATTTGCTGGCGAGAAATACGCCTCAATCTGTAACTGATAGAGAGATAATGACGTGAGTTGGGGAGAGTGAGAGATTTCCGCTTCTGTTAGTATCGCACATAAGAGTCCAACTGATTCCAATTTATATTTTGAACTGTTTTTATCCAGCTGGACCCGACGGCGCGCGCGGCCGTGCGATGATAAGCTTCTTTGGGCGCGCGGGTCCGAGACTTGCAGAAAGGCTCGTGGATTAATGGGCTAAACGCGCGGGCGCACGAGTTGATACTATTTGGGACGCAGTGGCCGCGAGACTCCAAATACAGCCAGTCTGCTTTGATTTACTCTTTCATTGGTGATGCGCTTTAATCATTGTACCTGCACAGATATTAATTCACATGAATAAGACATATAATAGTGGTGGTGTTATACGACATTAATATCATGTGTATACTAACTAATATTACACCCGCTCATCCCATAACTCGTTATCACTGAATTTGAACTACTAACAAAAATAATCAAAAGGAAATAACGACAATAATTGAATTCTTGGGTGAAGAATTGATGGGTTGCCTCCCGTCCAACGCTAAGTTATAGTCAATTAGCTTGACTGTCTCGAACTTCTCACGTCATATCAATAGGTGTGGTGCCTTCCTTGCTGTCCTTGGCACCCTGAAATTTGATCACTTCGGCTTTCATCAACGGCTCCACCTTCAACTCTGCATTTTCATCCGTTACAAATCTCTAAGAGTCATCTATTCTCGGGTTGTGTATCCAATCCTTGCGGTTTCCATCTACCAGATCAACTAGAAAAAACTCTTCTTCATCAGCTGGGAGCTTTATTGCGTTGAAGACGTTGAAGGTAACCTCCTGATTTTGAACACGCATAGTTAATTCCCCTTTCTGAACATCTATGGAAGTCCTGCCCATGGCCAAGAATGGTCTTCCTAGGATGATCGGTATATTCTTGTCCTCTTCGAAATCTAAAATGATAAAATCAGCCGGAAAGATGAACTTATCCACTTTAACCAATACATCTTCAATAATTCCCCGTGGATATATGACAGACCGGTCTGCTAACTGTAACAATATGTTCGTTGGTTGTGGGGCCGGTAATCCCAACTAGTTGAACATTGACAGTGGCATCAAATTTATACTTGCTCCCAAATCACATAAACACTTGTTCAACTCCATCTTTCCAATAGTGCACGGAATTGTGAAGCTACCCGAATCTTTCAGCTTTGGAGGTAACTTACGTTGAAGCACTGCACTGCATTCTTCTGTCAAAGCTACCGTTTCAAACTCATCTAATTTCCTTTTCCTTAACAGTATACCTTTCATGAACTTTGCGTAGCTTGGCATTTGTTCCAATGCTTCGACAAAAGGTATATTAATTTGCAGCTTTTTGAAGACCTATAAAAACTTGATGAACTATTTGTCATCTTTTTGCTTTGCTAACCTTTGCGGATATGGTATTCGAGGGTGCAGTGGTTGTAGTGGACTCTGGACCTTCTATTCTGAACCTGCTTTATTCGTTTCGTTTTGCTGAACCTCATAATTTTCCAGATTTTTATCCTCCTCAGTTTCCTTCTCTGCATCGAGCGGCCGCATGGCCTCCTTAGTGGTATCATGCGCGGGTGCGCGACTTGCATGGTACTGTCAAGTCTTTCCCAGATCGCAATATTATTACTTAACACTGCTCCTTCCCGTCTCTTCTAGGATTTACCTCTGTGTTACTTGGCAGAACACTTTGGGGCCTATTAGTAAGAATGGTCACCATTTTCCCCATTTGCGTTTCTAAATTCTTGATAGCCACTGCTTGGCTTTTGATCATGACCTCGGTGTTTGCCATGTATTTCAACATCATCTCCACCACTTCTGATTTCTTCTCTGGATGTGATGCAGCTGGAGTGTGGTGTAGTTATTGTTGAGTAAATCTTGGTGGAAATGGTGGTTTCGGTATAAACTGTGGTTGTGCTGACTGTTGTTGAAACTGTTGATTCGGCTGGAACTGATTTTGTTGTTGTCCTTGATTGTTAGACCAGCTGAAGTTTGGATGATTGCAGTTGTTGGGGTGGTATGTGTTCTGGAATTGGCCTTGGTCCTTTCTGTAGGAGTTTACATACTGAACTGCTTCTGAGCTGATAGCACATTGGTCTGTAGAGTGTGACCCCGCACAAATCTCACAAACAAAAGCAACCGTCTTCACATTACTCTCTGCCAACGTCTCTATTTTCTTAGCCATAGCTGTTATTTGTGCCGATAGATGTGTAATCGCATCCGCCTCCAATATACATGCAAGGTTGAGACATCCGAGTTGTAGGATTCTGATAGTCATTCGCGGCCATTATCTCGATAAGCGTATAGGCCTCATCATAGCTTTTTGCCCATAATGCCCCTCATGCGGCTGCATCTACAATCGGTCTGGACTGCCATCCCAAACCACTATAAAATGAATTAATTACCAGCCAGTCTGGTAAACCATGATGTGGACGATTCCTAAGCATCTCCTTATACCTTTCCCATGCTTCATATAAGGATTCAACCTATTGTTTCTCAAACTGAGATATGGTTGTCCTCTTCTTTGCAGTTTTAGCCATTGGGAAAAACTTGGCTAAAAATTTCTGTGCTAAATCCTCCCATGTAGTAATCGATCCAGCAGGCAAAGAATGTAACCAACTCCTTGCTTTATCCCTAAATGAAAATGTGAATAACCGTAGTCTGATGGCATCTTCCATAACACTATTATATCTGAATGTGTCACAAATCTCGATGAAACTTAATAGGTGCTCATTCGGATCATTTGTAGCAGCACCCCCAAACTGTACTAATTTCTGCCCCATCTGAATAGTACCCGTTTTTATTTCGAAGGTGTTTACTGGTATCGCCGGTTTGACTATGCTAGACTGTAATTCATTTATGTTCGGCATGGAATATTCCCTTAGAGCCCGATGCTCTTCTCTTGGATCAATCCTTTGTTCTTCTGCCATATTGACTGTAATGCTTTCTAACTGCTCCTGCAGATTTACCCGCACACTCGCTTTCCAACCTTTTCCGTTTATATTAGCTTGTGCTGGTGTTAACTCTGAGTTGGAGGATCGCGTGTGAATAAAATTCTACAAGCACCTGTAACCAAAAACAAAATAAAAATAGAAAAGGGAAATGAACAGAATTATCTAAGTCATACAATACAGCTTTAACCTAATGATAATTATCTAAATTAATGCCTTTCCCCAGAAACGGTGCCAAAAACTTGTTGCCTCTTTTATAGTTCTTATAAAAGAGCTCTAACTCATGCAAGTTTACACGGGTCAACAAGTAATACATAGTAAGTAAAGTATCGATCCTACAGAGAAAGTGTTAACTTTAGACTACTATGCATTAATTAACTCAGTATATTTATATGCTAAGACTATGAACTTAATTGTTGATTTAAACTAATTATGATTACCAACTAAAAATAAGAGTATAAATGGACTAAATTTAATGTGGAAACAATGGGATCCTAACTTCATTCAATATTTTATTCAATCGCCATATATCATGCAAGAAGTGTTCACATATCACATGATAATAGCAAAGGGCATAAAAGCGAGTTATAACCATTTTCCAATGCACTATAACCAACTCACATATCATCTTCAGATGTTAGAATCTATGTAATCACCAATACCATCACAATTACCATATTCCTATGCGTAATTGCAATCCTATTGATTTTAAGCACAACCCTTATTATAGCTCATACGACAAAATAGTATATTCCTATATGTTTCACAAAATATGCAATCCCCATATTCACATGCTATCATGATTTCATCCATATTTATATGTTCATTTCCAATTCCATACAAATACTAACATGAAGATTATCAGTCATTCATACATACAAACCAACCATGATAGATAACCTAATGATATGCAAAACAAATCTAACACTTAGATGTGCAACCAAATTACATATTAAAATCCGTTAGGATCCCATAATTGAATTTAGTTCATGACTGAACCAAAAGCCATTATGGGATCAAGGCTAAACATGATCAATAAACAAACGAATGGAAGAAAGTTAGAATGATCAAACCCAATCGTTGAATAGAAACCAATGATTAACTATTGAATCCACAAAGAATTCCCATAAACAATAATTAAAATCCATGATGACAGAGATCTCCAAGAAGAAGTAGAGAAAAATAGACGTTATGGCTTTCTCCTACGTTAGAATCTCTCCCAAGGTGTAAACCCTAATTTCTATTATGAAAGTTACGTAATAAAAGTCTAGTCCCCTTCTCTGACACACGTCAGAATCATTTTATACCACATTAAACATCATTAAATTGAGAAATAAAAATAAAACAAATTACAGCATCAGCATCGCGCGCGGCCGCGCGCGTCCCTAGTGTTTTTGGCTCGCGGCAGCGAGACTTGCAGTAAGTTTAGACCAAATCAGACGTCCTCTAGCGCGGTCGCGCACTCATACCTCGCGGGTGCGAGCTGAGTCTCTCGCGGTCGCACGTCCCTTGCCTTACGGGCGCTTGACTTGCAGAAGGTTCCCATGTAAAGCTCTATACTCGCGCGGGCGCACGAGTCTGCCTTTGTACTGCCGCGCGGCCTGTGTCCTGCAATTCTGAGTCTGGTTTCCTGCTTGTTGCTGCTGCTACTTGCTTTAATCCTCATGCTAGCTTGATTTCCATGCCTCATTGTACCTCCATGCCATGCACATCCTCGCCTTTCAACTGGCCTTCACGCATCCGTTCACCGATACCTCGAATTCCACCAAAATGAAGCCGATTCCTGCACTTGTTCACCAAAAGGAGTTTTAAGTATATGCAATACAAAATAACGTGAAATACAACTAAAACAAAATGAAATGTACTCAAGGTGGGCATAATTCGCATGGATTAATATACAATAAGTGAGTAAAAATATCACTTATCAACCTCTTCTTCTTTGTGTTGAGGAAGAGGGTTGTCTTGTACGTGAGGCTGATCTGGTTTTGTGACCACTATCTCTGCGTTGTCTATCAGGTCCTGGATCTTGTGTTTCAAGGCCTAACAATCCTGAGTATCATGTCCAGGTGCCCTGGCATGATAAGCACATTTCCTAGCAGCATTGAAACCCCTATCCATTAGGGCTGGCTGGTTGAAGAAGATGTGTGATTTTCTTCTGTGTTGTCAGAAGGTTTAAGATGTTCTCGAGGGTATCCCCTAAGGGTGTAAACACTCGAGGGCGTTTGACTTCTCCAACTTTTGGTATTGGAGGGTTTATAGACTGTGTTGGAAAGGGAGTGTAGTTTCTCCTTTGAATAGGCATGTTCTGATTGCCTTTTTCACCCTGTAGTATCAGGGAAACATCTTCTTCTTTCTTTTTATGGACCCTCCGGGGGTTATTCCCTTAATTTCCAGATTGGATGTGATCAGCAATAACTTTGAGTGCAGCTAGGTCTTGAATCTTTCTGAATTTCAATCTCATCTCATCTATCTCCCCATGTTTGACCATTTCAGAAAATGGTTTGCCGATGTCGGCTAAAACTCTCTCATAAAAAGGAGCTTCTTGTATGTCTATGAAAGTTATGACCATTTCTGATTCTGTCATGGAAGGACTAACTGAGGCAGCCAGGCGTCTCCACCTTTAAGCATACTCTCTGAAAGACTCATTAGACTGTTTCTTGATCTTCATAATTTGATACCAATCAGGAGCCATCTGAGTTTGAAAGATGTATTGAGTGAGGAAAGCATGTGCTAACTCTTCCCAACAATGGATTTTGGAGTTGTCTAATCTTGTGTACCACGACCAGGCTTCTCCAGTTAGACTCTTTTGGAACAATTGCATTCTGAGCTTTTCGTCCTCTACATAAGATATAAAATCTCCAATAAACACTTTTAAATATGTTTAAGGATCTCCTAACCCGTCATATTTTTCAAATTCAGGAGTTTTAAATTTTTCTGGAAAATGAACCCCAGGAAAAATACATAGATCAGCATATGACACACTTCTGTGTGCTTCAATTCCTTTGATAGCGCGAAGGGTCTCTTCCATTTGGAGGACTTTCTTTTTGATGTCACCTAGTGTCTGGATCTCCAGTGGGATGGGCAGCATCATGAGTTTTGTTGGTCGTATCCAACTATGGTTCAGGTATGGTAATGACCTCGGTTCCTCCTTGTGTGGAGGATTCAGCATGTACGTGTATTTTCTGACCCCGTATAGACTGGTGTAATTCTTTGAGTAGAACAGCCAAATCTGTAATCTGTTTGCTTAATCCATTGAATTCTTTGCGAGAAACTGGAAGTCTGGTCAGATGACGACATGTTTGACTGTAGGCTTGCAGCCTTTTTGGACTTTGAGTGGGTAGTAGGTCTGATTGATTCCCTGTGAAAGGCTTGCATAGTTTAGTCTTTAGGGAATGTATATAATAACATGCTATGTGATGTGTCGATTTTAGGAATTTTATCCTACACAACGGATGTCAGCTATTTTATAGCATGTTAAATATGTATGTGTACACATTTCTTCATATTTCTCATTATATGGAGATAAATATGGAATGTAATTATAAGTAATTGTGTTTACCAGAAATTGAAATGAGAGTATGAAGAGACTTCCTTCCGTTTTGGGTTTATCAGAGGCTGACCTATCTTAGGTTACTCTCGCGACTTTTTGGCATGAAGGTTCCCAAATCATCGCAATCTACTTGACGGGAAGTTAATCCGGTCTTTCAAATGGAGCGAATTTGGGTGGTTCCTTTCCTAAGCCTCAGAGAATTAGTCTTCTCACGAGTCCAGTAATCAAACACCGACGGGATAGCCTCCTGGTGGAGGTACCACACAACATACATTCACATACATCGCGTCTCACCGTATGAAAATGATGACATGTGTGAAGCACTAATATCACAAGCAAATATGGTGCAAAGCACTAATATCACAAGTAGATATGGTGCGAAGCACTAGTATCACAAGCAGTTATGGTGCGAAGCACTAAGTGCAATAATGAAATGCATTCGTACACATTCATCAAATGTAAATGCAACATCCATACACAAGCAGATAACAGTTTTGAAAAGATTGTAATAGCGGCTTAGGTCCTCTTAGTGGAGGTCCACAGCAGAGTCGCCACCGGTCGACGTCAGGATTTTTGGATGTCCTTTTTCGTTACTTGTTCTTTAGTGTTCTCATTTTAGGTGATATTTGTTTGAAAAAATAAGTGAAAAAGGTCCGACATGTATAATGTCGACGATGGACTGTTAAGAGTCGCCAATTGGTTTTTTAAATGGTTGTACCAACACAACCGAGAAAAGGTTTGCACATTGATCCAGTGATGGGACACTGCTAAACGGGTTCGGTGAAACCGAGATTCATTAGGGTCCGGGGACTTGGTTATGCGGGGGGAAGATGTTAGGCACCCCCGACATCCATGTTACCACGGTGACCGCCTCTTTTCAAGAAACTATTATCTGAATGTGTGTGTGTGTGGCTCAATGTGCTGTTTATTTGGAAGTAATACGAGGCCTCGTTCGAAACTATATACACAGGGTTTGAATTTATGTAAAAATTCAGTTTTTAGCAAGATATAGCAATGATGTTTTATAAAAAGGTTTTTCAAACCCTGATGCTCAATAGTAATTGAGACCTTTTACACTCCCATTTTATTAAGTGTTCGACTTGATTGATTTTATTTGACAGATGTGAGGCATTCGTACGAAAATAATGTACAAAATAGTGCCGACTTCCTCGTGGGTATGAAATCCATCTAAGGAAATTCAGACACCGCAGAATAATTTACAAGCTGCTTACAGCTGAAAATGTTTATCACGGGAACCGAATCTAGATCCAATAAGCTGAATCTATGATCACATGATTCCTAGGCGCACAAGATACCGCAATTTGTATGAAATCAGTAAGCAGGTATATATATAAAAGCTGTAAATATATATATATACAGACATGATCACAAACCACGAAGCACCTCCGTGGGGGATCAGAAATGTAAATAGAGCTGTTAAAAGTTATCAACCGCCAGGGAGGAAACTCCAGGCGAGACAAAAATTAAATAAAGCTTTAAATACGGTCAACCACCACGAAAGAAACTTCAGGCAGGAAAAAATGTAAATAAAGCTGTACAAAGCGATCAACTGCCATGAAGTAGACTCCAGGCAGGACGAAACGTCAAAAAAGCTGCTAAAGCGATCAACCACCACGAAGTAAACTCCAGGTGGGATGAAATAAATAAATATATATATATATATATATATATATATATATATATATATATATATATATATATATGAACTGTGGTCGGACTCTATTCGATGAGCTTGGATTTTACATCCGGTGCATTTACTCGCTTTTGTATATATATATATATATACACACACACAAAAGCGAGTAAACGCACCGGATGTAAAATCAAGGCTCATCGAACAGAGTCCGACCACAGTTCATATATATATATATATATATATATATATATATATATATATATATATATATATATATATATAGGGAGCCCTTCCATAGCAACCGGTTGCTGTGAGAACTGTGCAACAACCCCTTTTTGGACCGTTGATAAATTGATCGCATGACTGAGATGAGTCTTAATATTTGATAAGCCGGCACAGCTTGTACCGGCTTTTATTTTAATATAAACACCCTACATGGTCAACATCTTGTCAGTACATTTAAAAGAAACGAATTTTTATTATTAAAAAAACACCAGCCGGCACAGCTTGTACCGGCTGTCTTTTTTTTTTAACGCATAACAGTAACTCCTATATATATATTACTGTGCTTTACCGGCTTTTATTTTAATATTTTATGGTCAACTGTTGTCATTTTAATAATTTTAAAATAATTTTTTAATATTAAAATACTTCAGCCGGCACAACTTGTACCGGCCGAGTATTTTTTTTTTAAGCATTTCTCTATTATATGGGATGACTCAACACATTAAAGTTGCATTTAAAAAATAAAAAATAATCCAACCGGTACAAAGTGTACCGGCTGAGAGATGAAATTTAGTGTTTTGACATATATTAGTTAATTAGTTAAAATAATCTTAGATTAGTTTAGATATTTTTAAAATTCAAAATATATCTTATGTTTTGACATATACAAAGTGCACAGTTTAGATATTAGTTAATTAAATTATTTTAATTAACTAATATATTAGTTAATTAAAATAATATATTAAAATAACTAATATATTAGTTATTTTAATTAACTAATATATTAGTTAATTAAATTATATGTCAAAACACTAAATACAATAATTTAACTAATATATTAGTTAATTAAAATAATTTAATTAACCAATATATTAGTTATTTTAATTAACTAATATATTAGTTAATTAAATTATATGTCAAAACACTAAATAAAATAATTTAACTAATATATTAGTTAATTAAAATAATTTAATTAACTAATATATTAGTTAATTAAAATAACTAATATATTAGTTAATTAAATTATTTTAATTAACTAATATATTAGTTAATTAAAATAATTTAATTAACTAATATCTAAACTGTGCACTTTGTATATGTCAAAACATAAGATATATTTTGAATTTTAAAAATATCTAAACTAACCTAAGATTATTTTAACTAATTAACTAATATATGTCAAAACACTAAATTTCATCTCTCAGCCGGTACACTTTGTACCGGTTGGATTATTTTTAATTTTTTTAATGCAACTTTAATGTGTTGAGTCACCCCATATAATAGAGAAATGCTTAAAAAAAAAATACTCGGCCGGTACAAGTTGTGCCGGCTGAAGTATTTTAATATTAAAAAATTATTTTAAAATTATTAAAATGACAACAGTTGACCATAAAATATTAAAATAAAAGCCGGTAAAGCACAGTAATATATATATAGGAGTTACTGTTATGCGTTAAAAAAAAAGACAGCCGGTACAAGCTGTGCCGGCTGGTGTTTTTTTAATAATAAAAATTCGTTTCTTTTAAATGTACTGACAAGATGTTGACCATGTAGGGTGTTTATATTAAAATAAAAGCCGGTACAAGCTGTGCCGGCTTATCAAATATTAAGACTCATCTCAGTCATGCGATCAATTTATCAACGGTCCAAAAAGGGGTTGTTGCACAGTTCTCACAGCAACCGGTTGCTATGGAAGGGCTCCCATATATATATATATATATATATATATATATATATATATATATATATATATATATATATATATATACAGACTGAAATGAAACCACGAACCGAAGTTCGGGCAAAAGCAAGCAACACGACTCTCAACGTGTAGAAGGGTGTGTGCAAAGATGAAGAGAAAGACTCTAAAGTGCGTGAGAAGGCTTACAGCTGACTGCTAAAGAAGACTTCTATATCTTTAGAGTGGGTAAAAACTAACTTTTGTAGGTACAAAAGGGATATATATGAGCTCACAGGTGTTTAAAAGGGGAAAGTACACTGCATGGGGTGAGTGCAGAGCAAATTGGGCAGGGCTTCCTCACCTTTTTCTCTTTCAAAATGGGCAGCCCAAGGCCTCTATTTATAGGCATTTTAGCCACAGGTGTACCTGCGGCTGAGCCGTAGGTGTACCAGAGGCAACCCAGGTGGGCCCGAGTTTTTCAAGTCAGGTTGTCTCGAAGCACGTGCACTCAGGCACTGTAATGTCCACTCAAACTTTTAGAAGTGCAATCCGGGCATCCGTTTGAGGTATACAGGACCTATTTCGAACCGCCGTTGTCGAGAGTTGTACGATGCCATGGGATTAGAGTTTGTACGAAGTCATTGAAGATGGGACGATGCCCTCCGGTCTTTAAGCTTCAACTTTCATCCGTTACCCCGCACAATAGTCACTCAGGATTAGTTAGTCTTGTGGGACATTGTTGCGTAGAGACGTGACGTGGCATCGTGTTGATGAGATGACGATGTTGCCCCTCACCGGTGTTATCGCCGGATTGGGCTAATAAAGCAGACGTTGCTCAGACTTCGCTGAGATTGGGCTGCTGCAATTGTTGAAGGTCCTCATTGTCATCTTTGAGGTGTGTCTGTCTTCCCGATGTTATTGTCTGGTTGGTGAAGTTTATCTCTTTGTGAGCGCCGAGATTGAAGCTGGTCGCATTTGAAATAAGTATTTATGTGGTTATCGCCGAAACTGCATTCCTTGGGGTTATCACCAAGGTTGGTGGCTATTCCAATGGTTTGAGACTGAGACTGGATACCTCGGGATTATATCCGAGATTAATCGGTCTTCTCCGGTGTGTGTTCCGGTATGGTATCTGCATGCCTCGGGGTTAAATCCGAAGTTGGAACTGTTACTCCCAGAGTGTGATCTGGGGTTGATGCTGAACTTCTGGTAGTATCCGGTATGGATTTGGATTGTCTTTTAGGGTTCCCTCTTAAAAGACGAATTTGTCCTCCTGTAATGTTAGTGATAGTGGTATAGAAAATTTCGAGTGTCTACACTACTCAATCAGTTATCAAGCACAATTAAATTAAACAATGCTTCTAAATCTCATAAACAAAACAATTAATTTTAAAACCCTAAAAAATAGAATTAATACCTGAAATTAGCTTAAAATTTTTGAGAAGGAATACTGGAATAACATTTAACACTTGAGCCTTCTAATTTTCTGATTTTCTATCTATATTTATATCTATATATGTAATTCAGCTATGGCAGGGACTGTGATGAAGGAGACGAAATCAGTGTCCGCAGGAGAAGGAAGCTTAATTGCCGCACCACTCACCAGATTATTTGCTTTTTATTTAAGTATTCTATTTAAATAATAAAAGGAAGAGAATAGTTAAGGGGGGCCTAAAAATTTGTGGGCCTAAAGCCCAGGCACCTTGGGCTTTATCCCAGGGCCAGTGCTGGGAGTTTGCAGGAGTGGTGAAAGGGGAACGGGCAATGGGGGTTTCTGGTTCGCCAAATTTTGATTATTATAATAAGATAGATATTGGTTGGGGTATGGCCAAAAAGTTTGAATTTGTTGAGGAGCCATTATCCCTCTCAAGGTCCAAGGATTCGGAAGGGGGCTTGGAAATTGGGTTGATCATTCCTAAGAAAGAGATGGATGTATTCTCTACCATCTTCACCAAAGGCCTCTTGATTAATAAGCAGGCTAGTTATTTTGAGCCAAAATCTTGGGTTATTTAGTGAATCAGATCATCTGCTATCTTCTTTATTAGATTGTGGGAGAATGAAATTGGAATAATTTGTAGCATAATTATTCTACTATTCATCAATCTCTTTGATTTTCTTGCTTTTTCATCTTTGATCAATCCCTCTTTATCCTTTCTCCGGAGATCTTTTCGCTTTTATTAATTCATTTTAATAGGAAAATAGTTGCCTTTCTCTATGCATCTATTGGTACACTTGAGAAAGAATATCATAATATTAAAGGAGGCTGAAGGAATAATATGATCCATGTAATGACATATTTACACGAAAACGAAAATTAAATCCGTACCTCTAAAGCGTGATATAACTTTTTAGTGCGAAAATCTTTCTTCAATTGATTGTCCTCTACAACCCAACGACATCTCCGAACTACGATAAAAGAATGGAGCTCAAATTCACGATTTGTAACCGTTGAGTTTGGTCTGTATTGGAAAGGTCACTGATAAAACTTTCTAGGGTTTTGGGCCAACTAATTAATTGTGATCCAACCGAGGAGAGGAGGCGTGAGTCTAATAGGCAGAAGTAGTTGAAACCACTTCTCTCCAACTCTCAGTTACGTAAATATTTAGTCATTCTCATAAGCTGACTAATAAACTAAATGGGTCGGACCCTCCATGGGCGCCCCATTTGGTTACCAAAAATTCAACATCTCCCACTCGCAGGCCTCAGGCCTTTTATGCGTGTCTAGGTCCAAGGAACATAATCAATATCAATTGGTCATTTTAAGGACACAATTGACGAAAAATAAACTTTAAGGATGACTTTGACATTTGGTAAAAGTTTGAGACTGAAATGTCATTCAACCTTCATTTATGTATCTACATACGTCAACAATATTTAAAATCGTCGTAATGAATTTCTCGTTATATATATCAATACTTCTGAACAAATACTCCCTTTGTCCTATAAAAAAGTAATTTTTTTAGCAAATACTCGCTCCCTCCTATAAAAATGAAAAGTTTCTTTGTATAACACATAACGTAGGACTCTTTTTAGGACGGATCAAGCCTATAAACCAATAAAAAGCCAGTGACTTTGCATACTTTGGTCATAATTGACCTTCGACTGAATTCTAACTCGTAATCATACTTTTACGGTGGTATTTTCCACTAATAGCAATGGTTTAGATTTAAAATTTAATCATACACTCATCACTACACTCATCACTAATAGATCATTATAGAAAATAATGATTTCTATATAATTGATCCATCTTTTAATGTTTATTGATTTATTCCATTGTCCTCATTGATTCTAGGCTAGTTATATGCATGCTGTGAAAGGTAAATTGGGAAACATAAAAGCCAAAAACATTTCAAACAAGATATCAATCTAACTAATGCAAAAGAAATGAATACTTTCAAGTTCATATGATGTTGATAATAAACAAACAAATTAAGTAAATTAATTTGCAATCCTTTCTCAAGTACTCTACTTAGAAATGCTAAAGGCAACTATTTTCCTATTACCACAAGGATCAATCCAAGAGAAAAATCTCGATAAAGAGGGATGAATTGCACTTATGTCCTTCTAAGTTACCATCCAATATCAAAGTAGTTCTTAAAGTTCATTTTTCGACAATTGGGCCCCTATAGTGGCAAATTGGTGTTATTTTCGTTTATTTTGCCAATTTCCCCAAAAACCCGACCCGACCCATTTTTAAAGGGCAAACTTGTCTTCTCTAGTTTTCATATATATTAAATATATATTATTAAGATAAAAAAACCAAATAAATACATAATAATATAAATATTATTAAAATAGAAAATCAATCACAATACATAGTATTTTTATTTTTTTAGAGCAATGCTTGTGGGTATTTTGCTTGGTACGATTTCCCAATGTGTGACGGACCAAGGCAAATAATTTCAGTTTTACTTGGAAGGATTAATGGAATGGAAGTTGAGATGGAGAATATGCGTGCAACTGGAAGAGCCATAACAAGGAAATTGATTTATGGTTATTGTTCGGGTTAAATGCTTTCTTGGTCACTCTACTTTATGTCAACTTACAAGTGAGTCACTCAACCATTTTTTATTACAGTCAACTCACTATACTTTACTTTACTAACAAAAAATTTTAATTTTTCTTGACTGTTAAATTTTTAATAGAAGTTTGACGTGGCGCTTACGTGCATGGCTTAATTTTTTCAATATAAATTGATGACTAGGCCTAAACATGCTTATGTGTAATTTAAAAAATTATTTCAAATATTTTTTTCACAATTATTTATTATTTGAGGGTAAATATGTCAAACCATATTTATTTAACATTAAAATTAACTCAATAAAATCTTTTTTTACAGCCAACATTTAGATCTAGGTTTCTATCATCTTCCTCATCTCTCTCTCTCTCCCCACCCTCTGCTCCAGCCGCTTATCGTCATCCGATCATCGTCAACATTTAGATTCAGATCTAGCCCCAGATTCAGATTCATCACTTGGTCTCCCCGTCTCCTTCACGATGGTTTCGATTCCTTCTTATCCTCCATCATAATAGCCAGTTAGATCTGAAATTAAAGATTGTTTGATATAGTATGGTTTTCTAATGTGCCTTTTTACAAATTGGAACTCAAAAGAAGGATTCTGGAATGGAACTTCCTTCCATTTTGCTCGGCAAACGGGGTAAATCTGATTTCCATATTTTACATCGGAGGTGATGCAGTGGAAGTGGAAGGAGTGTGAGCATTCTGCTGTGAAAATGGCATGGCCTTGGCTTGGTTTCATGGTGGTTAAACATATTGAGCAATAAGTAGATCTAGGCTTTTGGATATGAATGATGGGTTTGAATTAGATGAAGAAGAAGGAGATGAACAGTAAAAACATTTAAGCTAATTTAAATGTTAAAATAATCATTTTTACTACATTTAATTTATTAATTTTCCAAGTAAAAATGCATGCATATAAATGTCAAAATAAATTTATAAATATGTATGTATATAAAATCAATGAGAATTGTAAAGGCAAATTTATAAATATTTATGTATATAAAATCAGTAAGATTGGATTTGTAATTTTAGTATATTTTAATTTTATATTTTTTTAATAATTATACTTGTTACTACGTATCTAAAACCTTATTTTCTTATAATGACAAAAATAAGAATTGTTTTTTTCCTCCTCTTTTTAATAAAAATAATTATTTCTTAAATTTGATTAAATTAAATTATAAATTTAAATAAAATTTAGTTGATAAAATTAAAAATTATTTGATAAAAATTATTTGCATTTAAAAGTACAAATTTATTTATCCTAGTTAGAAAATAAAAAAAATTATTACCAAATTTACTCAATTATAATTTTAATGTCCGAATTTGAAAAGATTTTTAAATTTATAATTTTTATAATTTCCTCAATTAGAAAATTATTAAATTCTTGGTGTGTTAGTGTGTCTTCTTGTCATATTTACCCTCAAATGATTAATAATTGTTTAAAAAAATATTTGAAATAATTTTTTTAATTACACAAACATGTAATTTTTTAAATTTATTTTCTTATTTTTTGGCAAATTTTTTAAATTTATATTATTATATTTGTAAAGAATTAAATAAAAATTCATTTGATATTAACTAAAAAATAATTAAATTTATTTTTCATTTATTTTTTTTGTTTTTTGACAATTTTTCTAATTTATATTATTATATTTGTAAAGAATTAAATAAAAAATCATTTGATATTAATTACAAAATTATTAAATATATTTTTCATTTATTTTCTTATTTTTTGGACTATTTTTCTAATTTATATTATTATATTTGTAAATAATTAAACAAAAATTCATTTGATATTATTTAAACATATTTTATTTCTTTATTTTCTTTTTTTTAGCAAACTTTTCTAATTTATATTATTATTTATAAAGAATTAAATAAAAATTAATTTGGTATTAATTACAAAAATAATTAAATATATATTTCATTTATTTTCTTATGTTATTGCTAACTTTTCTAATTTATTTTAACATATGTTGTTTTATTTAGAATAAACCTTTCATTTTCTCCATAAATTATTTCCTCAATTCCCACATAAGAAAGCCACATGGGATGATTTGTGCCACATAAGAATTTTTTTTACACGTATGCAGCTGATGTGGATATTTCTGTTAAAAGTCAACAGAGTTAACGGATTTTCTAATGGGTTGTTAGTAAAATAAGGTATAGTGAGTTGACTGTAATAAAAATCGATTTAGTGAGTCACTTGTAAGTTGACATATAGTACAGTGACTAAATAAGCATTTAACCCATCCACGTAGTACTATTTACATATTCGTACAAAAAATTGCTCATACTTTCACTCCTGGAAGTGGTAGTCATTCCAACTGCAAAGAAATTTTTTGAATACACTTTAATCTAATTTTCTTTTAATTCATGCAAAGATTTCAACCGTTCGTGATTATGCTGACTGTAGTTTTTCATCAACAATTTTCATTTTCCTCAAATTCTTGAATACTCAAAGACTTAAAGAAATAGTAGTTAAACTCTGACTTGAAAGTCATATGTAAAGAATAGACATAACCAAGTTTTTTAGGATATTTTTTTGCTAAGGTGTTGTAACAACCCCAAAATTCATATAATTCATCTCTCGACTACGGTCGTTAACAAGACGTCTAACTTCTGATTTTACATCATTATTCGATGTTAAACTTAATAAAATGCAGAATAATTTAAACTTTTCTGTCTTCTTACTTTAATTCCCTGAATCAAAACATTTATCATCTACATATCTCTGAATCAATTTTATTTTATGATTCGCTTCATCAAAGTTATTATATAAAATCTTATATCTCAGCTCGATATCCCTTATACATTGGGTAGCTCAAACTTTACAACTAAATATGAAATTTTCACATCATAACTTATCAAGTACATATCTCAAAACCTTAAACATGGTTTAAAAAAATAACATCTATAACAAAAGTATTTAATCTTAATACATTGCATCTGATCCATGTCATTCAAGTAGCACATAACGTTACCTTGAATCCTTAACTTGCAAAAATGGTTATTTGCAAGGTTGAGCTCGACAGCCCAGCAAATCTAATAGTTTTCATGCATCACGTAGCACATAATAACATGCTCAACATACATCTCATAATCACTGGACTAACATAACATACATACTGCAGTTCACATAACAAGTATAAAGATTGTGTTCCTTACTCAATCAGCATTCTTTATGTAACCAACATAGTACTTTAACGTATCATACTTTCAACATATATAACACATCATGCTCTTTGCAATAAAGATTTAAAACATTTCATCATCAAGTTCACATAGCAAATAGGAACTGAAAGACTTGCCTTGATCGTTGTGTACCAATAACATATTAACAGCTTACAGCTATATGTACTTCACGTGCCCTACACAATTGTATAACCATACACATCAACTATTAGTCACATAGTAACCCATAGTAGTTGTAATATAAACTTTACTCTACATCCCATAACCCTTCCTATTAATCAATACACAATATTCAATTTGATTGTGTTAACTTTCGACTTATATCTCACTATAATTCTTCTTAGGTCATACTCGAAGTTCATTCAAGTGTTTATGTCTTACTAGGACTCCTTATTGATTTATATTAACCACATTCTATATCTTATAATGTTCATTTCAATTGAATTAAAACACTTTTTAAGTTCATTAACACTTGTCAAGGTGTTTCGACGTTCATTCGTCACACGCCCGAATCGTCTCTTTTGTGTATGCTTATACAACTTATCTAATACATCGTTTATTAATGTTAACCATTATTATATTTACTAATATTCATGTTTTATAACTTAGAACAACATCTTTTACCGTTAGATGCACAACACTTACATACGTTCATGCCCGACGCCCTCTGATTGCCTCCGAATACACATCAGTCCCAAAAATTGCCATTTTGATCCTTGTTCCCGACATCAAATTGAAACACTTAAAGAATTAAAGTTGTAGGTGTATTCTTCCTCATTTCGGATCATCTTGAATCGTTTCAATCGGAGTTTGTATGTGTAACAACCCGATATTTTTTATACAAATAAATTAGAAATTTTGCGTATAATTTTTTTAAAATATGGGGAATATGTGCCAAGATAATGTGTGTATGTATTTATGTGATATATTTATTACACGAATGATTTTAAATAATTTTATTTTAAAATTTTTGATTATTATAAACTATATTATTATAATAATTAATTTTATAGTAGAAATATTTTTTATTAATTACTTTCCATGAAAATATAATCCTATATTATTTATATAATATATGAAATGATTTTTTTAATAATTATAATAATTATTTTATTATATGAATTTTTGTACAGATTATTAAGTTAATTATTTTAACTTAATTAATAATGTTAAGTATGACAGATAAATCAGATATGAAATCCAAACTCTAATTTTGGATTTTGATCAAGGAATGAGAATAATAATATAATATTATTTATATTTTGATTTATAATGCTATAATTATATACTGTATGTATGTGGACTGACAATGATTGGTCAGTTATGGTGTATTGTGTCAAACCCTAGTTTTACTGTGGGAAACCCTAATTTGAAACTCAATTGTGAGTTTAAGCTATCATATAACTATGTTATATGATTTTTTTTTTTGATTGATTAGGTCAACCCTAATTAACATTTAGATTTATTAATTTCTTGAAATCCTATTTATTAATTATAAACCCTAATTGCTAGATTAGCAAGGATAATTATAATTATTATATAATACCCTAATGTTCATGTATGATTAGAACCCTAATTATAAATTTTAGGAACTAATTTTATTTTATTTTAAACCCTAAATGAAATATTTGTAACCTAATTATACATTAGGTGAGACAATTAAATAACTTAAGGGTTATGGTAATAAAGAAAGGTTAGTATTTAATATATATACTAACTTATAGTGGATAATCTTGTTATTTCAAGTGACTAATAATTTTAAACTTATTTCTAGTAAACATAATTAGGTTATGAGCTAAAGTCACATGTATAAGTAATTAAATTTCATAAGATTGGGAATGGAAATCCTAAATAAACAATTTAGGTAGCATGTATTAAAATTGTTAGACTATGTTCATTACATGGCCCAAAACAATTAAAGGAGAAGCCCAAAAGAAATAAAATACAAGCCCAAACTTAGTCCACTTGATTAATGGTATTTTAGACCTTTGATTTATCTAATTTATGCATTAAAATAAAAGCTAAATGAAGGAATTAGTGGGCATTTATATAGCTGGCCCCATTAGGCCTTTTAAGGCAACAAATTATGCTAATTAATGTCCATAAATAGAAGTCTTACACACAAGTACATGTGTGTCAATCTCCCATTGGTTGCAAATCTATTAAGAACCCTTAATCACATGATTAGGCCAATTGAAGAGATAAGGTGTAGTCTTTTATCCATGGGACAATAAAAGTATGGGGGATGATAGTTAATCACCCATTCATTTGCTAGATCATTTTCATTTCTCTTATTCTCCTTCTTCTTTTTCTCCCAAGCTAGCAACATACAAGAGAGAGAGAGAGTTTCGGTTTTGTGTGTGCGTGTGAGAGAGAGAGAGAGGTGTGCTAGTTGCTTAATGCACCCTAAGATTATACATTACTTTGGAAGATCAAGAAGGATGGCAAATAAAACTAGGTGAGGTTCTCATCCATTCTTTTTCTTATTCTTCTTCTATTTTGTGTTATAGCATGATTTGTTGAAGATATGGATTAATATTCAAGATACCCTAGTTCAACATATTATCATGTATGGAACTAAGTATCTTGAGTGTTAGATCAAAGGCTTAGAGGAAGAAAATAAGCATATGTTCTCCAAGGGGCCCTTGTTTTTCTTCCACTAAATCTTGTGTAATTCAAGTTTTACAACTTGGATTTATGATCCGTCAAAGGGGGATGCTAGATACATGAGTTATCTAGTAAACTCAAGTGGTAGAATACAAATCTAGCAAGTATTAAAGCCATAAGGGCTATTTTCCCCAAAACAGTCCACTTAGAAAGTTAAAGTTTCAAAACCCTAAAAAGCTACTGTCCCCGTTTTTCTTGAGACTATTTTGGGCAGTTGCAAGTCTTTTAAAAATTTGGAAAATATCACAGAGGTACCTTAAGACGTTATCTATGTGTAGGAAAAAGAACGGACACTTTTTGATTTATAGGTTGTGCGTAATGGCTATTTCCGTAAAGGACTCCTAAATATTAACACTCGAATTTATCACTGTGTATACACTGGAAAATTGCAAAATTTTTACAGTAGGTTTATATATGTTATGAGAGCATACCCTGAAAATATCAGATATTTCTGAGCAAAACTCGATTTATGAAAAATGAAGCAAGATCCGGGTGTTTTGGGCACTTTAAAATTAGTAAATCATTTTCTAAAATTCCAAAAAAATTTGGGGATCATGGTTGGGTCATATACCATCCAAATCCAGAAAATAAGAATTTTTGGAATCAGTTTGCTAGTTTTCCTAAAAATGATTAAGTTATGAATAAAAGAAAATAAATAGTTAAATGATGTCTTAAATAAGAAAAATATGATTTTAATGCTTGAATACTCCTAATATATAATATTATGACTATTTTAGGGCATTTTTGTAATTTATAATAAGAAATATTATTTATGACCTTTTATGGATATTAAATAAATGGTTTTATAATGGGTGAACAATTAAAATAAATTATTTATTAATCTAATAAATTATTAAAATGTTATTATGATATTAATAATATTAGAATATGATATTGTTAAGTAAATAAAAATATTAAGATTAAAACTTTATTAAAATATTATTAAATGGTTAATCATATTTGATTTAAAATATTAATAAATGATTAAAGTATTATTAAATGATTAATAATATTAGATTAAAATATTATTATGTATATAATAATATACGAGACTAAATAAAATATTATTAATGTAATAACATTAGTAAAGGAATAAAATATTATTAAATAATTAATAATATTAGTAAATAAATAAAATATTAATACGATTGGTAAATGAATAAAAGTATTATTAATTGATTAATGATACTAATGCATAAGTAAGATATTATTAAAGTAATAATATTAATGCATTATTAAGAGGATTAATAATATTAGTAAAGTATTAAAATATTATTAAGATGCTAATAATATTAGTAAGCGAAAAAATGTTATTAGTGAATTAATAATACTAAGAGGTGAATTAAATATTATCAAGATTAATAATATTAAGTGAATTAAAAATATTTTAAGTTATACTTAATGACTTTTAATATTTTAAGAAATAGTACATTAATATCTTAATATTAATGGTGATTATTTAAACATGATTTTAAATGTTTTAAAAAATTATTTAAGGGTAATATAAATGTTTTAAAAATATTTTGAGTTATTACAAATAACTTTAATATTTTGGCAATGGTTTCATTAATAGTTAAATAATAATTAAATGATAATAGAATTATTTAATACTTAAATCATTTGATAATGATTCTGGTGTTTGAAATTCATGATAAATTATATTAAATGTTTATTAAGTCATTTAAAATGATATGACTGATACTTATAGTTATTGAACTTCGGAATAGAGTCTTAGACTCTATAATTACCCGATAAAGTTGTCGATACACCAACATATTTCAGAAATTGATCTGGACTTAGATATTTTGACTGTATTAATGTTTGTTTGTGATGCAATAACTGTTGAACATGCGTGATAATGTGATTAGGTTATGTGCTGACTGCGAAATGCATTACTATATGTTATAGTATATTATTCTAATAGAACGAATGATCTGATTAATAATAGGTCGTGATATAAAAGATAAAACTAAGTTGCGTATTGTAAGTAGCGCATCTGGCAAGTATCTTACCTTTTCATTTTCTTTATGCAATGGACATGATTAAGAATATTTTAGAATTATATTATTAATGTACAGATTATTAATCCTATATTATATACGCTCATTGAATTGTCAACATGTTAGTATATGGTAATTCAGATATATATTCTGTTCATTAATTTCTGTAAATGGTTATGCAAGTGACCCCACTTGGATAATCATTGTATTTAATTATATGTTGATATACCTTTATTAAATACCCGTATATATATGTTAAATTATAGATTATTCTTGAACAAGATAAAATATTATTATTATCCAACCGAATTGCTTTAGTTTGGAACCCCGAAAAGTATGAATATCCCTTACACGGGAAAACTTTTATTCACCCAAGGTGGACAGAGTGAACGATAACATCGTTCTTGCATGTAGTATTGATCAATACTGGGTACAACGGGCTGATCACCCCCATGCCTGTAAGTTATGACGGTTTGCAGATGAAGTTCTGCTAAACCTATTCGAAAATGAAAATAATGTTCATAGTATGTCCCCTTAACCCTATATATAGTCAGGACGTAGTTTTAAAATTTGAAAGAGGGTTGTTATGTTAATAGTGTCGATTCAAATTACTTCACAACTATTGATTTGTTGTAGAAGGATAGTATAAAGAAAACATTTAAATTCTTTCAGCTTATATATATATAATTGCTATTACTTGCTGGGCACTCAAATGCTCAACCTTGCTTAATTTAAATATTTTCAGCTAAGTGTGAACAAGTAGAAGGCTCGGCTAAGAATAAAGGGAAAGGAAAGGTTGCAGAATGAATTCAATGCCATTTTATGTAATAGTTACCTTTATCAAGATAAGTAAAATATATATTACCTATCACGTATTGTGGGGAATATATTAAAGGTTGCGTACTTGGGATTTAGACTTTGATAAATATGTAAATTAAGTTGGTATCTATATTATTGTTATTATTATTAGTATTATTCCGCTCATAGAAATGGTATCGTAAAACACCGAGTTCGAGTTTTAAGTACCTGGATTTGGGGGCTTTATAATATGAAAATGTTATGGTCATTTTAGTAAAACATGTCCGATAATATTTTTCTCTAACACATGGTCAGCCTGCCCACCATCGCCGGGGCGGGGCTTTTGACCTAGAAAAGCCCGTCGGGGAGGGATACCCGTTGGGTCGGCACTTTTTGAAGCACACACCTCAGCCTTGGCGGGTAGTCGTAGATCCGAATTCTGCAGTTTGTGTTCTTCATAATTTTTTGACCTATTCTCCTTCTAATCTTCATAACTCGAGTTATACACATCCAAATCAGTCTTTTTTGACTCTATGGATTCATAATTCATATGACTACAACATACCGGAAAATCAACAATTTACAGAACCATTAACCAACCCAAAACTCATGTTCATACCTTATTTTACATGTTTAGCAAAATCATTCACCACAGATTTGATTCCTAACCAAATCAATCCGTTTAAACTTCATTGTTTTTGTTTTTCAACATATTAACAACATATACCATTAATTTACAGATTTCTATATGAATCACTAACCAATTTGAGAATCAAAATAGACTAAAACACATATATTTCAACAAAACTCTAATTTCTCATCTTTAACATGTTCTCATGATTTTGATACTTTGATAAACCCAAAACTAATTATAGATTACTTATAGTAGATTATATATATCTAATAACATATATAACCATCACAATCAAATTCCCCAACTTAACATTCATAGAAAACTTATAAAAACTCAAGAAAACTCAACCAAGGGTTTTTACCTTTTAATTTCTTCTTGGACTAGTTAGAAGATAGCAATTGCTTGATTAATCCTCTTCTTCACCTTTGAATTTACAGTCTTAGCCTTAGGAATAGTAGTGCGTAGAATAAAACTGACAAAACTTTAATAATGATTTTAATGCATCAGTTAAAATACAAAAAGGTTTTAGCTGTTAAAAATGCCAAAGGTCATAAGACCTTGTTAGGCTACCATCAAATAACACCTTTCTAATTTATTTTAGTTACCTAATCAATATAATTCCAATTTTATGTCATAAATTATTAGCCCTTTAATTTAATTATTTAATTAAATTAGGGCATCACCAACACATTAACGTAATAAAATACGCACAAATTATAAAATTATTTATCATCAATTTATTTAATATCATCATTCCTAAATAAATTATTCTATAATAATTTCCATTAAATATTTATTTTATTCCATAAATATTCCAACTAAAATATTTATTTTATTCGATAAATATTTTAACTATTTACGAGATTCACAGTCGTATTACATTAACATATTACATTTATATGTAATATGTATTACTTTCTCATCTTATTAAAATAAATATATTTACATTAATTCACAATTTTAATTAAGTGAATTAGTCGTCTCATTTATGAAATCTACTTCATTACAATTCAATTGCCAATCAAGGCATGATAATCAAATTATATTATTTCATAATATAATTTCCAACTCTATTTAAATTAACCAATATTTATTAAGTTAATTCCTTTTTCCACCATATTCCTTTACATAACTAATTCTCTTTACTTCCTTTAACAGTTTAACCAACTATTAAATATCATATATATTTAATTTCTTCACAACAAAGCACGCAATTCAAAATATATACATCTCATAATAAGAATTTTAATTATTAAATTCTTATATTTAATAACTTATGAAAATTCGAGTTGTCACATCATTCCCCTGTGACGAACTAGACTTTTATAATTAATTTTTAAATATTTACTGCATTAAATAAATATTTTAGTTAATTTATTTATTGAGTTAAATAAATATTTGACGGAATTGTGGTAGATTAATTTAATTAAGTGTGTCACATTAATTAAATTAATGTGGAATAATTTTTATAGATCAAATTAAGAATTTAATTGAGATAATTAAATTAAATGAGTTGTTAAATAATTTTAATGTTGTTCTAATTAATTAAATAATTCATTAGAGATTTAATGATAATATAAATTATGTGTTATGTTTAATAAATGAGAATTTTAATTATGTGATGATGTAATTTAATGGGTAATATTGCCTTTTATTTAATTGAGTTTAAATAATATTATTTGATTAATTAAAAGTGTGACAAATAAACTATATAATAAAAAAGTTGATTTAAATAAATTAGAAAGGGAATTTAATGAGCAACCAAACATAGCCTTGAGGACATGGGAGCAGTTAAGGTCATACTGCGTTTAATCGCTACCCATGTACGCACCAGTTGCTTTTAAAATACGTATTTGTCAGTTCATTCGTATTACAAGTCTGGGAAAATCACGGAGAGAGAATAGTGAAATTGAAGAAGGAGTTGAAGAATTAAAGAAGATTCATGTCATCATGCTTAATCTTAACAGAGAAATTAAGGATAATCCCTTAATCTAAACTTTTAATTTACGTTTTTAAAGTTTTTCATGAAAACCAATTTTTTAACTCTCTGTAATTGAATTTTATGATTAATTGTTGAATTTATGATGTTGTAGATGTTTATTAGTATGTATAGTTCAATTATATATGATTTATATGTGTTTTTGAGTAATTAATCCATGAAATCATGTTCAAATTGGAGTTTTGAAGTTACAAAAAGATAAACATATGAATATGGCCTAAAAGTACAAAAATTCACGCTTCAATTGGATATTAATCGGTGAATTGATAATTGATTAGGTTTATACTGTAAAACGAATTGAACAAAACTTAAACGGAATGATTTGGTGTTATAACGAATCTGTAATTTGTGATTTCATGAAATTTGACAAAACTTTGAAAAATAGCAAGACCATGAAAATTATGGCTTTAAATCTTGTTGTTTATGTGACTCAAGATGTTAAAAGTGTGCTAAGAATATCATTAAATGTTTCTGGTAAGTTTAAAACATATGGGTGAAATTGTGTTCGTTGTGTGTGTGAAGTTTTGGCCTAAATTGGTCATGTTCTGTGTTCTTCACGAACTGCAGAAACTGAATCTGGGTAACCCTGCCCCGACGGGCGTTTCAAAGCTAAATTACCCCGCCTCGGCGGGCAAAAAAAAAATAATACTTAACATATTTATCAAATAAAATGAATATTTTAGTTAAAATATTTATGGAATAAAATAAATATTCGATGGAAATTATTATGAAATAATTTATTCGAGTTTAATAATAGTAAGGGAATGAAAATATTCTAATTTAATTAAGTAATTAAACTAGAAGGGTAATGACTTGGAGTTTATGTTAAATAATTAAGTGAAAGTGTGACTAATGGACCATATAATAAGAGAATTAAAAAAAAAAAAAGAAACGGTCTTGCGACCTTATAACTGCTATGTTTTGTAATTGGTTAAACCACGTTATAAAAAATAAAATAATAAAATAAAAATAAATATGATGTCCATGAGATGATATGCTGTTGTTTGAACTTAAGATTTGAGATTTCAGTCCTGTATATGTGAAGAATTTAGACCAAGAGAACAAGTTGTATTAAAAGAGAGAACTAAACCTATAAGGTTAGTATTACTATAACTAATGAAAGGCATGAATACATATGGTATGTGAATAGGACTTGTGGTGAACGTGAGTAGTAATCGTTTAGCCTACGCACGAGACAAATTTCCAAACCCTATTCTTGCATTGAGCAAGTTTGTAAGACCCCGAAATTTATGAAATGAAAGTATTCAATTTTTTTATAATTGTTATTCTATTTATTAAATGGATAAATTGATAAAAGGTTAAAGTTAAGGGTGATATTTGAAAATTTTGCAAAGTAAGCAAGTTGATATAAAATATTCGTTGTGTCGAGGAATATTCATTTTAACAGGGAATATTCGTACGACGACATAATCATTGGTGGACCCCCACAATAGAGGTACTGTCGTAGTTAGAAAACGACTGAAATAGTTTTATAAAATAACAGTGAAAGTTTTACCGTTAAACTGTTAAACTACCCGGTAGTAAAAGTACAGTAATACGCGTGATTGCATAGTAGCACATGGTATTGATTATTGATGCTTACATAAAAAGTCACTCAGTTATACTCAATTATTGCTAAAGTAATTGATGCATAATATCTCTCATATTATTGATTCAATTATTGTCATAGTATCATCTGCATAATATTTTATATTTTTAAATAAATAATTGAGAGGAAAAAGTTATTTATATTATTATTTGCATTATTAACGATGTCTAGAAAGTTCTGTCAAGGAAAGGGGTTTGGTCACCTAATTGCGCGCCAATATGGAGAAATCTTTATCGGAAAACCCCCTCTTTCCTGGGAATGATCTGGTTGTTAAATATTGTGAGTTATAATATTAATGATGAATAAGTTCGTGTTCATTAAAGATGAAATTGATATTTTCATTGTGTTGAGATTATTAGTGTTAATGGAAATCGATATTTATTTCGATAATAATTGATGTCTGGAGGTTATATTCACCAATCGGGTAATTAATCAGATAAGTGAGCAATTAATTGCTATTAATTCGCATACTTATAACTATTTGTTCACATGGGTGTACTATTGATTCACATGCATGTACTATTAAAGGAGGTGGTGCAAGATTGATAATACTTGGATGACTAAATTAAAAATGGAGGTATAAATGAAGGTACTATACTGTAATTATTTTTTTCACATGGTTGAAGGCTAAGGATAATTTATTTTGCATTATCTTAGTCATAATATTTCTTACTGGGCTAGTTGAGCTCACCCTTTTGCTTTCATTATTCTCTTCAGGAAATGAGAACGTATCCGGGAGTAGTCGAGAAACGGAGTGATGGTCCGAGATGATGGATTTAGTAGTCCTCACTATTTTATAAAATAGTGTGATAATAATCGTAATGAGGACTTCATTTGAGTTTGAATACTGTCTAGATGAAAATATTCGTATTAAAACTATAACTATAATAGGTATACATCACCCATTCTAAGTCTCCAAATACATGATACAGAAACAACTATAACTTCATTAATACAATTGTCGTGCAAAATACGACAACACATAAACTGTGAGTTTAAATACAAATATTGTCTTCTAGACAATATCCACACTCAAATAAGTCCTCATTACAATTATTGATACACTATTTTACAAAATAGTGAGGACTACTAAAACAACTGTCTTGAACCATTACTCCACACCCCGACTAGTTCCCGCTATATTCTCGTCTTCTGAGAAGAAAAATGGAACAAAAAGGAAAAGGGTGAGCTCAACTAGCCTAGTAAAGAATATTATGACTAAGATAATGTACACCAAATTATCCTTAGTCTTCAACAGAGAAAAATCTGATAGAATACAATATACAACAAGTTTTAGATCAACAACTGCAGTGGAAACAACAATTCATTAGAAGAGTTAAATAGAGAATAAAATCTACTATCTTCTATATATGAATTTAAAAGTCCATCGTCAATATTTTATCCCTGTAACATCAATCAACATATATCTGGAATCAAATATTCATCTTTGCACTACAGGCCAAAGATATTCATCAGTTGGACATGTTCATCTAAACACTTGTTCATCTTTGCACTACGGGCCAAAGATATTCATCAGTTGGTCATGTTCATCTAAACACCTGTTCATCTTTGCACTATGGGCCAAATATATTCATCAGAAATCATTCATCTTTGCACTACAGGCTAAAGATATTCAGTTATATCATCATTTAGGACTGAGGATGATGAAAAATATTTTAAAGAAAACGAATCCAATGAAACAAAAGAACAAATATTAAGGATTCGTACTTTACACAATCCAAGTTCAAAAATACTTCATAAATAATCAGAGTGGAGTAAAATTCAAGAATGAAGATCAAAACATAGATCCAATCAAAGATAGGAATCATAACAGACAATCTTGGACACAGAAAAGAAAATTTAATTTTTCTGTGAATAATGTCGTATTCGTGAATAGTGTCGTATACGTGAATAGTGTTGTATACGTGAATAGTAACTCCGACACTAAAAGATAGAAATTTCACAAAAAATCATCATGCTTCGTGAATAGTACTCGTGAATAGTAACTCGTAAATAGTAACCCCGACATGAAAAAGTTCCAAATTTGATAAAAAGTTCCAACTAATATTTTGGCATAATGATATTGAAGAAAATAATATCATTTAAGAAGAAAATAACATCCCTTACCTCTAAAAGACAGTACTTCTGACTGGAATACTAAATATAGTGCTGAAGGGAACTTGCACTGTATAGCAACACTCAAAGTACTAAAATACTCACAAGAATACGCTCGATAATATAGAGAGAGAAAGAGAGAGAAATCTTTAGTTTCTAGTGTGATTTTCAATTCTAACCTAAGCACCCTATTTATAGGAAAATGCTTAGGACACCAAAGCAGAAAATTTAATAAATTAATAATATTATTTTTCCACATCTTCCTACGCACACCACCAGCTGAAATCAACCACTAACACATGTCCTATAAGTGACAAAAACGTTTTTCATGCAAAAGTTACTTAAAACTCCAAAAAAATGATAATCAATTAATCTCGAACTTCAATAATTCATAATAAATAGCCCTTTTATCATAAAATTTGAATCTCGCGTCATTTTATAGGAAATTCTATTCTCTACAACTTTGCAGAAGAAAGTTTTTCTAAATTCCAAACAAAAATTGACCGAAATCCACAAACGGGCGATTTTACAGGCTATAATCAAATTTCAGTCAAGAAATGGGTCCACCAACATGTTTAACATGTTTTAAACAAATTTTGTAATAAAAATACTCTTCGTCCTCATATACTCATATATCCCACATTCATTGTAAAAATATCACCATTATTATATTATAATAATATAATAAAATATTATTTTATCAGAAAAGATAAAATATCAATTTTTAACAATTGTCACTTTAAAAATTTTCTCCATCTATATCCACATAAAATCAATTTTTTCCTCATCATGTAAATTAATAATTAATTATTCACAAATAATATTACAGAATCACAGTACTGACAACCAGGCCGTTCCCAGGAAAGAGGGGGCTTTCCAATAAGAATATCTCTTTACTGACGCGCAATTAGGTGACCAAACCTCTCCTTAGATAGAACTTTTTAGACATTGCCAATAATGATATCTAATAATATTATTCAAATAATATGAATTATTGATCTGATAATAAAAAATAATGTGTAGTGACAATTATTGAAACAACAATAATATAAAATATCAACGTAGCAATTATTGAATCAATAAAATAAAATATTAAACAGTAATTACTGTAACAATTATTGTGTAGTGCCTTCTTACGTAAGAATCAATAATTAGTGCAATACCGTGTGCTAATGTGCAACAACGCGTATTACTGTGTTTTAACCACCGGGTATTCCAACAGTGTTAACGGTAACAACTACGCCGTTATTTATAAATAACTTATACTTGCCATTTTTTTCATCCAATCGCTTTCTATTATGGGTCCCACACAAGGCTGCGCCGTCGTACGAATATTCCCCGACAGCAAGAATATTCCACGACCAAACGAATATTCTCCGACAACAATGAGTATTTTATAACCACTTGCTTATTTGAAAAATTTGCGCATTTTACCCATAACTAACCACATTAATAAAATCAACCCCTTACTATTTCAAAATAATAATTAGAGAAATTAAATCTTTATTTATAAAAAGTTGGGGTCTTACAATCAAAGCCATAGAAAAGAGCCCCAAGCCTTTATCTGCTGACTTCCAAGTCTTGGGATGCACCGAAGCCAAACTTTCCGTAGGGGACGCCGTGAGTAATGGTGGCAAGTTGATAGGTATCATTGTGAGATGCTATCCAAGTCCTGGATGTGGGTCACAGTTGGTATCAAAGCTTAGGGATATGATCCCTGGCTGAGGTGTGAGAATAGAACTAGGAGGGGAGAGACGGGTAATTCCTTTGCTAGTATGACCTACCTAAGTTTATTTGTTATTTAATTGGCCGGTCAGAGTATAGGGATAATATGTGGCATGTCAATTAATCCTTATTTTGAAACTATATTCTAGAATGATATCTTAAATACAAGAGATGAGCAATGGAAAAATTATAATACATAGGAAATAACCGGGGAGGTACAATCCGAAAAGAAAGCAAGGTATTCTCACATCTTTGGCATATCAGGTACGTACATAAATTTTGAGGGCAAAATTTCATAAAGAGGGCAGATTGTAAGACCCCGAAATTTATTAAATGAAAGTATTCAATTTTTTTTTTATAATTGTTACTCTATTTAGTAAATGGATAAATTGATAAAAGGTTAAAGTTAAGGGTGATATTTGAAAATTTTGCAAAGTAAGCAAGTTGATATAAAATATTCGTTGTGTCGGGGAATATTCAATTGGTCGGGGAATATTCATTTTAACAGGAAATATGCGTACGACGACACAATCATTGGTGGACCCCCACAATAGAGGTACTGTCGTAGTTAGAAAACGACTGAAATATTTTTATAAATAACGGTGAAAGTTTTATCGTTAAACTATTGAACTATCTGGTAGTAAAAGTACAATAATACACGTGGTTGCATAGTAGCACACGGTATTGATTATTGATGCTTACGTGAAAAGTCACTCAGTTATACTCAATTATTGCTAAAGTAATTGATGCATAATATCTCTCATATTTTTTATTCAATTATTGTCATAGTATCATTTGCATAATATTTTATATTTTTAAATCAATAATTGAGACAAAAAAGTTATTCATATTATTATTTGCATTATTGATGATGTCTAGAAAGTTCTGTCGAGGAAAGGGGTTTGGTCATCTAATTACGTGCCAATAGGGAGAAATCCTTATCGGAAAGCCCCATCTTTCTTGGGAATGATCTGGTTGTTAAATATTGTGAGTTATAATATTAATGATGAATACATTCATGTTGATTAAAGATGAAATTGGAATTTTCATTGTGTTGGCATTTTTAGTGTTAATGAAAATTGATATCTATTTCGATAATAATTGATGTCTGGAGGTTATATTGACCAATAGGGTAATTAATCGGATAAGTGAGCAATTAATTGCTATTAATTCACATGTTTATAACCATTTGTTCACATGTGTGTACTATTGATTCACATGCATCTACTATTAAAGGAGGTGGTGCAAGATTGATAATACTTGCATGACTAAATTAAAAATAGAGGTATAGATGAAGGTACTAAATTTTAATTATTTTTTTCACATGATTATACTATTGAGTCACATAATTGTACTATTGATTCACATGATATACTATTAGGGGAGGTGGTGCAAGTTTTATAATACTTGTTGGACTAAATTAAAAATGAAGGAAAAGATGAAGGTATTATACTGTAATATTTTGAGCCCCAAAACGTGCAATTATTGAAACTATATTTTCCTATAAATAGAAGCTCATTCTTCCTTCATTCTCACCAATTCACTAAGACTCACAAGAGTAATTATAGAGAGAGAAACTATAAAGAGAAAGAAGAAGAGTAGTCTGCTACTTCACTATTCCAATATCTAGTCTTCTGCTGACGTAAGGGTATTATTTATTTCATATTCTGAAGAGATATTATTTTTTGTATTCGTATAAATATTATTTTTGTTCAATATTCGTAAGAAATATCATCTTCGTTCAATATTCGTAGGAATATTATTTTTGTTCAACAGTCGTAAGGGGTATTATTTATTTCATATTCCGAAGATATTATTTTTTGTATTCGTATGAATATTATTTTCGTTCAATATTCATAAAGAATATTATCTTCGTTCTATATTCGTTGGAATATTATCTTCGTTGGAATATTATTTTCGTTCAACAGTTGTAAGGGATATTATTTTGTTCAGTATTCATAGAAATAATATTTTCTTCCATACTTTGTAGTATGTGAGTAATATTATTTTGTCTCGTATTCTTGATTATACCCTCATTTTGTTAAAGTATTGCTTCTATACTCCGTGAAATTAGTGGAATATCTTTGAAATTTGCGCTTCATTTAGTATCGTTTCACAAGGATATTTTCTGCACATTCTTGTTAAATTTTAAACTTTTCATGTCGAAGTACTGTCCATGAGTAGTATTCATTTTTACGTTACTATTCACAAAGTACTATTCACGGGGTACTATTCATAAAGTACTATTTATGGGTATTATTCACAAAATACTATTCACGGGGTACTATTCCTGAAGTACTATTCATGGGGTACTATTCACTCGGGTACTGTTCACACAGGGAATTATTCATGACAAAAATTGAATAGTACTTTGTGAATACGATACTCTACTTTCACTTTATTACTTGTTGACCACGTATACTTGCGTGTTGTGCGTAATTAGATTTTACCCAACAATACTCTGTAGTATGTGAGTAATATTATTTCATCTCGTATTCCTGATTATACCCTCATTTTGTTAAAGTATTGCTTCTATACTCCGTGAAATTAGTAGAACATCCTTGAAATTTGTGCTTCATCTAGTATCGTTTCACAAGGATATTTTCTGCACATTCTTGTTAAATTTTAAGTTTTTCATACCAGAGTACTGTCCATGAGTTGTATTCATTTTTACGGTACCATTCACAAAGTACTATTCACAGGGTACTATTCAAGAGTACTATTCACAAAGTACTATTCACGAGTACTATTCACAAAGTACTATTCACGAGATACTATTCATTCGGGTACTATTCACACGGGGAATTATTCATGACAATTGATTTCTTTGTTGTCCAAATTATTTTTGATACAATATTATTCTTGAATTTTACTCCACAAATCAGTATCATGTTGATAATTTGGATATTTTTAAACTCTGGATAAATTTAAAGTCTTTAATATTTATCCTTGATTTCATTTGATTAATGCTTATATCATTGTCATCATCCTCATGCTTATATTGTGATAAAAGTCATATGTGGCTTACATGCATAGATGTACTGTTGATTGGTATGATTATGACCAGGGATCATTCGGTATAATCATGACCCGTAATATTACAAATGATGTGGTAAAAATCCTCATTGGCCCGTAGTGCAAAGATGGACATGTGTATGACATGATCATAACCACTGGTGATACTAATGAATATCCTTGGCCGTAGTGCATGGATAATTAGATGATGTGATTGGCAGGATCATGGCCATTAGTTAACATTTGAATGTCTTTGGCCGTAGTGCACTGACAAGCAATTGATTGGTATGATCATGACCATTGGTTTTATAGTTGAATATCTTTGGCCAGTAGTGCAAAGATAGACAACTGATTGGTATGATCATTATTATTACACTTGGATGTCTTTAGCCTTTGGGGTTAGGATATTGAGTAAATGTTCTATTAAGCCTTTGTGGCAAAGAGAAACTGTTGATTTCCATTATTATAAACATGAATTGTAAATTCAACTATAATCTTTGGTGGTTCAGGTGAAGACAGGTGATGAAAGTTATCTTTATCTTGGGTATAACAAAGAACTGTTAATGGGTGTTACAACGATAAAATTGATGATAGTAGATATCATGCTCTACTTGACTCTTCTAATGGATTGCTTATTCCGCTGCAGTTGTTGATCTAAAACTTATTGTCTATTGTATTCGATCAGTTGTTATACTGTTGAAGGCTAAGGATAATTTATTATGCATTATCTTAGTCTTAATATTTCTTACTGGGCTAGTTGAGCTCACCCTTTTGCTTTTATTGTTCTCTTCAGGAAATAAGAACGTAGCTGGGACTAGTCGGAGAACGGAGTGATGGCCCGAGATGGTGGCTATAGTAGTCCTCACTATTTTATAAAATAGTGTGATAATAATTGTAATGAAGACTTCATTTGAGTTTGAATACTGTCTAGATGACAATATTCGTATTAAAACTCTAAGCTACGCTTTTGTCGTATTGTATAAAAGAAGTTTGTATTTGATTTATGTACCATGTATTTAGCGACTCAAAATGGGTGATGTATACCTATTTTGGGGGTGTCATAGTTGGCATCAAAGCCATAGAAAAGAGCGCCGAGCCTTTATCTGGTGACTTCCAAGTTTTGGGATGCACTGAAGCCAAACTTTCCATAGGGGACGCCGTGAGTAACGGTGGCAAGTTGATAGGTATCATTGTGAGGTGCTATCCAAGTCCTGGATGCGGGTCATAGTTGGTATCAAAGCTTAGGGATACGATCCCTGGCTGAGGTGTGAGACTAGAACTAGGAGGGGAGAGACGGGTAATTCCTTCGCTAGTATGACCGACCTAAGTTTTTTTGTTATTTAATAGGTCGGTCAAAGTATAGGGATAATATGTGGCATGTCAATTAACCCTTATTTTGAAACTATATTCTAGGATGATATCTAAAATACAGGAGATGAGCAATGGAAAAATTATGATACATAGGAAATAGCCGGGGAGATACAATCCGAAAAGAAAGAAAGGTATTCTCACCTTTTCGGCATACCAGGTACGTACATAAATTTCGAGGGCAAAATTTCATAAGGAGGGGAGATTGTAAGACCCCGAAATTTATGAAATGAAAGTATTCAATTTTTTTATAATTGTTATTCTATTTAGTAAATGGATAAATTGATAAAAGGTTAAAGTTAAGGGTGATATTTGAAAATTTTGCAAAGTAAGCAAGTTGATATAAAGTAATAATTGTGTCGGGGAATATTCGATTGGTCGAGAAATATTCATTTTAACAGGGAGTATTCGTACAACGATACAATCATTGGTGGACCCCATAATAGAGGTATTGTCGTAGTTAGAAAATGACTGAAATATTTTGATAAAATAATGGCGAAAGTTTTACCGTTAAACTGTTGAACTACCCGGTAGTAAAAGTACAGTAATACGCGTAGTTGCATAATAGCACATGATATTGATTATTGATGCTTACGTGAAAAGTCACTCAGTTATACTCAATTATTTCTAAAGTAATTGATGTATAATATCTCTCATATTAGTGATTCAATTATTGTCATAGTATCATCTGCATAATATTTTATATTTTTAAATCAGTAATTGAGACAACAAAGTTATTCATATTATTATTTGCATTATTGACGATGTCTAAAAAGTTCTGTCAATGAAAGGGATTTGGTTACCTAATTACGCGCTAATAAGGAGAAATCCTTATCGAAAATCCCCCTCTTTCTTGGGAATGATCTGATTGTTAAATATTGTGAGTTATAATATTAATGATGAATACGTTCGTGTTGATTAAAGATGAAATTAATATTTTCATTGTGTTGGGATTATTAGTGTTAATGGAAATCGATATCTATTTCGATAATAATTGATGTCTGGAGGTTATATTGATCAATGGGGTAATTAATTGAATAAGTGAGTAATTAATTGCTATTAATTCATATGCATGTACTATTAAAGGAGGTGGTGCAAGATTGATAATACTTGCATGACTAAATTAAAAATGGAGGTATAGATGAAGATATTATACTGTAATTATTTTTTCACATGGTTGAAGGCTAAAGATAATTTACTCTGCATTATCTTAGTCATAATATTTCTTACTGGGCTAGTTGAGCTCACCCTTTTGCTTTCATTGTTCTCTTCAGGAAATGAGAACGTAGCCTGGAGTAGTCGGAGAATAGAGTGATGGTCCGAGATGATGGCTATAGTAGTCCTCACTATTTTATAAAATAGTGTGATAATAATTGTAATGAGGACTTCATTTGAGTTTGAATACTGTCTAGATGACAATATTCGTATTAAAATTCTAAGCTACGCTTTTATCATATTGTATAAAAGAAGTTTGTATTTGATTTATGTACCATGTATTTGGCGACTCAGAATGGGTGATGTATACCTATTTTGGGGGCGTCACAAAGTTCTTAAATCTTATTATTATTGAGCAAGCTTCGTATTCTTATTTCGAACTGTTCAAAGCTTAATTATTCAAGTTTATGATTCCAAATGAAATTTTCTAATTCTTTTGAAGTATTACTCTATTTTACAAAGTTCATTCAATTGTGTAGAATTGAGATCCAATCTTTTCAGTCAATTATATAGAGTTAAGATTCAATCTTTGATTTGATTATTGATTTCGATATTGCATTGAAACCTTGAATAGATAGTGATTCCTATTGATTCAACTAATCTTTAGTTGATGATTATTGAACTCTAAATTACCCTTGAAGCTAATCCAAACCAAACTTCTTTTGGTGCGGACTCTAATGTCAAAGCTGAGATGAACAACCTTGTTATGGGGGATTATATTACGCGATAGTGTTAAGGTGTTGTGCACATACATGGTACATATGGCTGATCCCCCTAAGTACGAGAAGTTAGGTCCATATAGTCTTAAGACTATTAAAGGTTTAAAGTAGAAATACTTGATAACCTGGGACATAGTTCTTGGTCTTGTGACCCTCAGATGTAATTTTGATTCCTATTCTAATCTATATTCAAAAGTCGAGACTTCTTTTGGTTCAATATCCATTGTTTATTCGTATGTTATTAATATTATTCTATTGTTAAAATTATGGGTAATTGTTGCTCACTCTTGCATAATAAAATTGCAGCTAAGATTGAAAAAGTTGATGAGCCATCCACAAGTAAGGGTAAAGGCAAAGCAAGCAAGTGATGAAGACTTACTATTATTATTTGAGAACTATTATGTTAAGACTTATGATGTTTAAGACTTATTTGTTTATGATGTTTCCGCATTTGATGTATTAAGGTTAGATAACCTAGGATTTATTCGTTTAAGATGTTGTAACCTTATATTGGGAGGATTTCTATTTCAATTTTATTGTTATCATTATTACGGGTAGTTAGTGAAAGTAGTATGAAAACAAGCCAATCATGTATGATAATAAAACATATATTTTGTAATCAATTTTATTTATTTATTAATAAAAGAATTATTTATTAAAGACATTTAATTATCTACATGGTGTTGTTTTAATAATATGTGATAAACCCATAGTTTTAAGCAATGCTTTTAGAATCATGATGAGATCATGCTAATGAGATCTAAATTCTTACATAGCTTAAAACTAAAATGTTCTCAATCAATGGATTACTAAAAAAGGGATTAGTAAATCCGGATAGATTGATACATACGTTACTTGCTCATTGGATGAGAATGATTGATCTCATGATCATTTGTGTGGAGACACTAAAGCAAGTATATAAGTGCTTATTGGAGAATAAGTTCACTGAATGTGACTCGCTAAAAAAATACCTAATGGAGTTTTACTTGCCTGTCAATAGGGATTCCTGTAGTAATAGGAGTACAAATGATCCTTCAACTTGAGATCATCATAGTATCTTGTGTATAATGAATTACATTTTGACTTATTCCTTAAGACCCTTAGGGTGTATCAAAGGATATGCTTGGGTGTAATAAGTTATATATGGAGATAATGAATGATCAATATAGAATCTACCACTTTTTGTAAAAAAGAAGATAAATGTCCTATGTGATTCGATAAATGATAACCCAGGAATCCTTGGCCAATGTGAAATAAAATTAGAAAGTAGTTTCTAATTTGTATTTATTCAGAGTTGTGCATTTGGGAATCAAAATACATAATTAAATAAAATAAGACTTGACAATAATTCCATATCGATCTTATATTTAATTGAGAAATTGTAAGGATTGAATTGTACGGTAACTATTTACTCAAAGGTTCTTTTATGATTAATGTTGAAATTTATATTATCTGAAAAGTCGTTGATCGCTAGTGAGGCTTATCCCTATTATAGAATAAATATTATTTATTTAAATAAATTAATAGTTTAATTTATTTATTTAAATAAGATTAAAATTGTTCTAATTAATTTATTCACAACCGGTTTAATATGGAGAACCTAAAGATAAAAGGAAGAATAATTATTTAAGAAGTTAATGGCATAATCTTAATAATATGTTAATTATATTTAATTTAATCTTATGATGATAGAGTAAATTAAATAACTTAATATTTATTATTTAATATTTTGGAAATATTAAATATAAAATAATAAGAGTTGTCTTATTAATATTAATATTACTATTATTTTAATTTTTAAAAGAGTTTAGGAATTAATTTAGTATAAGTACTCTCATTTATTTCTAATAGGATTAGGAGGTAAAATTAGTTAAAGGAGTTTAATTAATTATCCCTAATAAGATTAGAGATCCCAATTAATTAAAGGAGTTTAATTAAATAAAAAAATAGCTTATTTCAATTAAATAGGGTTACCTGATATCTTTATAAGAGGAGTCTTATATAAGATATCAAATATACGTGATTCTAATTGTTGGAGAGTACGCCCCTTTTTCAACAGATATAGAAAAAACTAGGGTTTGAGCCAATACACCCTTCTTCTTGAATATTCTCCTTCCTTGGTGGATCACCTGTAGAGGGCATACACTTGGGTGGCTAACATTGATCAAAGGAAAGGAATCTAACCCGGAGATTCAAGAAGATCGCGGAGAAGTGAGAGTTGAACTCTTACTTGTAGAAACTCGTATCTACAAGGGTATGATTCTATAACTTCTTATTTTTCGTTTTAATTAATAATATGCATAAAGGATAATCCGAGTTATTAGCTTGTGAAAAATTTTAAAATCTGATTTTACTTTGCTTCCGCTATTTTTTACAATTTGATTGCGTCTATGATTTTCACAAAACCTTACAATGGTATCAAAGCCAAACTTTATGCGAATTATTAATTGTTTTGATTCCATATATGTTTGAGTATGTATTTAGAATAATTTATTGGGCATAATTTGTTATATAAAATTTATTTTAAAAAATAAAATAAAATAAAAGGAAAAGCCAAAATCCATTCGCGAGGCCTGGTTTTAAAAACGTTGTTTTTCTTTCGCTATTGGGATCCGTTGTTTCGCTGATATGATCTTGTTGCTTCGGGTTTATATATATATATATATATATATATATATATATATATATATATATATATATATATATATATATATATATATGATAGTTAACAGGAGATCCCACGTGGTCTGTAATATTGTTAGTATTTTATAATAATAATAAAGAGTTTATTTTAATCTTGAAATTGGATTGATTTCATACAACTTAAAATTGTCCATTCAATGATATTCATATATATATATGGAATGATTTTATTCATGAGATGAATATTTTATTTATTGATACATATGATGATATATGTAAGGCCCCAACTTTTATGAATAAAGATTAATTTTTCTCGAAATATATTTTTGAATATTATCGTGTGGATTTGATATAATGTTATAGTTGTGGGTAATATTTATAAATTTTAAAAAGTAAGCAAGTGGTTATATAAAATTTGATTGGTCGGGGAATATTCGTTTTAACAGAAAATATTCGTACGACGGCACAATCATTGGTGGACCCCACAACGGAAGTATTGTCGTATTTAGAAAACGACAGAATTATCTTTTTATAAAAATAACGGCAAAAGTTTTACCATTAATCTGTTGAACTACCCCGTGGTAAAAGAACAGTAATACATGTGGTTGCATAGTAGAACACGTTACCGATTATTGATGTTTACGTGAGAAGTCACTAAGTTATACTCAATTATTTATACAATAGTTGCTGCATAATATCTCTCATATTATTGATTCAATTATTATCACAGTATCATCTGCATAATATTTATTATTATTAAATCAATAATTGAGACGACAAAGTTATTCATATTATTATTTGCAATATTGACAATGTCTAGAAAGTTCTGTCAAGGATAGGTTTTGTCACCTAATTACGCGCAAATAGGGAGAAATCCTTATGGGAAAGCCCCATCTTTCCTGAGAATGATCTGGTTGTTAAATATTGTGAGTTATGTTGGGATAATGCATATTATGATTTGATGTTTTAATTCATGTGTTCATGATTATTTATAAGGTCCTTTAAAGAATATATGCACAAGGACTTAGTGATATATCAAAATTGTTAGGTTGATCTAAGCTTTTAACGTGTATCATTCTGTTCAAGAATGTATAGATAGAAAGATCAAAATTGTTAGGTTGATCTTGAGATGTAATAGATTAGTCTTGAAGAAATCGTAGTGTATCAATCTGATCAATATTGCAGAAGTTAAGGCAGAAAACGTAGAGCCTGAAGATCGTAGTGTGCCTGCCTTGAAAGGGGACTCTTCGGAAATCGTAGAGTGGTCCCAACATTCACCAAGCTAAGTCCAAGATCGTAGTGTGCTGAAGGAAACGTGAAGTTTATAAGTCAACGATCGTAGTGTGCTCTCCGGAACGTAGAGTCAACAACACAAGCAAGAAAAGATCGTAGTGCATGCAAGTTTAAGAGAAATCATAGTGTTCTCGACTGATAGCATATTAGTTTGCAAGTCAAAGCCACTACGATCTTAACCGTAGAACATCACGATCCAATCATAGAGCATCATCTGTCTCATGTCAGAAAACGTCAAGCCTCATGAGTTGTTAATTCAATATACGAGGAATGGATCCCAGATGCTGCAGTGCTCATCAGTCACAAAATATATGAAATATCCTTAGTATGCAACAAAGAAGCGTATTGAAGAAGCTAAGGATAGTACTATGGATAAGAGGGACAAAACACCTTTTCAGGTGGTAGGTAAGGAAGCAGCCTGCAGTGTCAGTGAGCCAGAATGTAGAATTCAGAGATGTGCAAAAATGTCTCCATCGCAGCACAGAAAGTTCAGAAGCATTTAATGCCACAACGGATGGATCCAATGGATAGTTTTCAACATCACATATATACAGTTCAGACAGATGAGAGAGAAAAACAAGCAAGTAATCAAACATTCAACGTGAAGAATTCTCTAAGGCTCAACTCTATGATCTGAGATATTGAAAAGCTTACTCAGCTACTCAGTTCTTAACGAACCAGTGTTTACATAGCAAACTGAGTAGTAACCTTCAAAACGCAACAACAACAACCATCAATCAACTGAAGAAGAGTACCAAGTCTGCTGGACTTGAAGAGTTCATAGTGAACTGTAAGAAAGCCAAGTCTGCTGGACTTGAAGAGTTCAAGAGTGAACTAGAGAAGTTCCTAGACTGCTGGTCTAGAAGGAATCTATGTGATTCAGAAGATTGAAAAAGACATCCTTAGTGGATATCCTACTCGTTGAGTAGAAGAATGGACTAAGAGCTTTGAGTGCTCTGAACCACTTAAAAATAACTGTTGCATCTATATATGTTATAACTGCTATATCTACTATAACTGCTATATCTGTTATAACTGCCTTACTCGCTCATAACTCCATTTCTTAGTTAAGAAGATTAAAACAAATACTAATTCCGCTAAGTTTTAATCACTATCTAAGAACAAGTTTAAAATAGAAAAGATTTTCAAATATCTATTCAACCCCCCTTCTAGATAACTTGTGCCTACTAAGAACTAACAATTGGTATCAGAGCGGGTTTTATTTTACAATTTACACGCTTTAGTAGATCCAAATGGCACTCATACCAAACGAATCCAGGACCGGGGGAGGCAGCAAGCCACCAATGTACAACAAGGATAAATTTGCTAACTGGAAAGTTAGAATGCAAGCTTGCATGAACTCAATAGATGAAGATCTATTTGAGACTGTTCTTAATGGGCCCTATATACCAACAAAGCTTTCATCAACCATTGACGAGCCAAACAAAGTACAAATCAAAGTGAAAGAAGAATGGACAGACACAAAGAAGAAAGCCGTCCAACTTGACAAAAAGGCTAAGAACATCCTGTTCCAATCCTTGGAGGACGATTTGTTTGACAATGTTGTAAATTGCAAAACAGCCAAGGAAGTCTGGGAAGCACTGCTGATCATGCACGAAGGAACTGAAGAAGTTAGAGAGAACAAACAGCCTCTTCTAAAACAACAGTACGAGATGTTTGCTCATATGCAAGGTGAAAATGTAACTGTCACTTATGAAAGATTCAACATTCTGCTCAACTCTCTACGAGTATATGGAAAGATCTATCCTAACAAAGATCTGACCATAAAGTTCATGAGAGCCCTACCGACCAAGTGGGATGCCAAGACCACTGCAATAAGAGAGTTAAAGAATCTTAATGAGATGACAGTTCAACAACTGTATGGCAATCTCCTGACATACGAGCTGGAGCTGACCCAACGTGCTGAAACCCTTTCAGAAAGAAGAAGGAAGGAAAAGGGTGTTGCTCTCAAAGCAACTGAAAGTGTATCAAAAGTCATCACTGAGATTGAATCTAACGATGATGACGATCTTGCCATGATGGTAAGAAAACTAAGAAGGTTCATGCGTCAAGGCAAAGCCGGCAAGCAAAAGAAGGTCAGCAACTACAATAGCCAGGAGCAAATAAATGATCTATGCTACAACTGCAAGAAGCTTGGGCATTTCATTGCCAACTGCAACAAACCCCTAAGAGAAGAACTAAAGAAGAAACAGCATGGAAAGAAGGAATACAAAGGAAACAAGAGGCCTCATAAAAGAGACAAAGGCCTGGTAGATGGAGGATCATGGAGTGATTCAGATAATGATTCAAATGCTGACTCTGTAGTTGAAGAAGAACCACAAATGGCCAATCTGTGCTTAATGGCCAAACATGCAAAGGACAAACAAAACCTCAACATTTACAATATAAATCTCGATGAGGTATTTGATTTCAACTCACCTGATGTAGATATGAATGACTTAAGAACTGCACTGCGTGGCATAACCAATGATCTACATCAATACATGAAGTGGTTCGGAGTGTTGTCCAATGATCATTCACTTCTTTAAGAGGAGAAGAAGAAAGTTCAAGAAGAGCTTGAAACAGCCCTTCTAAGTACTGATCTTCTCTCCAAGCTTGAAACTGAGAATGAAACTTTAAAGCAGACAAACACACATCATGCACAAAGAGAGTCTAAGATAACCTCTAAAATTGAGGATCTAGAGAAGACTATCTCTGCATGGAATAAATCCTCATCATCCATGGACTGCCTGCTCTCTAGTCAGAGAAGCACATTCGACAGAACAGGCTTAGGCTTTGGGGAATCCATCTCAGAGCTAAGTGTGGAAAAGATAATGAAAACTAGCTCTGGTAATGTCTCAGGCTTTAGTAGAGGCATTGCTTTTGTTAAATACTCACAGTTGGAAGAACCAACTCAACCTTGTTCTACTGATTCTAGTTATACTCAGAGAAGTAAAGGATCACACGCTGGTCTGGGTTTCATAAAGGAGAAGAGTAACCCAACCTCTACCTACCAACATCAAAGAATCGTACAGTCAAGCAAAACTAACTCTACGAATCTACTGGGAAGGTACAGTAGAGGTAAGGCTCACACATCACTATTTATGAAACCTAAGGACACGTGGAAGAAAGAGAATCAGTTCAACAGAAGGCTAACTAAGGAACCACACAAGTCCAAGTGGAGGAAGAATCACACACACACGGGCATGCATCATAATAGATGTGTCATATGTGATAAGTATGGTCATAAAGCTACAAAGTGTTATTATAACTCCATGCATGTGAGACCCAAGACTAGACAAGTTTGGGTTCCCAAAGGCACTAACACAGAAGGACTCATGCAAATATGGGTACCAAAATGAAGGTTAAAATATTTTGACAGGATAAGAGCTCCACGACCTCAACATGGTATCTAGACAGTGGATGATCAAGGCATATGACATGGAACAAAGCTCTGCTATCTAACTATGTAGAAAAGGAGGGTCCCTCAGTCATCTTTAGAGATAACGGCTCAAGCAAGACAAGAGGATATGGCTCTGCTGGCAATGGTGCAATATCTTTTAGGAAAGTAGCCTGTGTGGAAGGACTTCAGCACAACCTTCTAAGCATCATCCAACTCTGCGACAAGGGTCATCGAGTAACATTTCTCAACAATCAATATCAAGTCAGAGATCTGAAGAACAATAAAGCTAACCAGAACAAGAGAAGGAAATGTTTATACTATAGACCTTGGTCAACTAAGCTCTGATGAAACAATATGTTTTATGGCAAAAGCATCTGAGGAAATGAGCTGGCTATGGCATAGAAGACTATCCCACTTAAACTTCAAAAGCATGTCCAAACTGGCATCAAAGGATCTCGTAGTTGGTCTACCCAAGTTCAACTTTGTGAAGGAAAGGCCATGCAATGCCTGCCAGCTTGGAAAGCAAACCAGAAGCTCATTCAAGAGCAAGACTGCCAACTCCATTGACAAACCCCTGCAGTTGCTCCACATGGATCTCTTTGGGCCAATCCCAACAACCAGTCTTGGAGGAAAAAGATACTCTCTAGTCGTAGTCGACGACTACACCAGATTCACATGGGTATTCTTCCTAACTTCAAAGGATGAGACAAGCTCCGAATTAATCAAGATGTTCAGATTGGTTATGAACGAAAAAGGAGAGAAAATCAAGGCCATAAGGAGTGATCATGGCAAAGAATTTAATTTCTCAGAAATGGATCAGTTCTGCACAAAAAATGGCATCAATCATAACTTCTTAGCTCCACGAACTCCTCAACAGAATGGAGTTGCTGAAAGAAAGAACAGAACCCTGATAGAGGCTGGAAGGACTCTACTAGCAGCAGCCCATCTGCCTGAATACTTCTGGGTAGAAGCTATCAACACTGCATGCTACACACAGAACAGATCATTAATTCACTCTACGATCAAGAAGACACCCTACGAACTGTGGAAAGGAAGAAAGCCAACTGTCAGCTATTTCCATGTCTTTGGTTGTACATGCTATATTCTTAACAACGGAAAGCAGTATCTGACAAAATTCCAGCCCAAGTCAGATGAAGGGATCTTTCTTGGATATGCCACAGACAGCAAAGCTTACAGAGTGTTCAACAAGAAGACACTGAGTGTCGAAGTCTCAATATATATCATCTTTGATGAAACTGACTTAGACAAAACAGTGCCTCAAGACACTACGGCCGATAGTGCAGACACTAAAAAAGAAGTCGTCGAGCTAAACACTACGATCGTAGTGCCAGATAGTGAAATCGTAGAGCGTGATAATGAGATCGTAGAGAGGTCCATTCAAGACAGCGAGCCTCCACTCCAAGAAGAAGAGATAGACCTTGAAGACTTAAGACAGGAAGGCATCAGAACAAATGTCCCAACCAGGACCAGATGGGTAAGAGATCACACTCAGGATCTAATCATTGGAGATCCGAGTGCAAGAGTCAAAACAAAAGCTGCTACTCAGAACGAATGCTTCTACCTAAGCTTCCTGTCATAGATAGAGCCAAAGAAGATAGAAGATGCTATAGAAGACTCTAGTTGGATAGAAGCCATGCAAGAAGAACTTAACCAATTTGAACGAAGCAAAGTGTGGAGATTAATACCAAGACCAAAGAGTCATCCTGTCATAGGAACCAAGTGGGTCTTCAGGAACAAAATGGATGAAGATGGGGTCATTACAAGAAATAAGGAAAGATTAGTGGCAAAGAGTTATTCTCAAGAAGAAGGCATTGACTATGATGAGACATTTGCACCTGTTGCCAGACTAGAAGCTATCCGAATCTTTCTTGCCTTTGCTGCTCACATGAAGTTCTAAGTCTTTCAGATGGATGTCAAGAATACATTCCTAAATGGAGAGCTTTAAGAAGAAGTCTACGTAGAACAACCTCCAGGTTTCATCAATCCATCTCTTTCTAATTATGTCTATAGATTAGATAAAGCTTTATATGGTCTTAAACAAGCACCTAGAGCATGGTATAAAACACTGACTAACTTCTTAATAGAAAATGGGTTCACTAGAGGTAGAGTAGATACCACATTGTTTCTTAGAAAGCATAAGGACAAAGTCTTATTAGTTCAAATATATGTTGATGATATCATTTTTGGTTCTACTGACGAAAATTTATGTAAGATATTCTCTAAGCTAATGCAGAGCACGTTTGAAATGGGCATGATGGGTGAGCTGAATTTCTTCCTTGGACTGCAAGTGAAGCAGACTGATGAAGGAATATTCATCAACCAAGCCAAATACATCAAAGACTTATTAAAGAAGTATGACATGGAATCAGCCTCTCCCATAAAAACACCAATTGCTCCTGCAACCAAGCTTGACAAGGATGAGAATGGTAAACGTGTTGATATAACTCAATACAGAGGTATGATAGGTTCTCTTTTATACCTAACTGCCAGTAGACCAGATATAATGTTTGCAACATGCATATGTGCTAGATTTCAGGCTAACCCTAAAGAGTCACATTTGTCTACTGTAAAGAGGATCTTCAGGTATCTTAAGGGTACACCCTACTTGGGGCTGTGGTATCCCAAGGAATCCTCTTTTGAACTAATAGGATACACAGATATTGACTTTGCATGATATAAAATAGATAGAAAGAGTACCAGTGGCACTTGTCAATTACTAGGGAACAGACTTATGTCTTGGTTCAGCAAAAAGCAAAACTCAGTGTCCACTTCAACTGCAGAAGCTGAGTACATTGCTATTGGAAGCTGCTGTGCTCAGATCCTTTGGATGAGAAATCAGCTAGCTAACTATGGGTTTGATTTCAAGTCTATACCTATACTCTGTGATAATACAAGTGTCATAGCAATAACTCATAATCCTTTTATGCATTCTAGAACCAAGCATATAGAGATAAGGTATCACTTCATTAGGGATCATGTGCAAAATGGAACTATTTCTTTACAATATATCCCTACTGAAAATCAACTTGCTGATGTTTTTACTAAACCATTAGATGAATCCAGATTTAACAAGTTAATAAGTGAGCTAGGTATGCTAAATCTTCAACCTTGAATCTATGCTCTAGATTGTGCTAACCATGACAGATATAAAGGCTGCACTCAAAATCGTAGACATGATAAAGGAAAGATCACGATCGTAGAGCTGAACAGTCAACTACCTCAACGATCGCAGCAAAGACTCAACTTTCATAAGTACAGACTCGACGATGACCAAAAGCCCTTTCAACAAGCAAAGTGAATCCTGTGATGACAAGCTTTATAACAAAGAAATCTCTCCAATAGGTGCCTCAGGGACAAACCTAACCCTTGAAACACACCAAGAGGTTGTCCCTTCCTGAGTTACCTTAAAAAGAATGCTTAGTATAAAAAAACTCATCACTAGGATCCGGACAGACTCGATGATCGTAGAACAGACTCTATAAAAGCTGATCAGACTCAACGACTGCGGGACAAACTTGACAGACAGACTCTACGAATGCTGATCAGACTCAACAACTACCGGACAGACTCGACGATCGTAGGACAGACTCTACGAATGGAGAACCAACTCAACAATCAGAAGACTATCTCTACGATCGTAGTCATCCTGAGGACATCTCAGCACTGAAGACTCAAAGGGCAAATCAGTACATTCCTAAAAAGTCAAAATCGTAGAGCCAAGCAAAATGCAACACCTGTCCCACTAAGTCAAAAAGAGAGAGGGAAGCTACAAGTACAAATTGGAACCGTGATTTTGAAATCTGAATTTCAAATGATTATCTCTCATTCTCTCTCTCTCTCAAAGCAAAACCCTAACTCAGATAAAAGCTTAGCAGTATCTCTCTTCTCAACTAAAGAATCAATGGTTGCTTCTAATGTGATTTCGGGCTACAGACTCTGTTTTGACGAATTCAAAACCGTTGTACCAAAGTTTCACAAGATCTTAGCTTTACTAAAGAAGGCAGGTCTTGAAGAGGCGCTCAGCACTGATACACTCATCTATCCTAAATTGGTGAATGAGTTCTACAAAAATGGAGTGTACGAAAACAACACCATCACCACACGAGTTAGAGGAGTTGAAATAAAGCTAGGGGAAAAAGACGTCAATCTGGCCCTAGGTTTCAAGAATGTGGGGCATCCATTTCTAAATAGCATAAGATTTCAAGAGGGACTGAAGAAGATGCATCACAAGAAGAACCCCTCTGTGAAAGGCTACAAAAAGAAGGAGTTCCCTCAGAGGTATGAATTTTTGGCTGACATTATTGGGAAATGCATCTGCTGCAAGAGCTCAAGTCATCACTCAGTAAATGAGGCTCAACTTAAGCTCATGATTGCTATAGTATATGGAACTCAACTCAACTATGGGGCTGTATTGCTCGAATGGATCGGTAAGTGGATCGTAAGCTCAAAGAAATCAAAGAGCACCCCAAAGATGCTGTATGGGAGGTTCATTAGCATCATTCGACAATCTGCATTGGGTGACAAAATTGGGGATAATGAAGGAGAAGCCATCAACCCAAACCAAAGAATGACACATTAGTTCTTCAAAAACTGGGAAATGAACCCTGCTGAGTTCGTTCGAATGATGACAGAGTCAAGTGGGAGATCTGAGGAACAAAAGAAAGCAGGCTTTCAAGGAGGAATGTCTGTTGTCAGAGAAGTTGAAGAAGAAGGAGAAGCAGACAAGGGAGAACCCTCTACCCTTTCCAGAAAAAGCAAGGGCAAAAGGAAGCTGAGATCAAGACAAGTTGAAGAGCCTCAAGGATCAACAACTAACATTCCTGCAGGGTCCTCTGACATAGAGACTCTAAGGAGGCTAAGGAAGATGCAACAGCAAGAAGAAGCTGAAAAAGATCAAGCCACCATTTCACAAATCGTAAAGAAGAACAAGACTGGTCATAAGTCCAAAAGACCAACAGTTTCTTCGATCATAGAGACTCTGCTGTTCTCTGAAAATAGGCCAAGTGTGGCAGAAATGGAGGAAGCTGCTTCAAGGAAAGTAGCTGATCAACGAGGCAAAACAAAGACTCAAGAGAGTCCAGAAGTGATGACTAAAACCAGCAAAGCAAAGAGAAGGCTGGTCAAGAAGTATATTCTTGAGAATGAGAAAGTACTGAAGAAGGAAGCCAAGAGCATAGCTGCAAAAGTAGAACTGCCCCAAGCAATTAAAGAGGAAAATGCTCCTGCTGAGAGAGAGAACTCTGAAATTCTCATGATTGAGTATACACCAGCTGAGGGGGAGAAGCCTACTGATGAAGAAGAGGTTCTAGTTGAAAGGGACTTTCTAAATATAGTAGAAGATGTACCAGCTGAGGGGGAGTTTCTAAACCTCCAAGAAGATGATCATATTGAGGGGGAGCCTCACAATATCCCAATAGCTGAAGAAGAGGTCCTTGTTCAAGATGAAGATAAACCAATGCCAAACATTCCAGAGACCATTGAGATAATGGAATCCTCAAATGGAGATAGTGAAGAGGAAGAAGATGATGATGACCTACAAATCATTTATGAGGGCAAGGATGGATATAGAAGCTATCTTTACAATCAGATATTCCCTTACCTACCCATGATGACATACCATCGAGCTCAAATTCTAAAATCATGGGACCACATGTTCTGGAGCTTCAAGGAATATCCAGTAATCACAGTTCTGGCTCACGGATTTCCAGGGGAAGTCATCTTCGCCAAAAAGCTGATTACAGACCATTCCTCATCAAATGCCAAACCCGAGGTATTAACTATCCCTACAAGCTTTAGAGTTAATCACCTGCCATCATCTTCGTTTAGCCAATTTTATGAATTTCCTAAATGGATGGAAGTGATTCTTAACCTATTAAATTAGTTTCCAGTTGCAGAATCCCAAAATTCTGTAACTGAAGAACCAGAAGAAATCAACCTTACCCTGCTCCCTCAAATAACCAACTCTACGATTCCAGACTCAAGCCAAATCGTAGAGTTAAACATTGAAATCGTAGAGTCACCAATCCCAAATGTCCAAACCCAAGCTCCTCCAACTGATATACCATCCTCCTCATCGCACGACTATTTCAGTCTTGATCTTTCTTTGTACAACTTGCAAGCTCAATCTCCACCAAGAACCCCTCAAATGGACAATCCTCAATCAACTAATATTTTCCCCGACTTGCCCACCAAGGATGATCTGAAAGAAACTTCTGAGCAAATGATCAAGTCCATCGAAGCAAGCCTGGAATCTCACTATGACCTTTTGAACATCCGACTGAATCAAATGATACAATTTGCAAACAAATTCCCTAGTACAATGAATACTGAGCTCACTACAAAGCTAAGGGAAATTATCAAAGAAATTCTGAAGAGTATATCAGATAGAGATGAGATCCATTTTCCAGGTTGCTGCCAAATAAAGAGAGGCTATGCTTGAGATACAGAAAAACCAAGATCGTCAACATCAAATTATGCTGGACAATATTCTCAACATGAAAGCTTCTGTTTATGACTTCCAGAAATCTTATGCCAATCAGGAGAAGCATAATGATATGATTCTTACAGTCCTCCAAAACAAAGAAGCTAGAGTTGAAAAACAGATCAAGGAGAATAGGGAGGACATTGCTCAAACTCAAAGCCAACTCAACGAGCTTGTCCAAGGAGTAAATAGGTTGTCTGCCGATATTCAAACCCTTGATGCTGACATAAAGGTGGAGAATAAAAAAGGGAAAGGAGATCAAGGAAGCCAAGGCAGAGGAAGAGGAGGTCATGCAATTCAAGAAATGGGAAGCCCTCCTGCAAGACCATCACATCATCAGACTCAACGATCTGGTCAGCAGGCAATTGTATCAGCTATTCCTCTGAGTTATCAGGAGCCAACTCCTAGCTCGCAAGACATGACTATTGTACGCATCTGAATGCCAACTGGAGATCCTGCATTCATGCGTAAACATGAAGAGAATCCAATTCTAAGTTTAAGTGATCTGGAAGAGTTAGAAAGAAATGAGGAAGCTCAAAGGAAGAGAAGGGCTGATGAGTATGCTAATCCACCTCCACACAAGAGACCAAGAAAACAAAGATAAGTTAAGAGTTTAATGTTTTATTGATGTAATGTTATATTGTAATATCTTCTGATCATCAATAAATTCATACTTATTCTCTAGAAATTTCATCTGCTCATTAAAAAACTAAGTCATTTTTAAATTCCTGCAAATGCATCTAGTCACTAATAATCATGACAACAAATCTCCTTGGTTATGTCAACATCAAATAGGGGGAGATTGTTGGGAGAATGCATATTATGATTTGATGTTTTAATGCATGTGTTCATGATTATTTGTAAGGTCCTTTAAAGAATATATGTACAAGGACTTAGTGATAGATCAAAATTATTAGGTTGATCTAAGCTTTCAACGTGTATCATTCTGTTCTAGAATGTATAGATAGAAAGATCAAAACTGTTAGGTTGATCTTGAGATGTAATAGATTAGTCTTGAAGAAATCATAGTGCATCAATCTGATCAACATTGCAGAAGTTAAGGCAGAAAACGTAGAGCCTGAAGATTGTAGTGTGCCTGCCTTGAAAGGGGACTCTTCGGAAATCGTAGAGTGGTCCCAACATTCACCAAGCTAACTCCACGATCATAGTGTGCTGAAGGAAACGTGAAGTTTATAAGTCAACGATCGTAGTGTGCTCTCCGGAACGTAGAGTCAACAACACGAGCAAGAGAAGATCGTAGTGCATGAAACTTTAAGAAAAATCGTAGTGTTCTCGACTAATAGCATCGTAGTATGAAAGTCAAATCCACTACGATCTTAACCATAGAACATCACGATCCAATCGTAGAGCATCATCTGTCTCATGTCAGAAAACGTCAAGCCTCATGAGTTGTTATTTCAACATACGAGGAATGGATCCCAGATGTTGCAGTGCTCATCAGCCCCAGAATATATGAAATATCCTTAGTATGCAACAAAGAAGCGTATTGGAGAAGCTAAGGATAGTACTATGGATAAGAGGGACAAAACACCTTTTCAGGTGGTAGGTGAGAAAGCAGCCTGCAGTGTCAGTGAGCCAGAATGCAGAATTCAGAGATGTGTATAAATGTCTCCATCGTAACACAGAAATTTTAGAAGCATTTAATGCCACAACGGATAGATTTCAACATCACATATATACAGATCAGACAGATGAGAGAGAAAAACAAGCAAGCAATCAAACATTCAACGTAAAGAATTCTCTAAGGCTCAACTCTACTATCTGAGATATTGAAAAGCTTGCTCAGCTACTCAGTTCTTAATGAACCAGTACTTACACAGCAAACTGAGTAGCAACCTTCAGAACGCAACAACAATAACCATCAATCAACTGAAGAAGAGTACCAAGTCTGTTGGACTTGAAGAGTTCGTAGTGAACTATAAGAAAGCCAAGTCTGCTGGACTTGAAGAGTTCAAGAGTGAACTAGAAAAGTTCCTAGACTGCTGGTCTAGAAGGAATCTGTGTGATTCAGAAGATTGTAAAAGACATCCTTAGTGGATATCCTACTCGTTGAGTAGAAGAGTGGACTAGGAGCTTTGAGTGCTCTGAACCACTTAAAAACAACTATGTCATCTATATCTTCTATAACTGCTATATCTGCTATAACTGCCTTACTCGCTCATAACTCCATTGCTTGGTTAAGAAGATTAAAACAAATACTAATTCCGCTAAGTTTTAATCACTATCTAAGAACAAGTTTAAAATAGAAAAGATTTTTAAATATCTAATCAACCCCCTTCTAGATAACTTGTGCCTACTAAGAACTAACAAGTTATAATATTAATGATGAATAAGTTCGTATTGATTAAAGATGAAATTGATATTTCCATTGTGTGGGAATTATTAGTGTTAATGGAAATCGACATCTATTCCGATAATAATTGATGTCTGGAGGTTATATTGACTAATCGAGTAATTGATCAAATAAATGAGAAATTAATTGCTATTAATTCACATGCTTATAACTATTTGTTCACATGTATGTACTATTGATTCAAATGCATGAACTATTATAGGAGGTGGTGCAAGATTGATAATACTTGCATGACTAAATTAAAAATAGATGTATAGATGAAAGTACTATACCATAACAATTTTTTTCACATGTGTGTACTATTGATTCACATGATGTACTATTAGGGGAGGTAGTACAAGTTTGATAATACTTGCAGAACTAAATTAAAAATGAAGGAAAAGATGAAGGTATTATACTGTAATATTTTGAGCCCCAAAACGTGCAATTATCGAAACTATATTTTCCTATAAATAGAAGTTCATTCTTCTTTCATTCTCACCAATTCACTAAGACTCACAAGAGCAATTATAGAGAGAGAAGCTATAGAGAGAAAGAAGAAGAGAAGTCTGTTACCTCACTATTCCAGTATCCAGTCTTCTTCTGAGGTAAGGGATATTATTTTGTTCAATATTCATAGGAATAATATTTTTTTCATACTCTGTAGTTGTGAGTAATATTATTTCATCTCATATTCCTTATTATACCCTCATTTTGTTAAAGTATTACTTCTATACTTCATGAAATTAGTAGAATATCCTTGAAATTTGTGCTTCATCTAGTATCGTTTCACAAGGATATTTTCTGCACATTCTTGTTATATTTTAAGCTTTTCATGCCAGAGTACTGTCTATGAGTAGTATTCATTTTTACGGTACTATTCATAAAGTACTATTTACGGGGTACTATTCATAAAGTACTATTCATGAGTACTATTCACAAAGTATTATTCATGGGATACTATTCCTGAAGTACTATTCACGGGGTACTATTCACTCGGGTACTATTCACCCAAGGAATTATTCATGACAAAAAATGATTTCTTTGCTGTCCAAATCATTTTTTATACAATATTATTCTTGAATTTATTCCACAAAGCGGTATCATGTTGACAATTTGGACATTATTGAATTCTGGATAAATTAAATTATAAATCTTTAAAAATTTATCTTTTGCTTTCTTTTAATTGATTTCGTATATCATTGTCATCATCCTCATGCTTATATTATGATAAAAGTCATTTGTGGCTTAAGTGCATAGATGTACTATTGATTGGTATGATTATGACCGTGGATTATTCGGTATAATCATAACCGTAATGTTACAAATGATGTGGTAAAAGTCCTCATTGGCCCGTAGTGCATTGATGGACAGTTGTTGTATTGATCATGACCACTGATGATTACTTGAATATCCTTGGCCAGTAGTGCATGGATGATTTGATGTTGTGGTTTATTTAATAAGTTGAGTCTCAGTGATAAAGTTGATGAAAAACTTTTTAAATCATAGAAGATAATAGATATCATGCTCTACTTGACTCTTCTAATGGATTACTTGTTCCGTTGCAGTTAAATATGATGTTTATTGTATTTTATCAGTTTAACATTGCTGAAGGCTAACGATAATTTATTCTGCATTATCTTAGTCATAATATTTCTTATTGGGCTAGTTGAGCTCACCCTTTTGATTTCATTATTCTCTTCAGGAAAGGAAAATATAGCCGGTACTAGTTGGGGAACAGAGTAACGGTCCGAGATGGTGGCTATAGTAGTCCTCGCTATTTTATGAAATAGTGTGATAATAAATGTAATGAGGATTTCATTTGAGTTTGAATATTGTCTGTGAGATAATATTCATGTAAAAACTCTAAGCTACGATGTTGTCGTATTGTATAAAAGAAGTTTGTATTTGATTTATGTACCATGTATTTGGCAACTCAAAATGGGTGATGCATACTTATTTTGGGGGCATCGCAGTTGGTATCAAAGCTTAGGGAAATGATCCCTAGCTGACATGTGAGACTAGAACTAGGAGGGGAGAGACAGGAAATTCCTTCGCTAGTATGACCTAACTAAGTTTATTTGGTATTATTTGGTCAGTCAGAGTATAGGGATAATATGTGACATGTCAATTAACCCTTATTTTGTGGCAGTATTTGAAAATGACATCCAAAAATATTGAGATAAGCAATGAAGCACATGAGATCGTTGAGTCACCAACGATCAATAGCCAGGATAATGTGCATCAAGATGGCAATAATCCTCAGGAAAAAAACAACGCAGACTAAATGATGAACAATGGGATGTTTAGAGGCTTTATGCAATTTATGCAACATCAGGTGAGAACGACTCCTGTTCAAAATGCAGGTGGAAACACTGGCAACTCTCGGATGGTCACCGCTAAACATTTCAAGGAGCTGGGACCACCAGAGTTTATTGGAGAGCCAAAACCACTTAAGGCAGAGACATGGATAAAATAGATCACCAAGATATTTGATGTCTTGTGATGCTCCGAGGAGCAAAAGGTTCCCTTTGCCACCTTCATGTTGCGAGGAGAAGCAGATTACTGGTGGAAATTTGTAAAGCGTACTCAACTTGCCGCACTGAAGATGTCTTGGGAGAAGTTCCAAGAACTGTTCAACGACAAGTACTTTCCTGAAAGTATTCATCACATGAAGGAGGTAGAGTTTATCATGCTGGAGCAAAACAATATGACCGTGTCACAGTACGAAGCTAAGTTTGCCGAGTTGTCCCAGTTTGCGTCCCACTTGGTTGATAATGAGGAGATAATGACATGGATGTTTCTAAGAGGTTTGAAACCCGAGATACGTCAATACCTAATTTCTCACAAACTGTGTTTGTATTCAGATGTTGTAAATAGGGCTCAGTTATTGGAGTGCAATAACGAGTCAACCCAACCAAGAGAGAGCAGCCGACAAAATGATAATACCAGTGGTAGCAGTCATCGAAGTGGTGACAACAAACGTGGTGGAAGTAAGCATACCAGAAATGGTAACCACTTCGGTGGTAATCATGTCCAAGATAATAAAAGTGGGAATTTCAAGAAGAGGAGATTCAATAATGATGGAAGGACGTCATCACCAGCACCTGTTGTTAAGGAAGGAGAACGACCGTCGGTCGTATGTTACAAATACGGAGGGGAGGAACACATCAGTCTAAACTGTACGCAGCAGTCCAAAGTATGTTACAATTGTGGAAGAGAAGGTCACCTAGCTCGATTTTTCATGCACCAAAGTCATGTCCAGCTGGGATGGAGGCATCAAAGGTCGTCCCAGATAAGACAAAACCAGTAGTTCAAGGGAGAGCATTTGTCGTAACCTCCCAAAAAGCGAGGAATCCAAACGAGGTGGTCATGGGTAAGCAAATCATAAACTCTAGCAAAGTCTATACCTTATTTGATACTGGTTCTACACATTCTTTTATTTCTCCTACTTGTGCTCAACGTTTAAATTTAATTCCGGAGAAATTAGACTTTAATTTATCTGTTAAAACTCCATTGGGAGAAACCTTCATTACATCCACTGTTTATAAGTCTTGTTTGGTTCAAATCGGTACCCTCACATTACCTGTCGATCTTATTTCATTAAAAATACTTGTATTTGACGTAATTCTAGGGATTGATTGGTTAACTACTCATCATGCAAAAATTGATTATTTTCGTAAGGTTGTTAGCTTTCATATTCCTAACCAACCTATTATGCGAATTCAAGCAACCAAACCACTAAAGTCAATCACTGTCATATCAAGCCGTAAAGTTATTCATTTATTGAAAAATGGATGTCAAGCTTTCTTAGCCATGTCACAGATTTAAACAAAAATACATCAGATTTGAATTATATTTCTATTGTTAATAAATTTCCTGACGTATTCCCTGAAGAACTTCCTGGCCTACCCTAGAGCGTGAAATTGAATTTTGTATCGACCTTGAATCTGGTACAAAACCCATTTCCAAAGCCCCATATCGAATGGTTCATATTGAACTTCAGGAGTTAAAAACCCAACTACAGGAATTGTTAGACATCGGTTTCATTCAACCTAGTAAGTCTCCTTGGGGTGCTCCTATTCTATTCGTGAAAAAGAAAGATTGAAGTATGCGACTTTGTATTGATTATCGGGAGTTGAATCATGTCACCATCAAAAATAGGTACCCGTTGCCTCACATTGATGACCTATTTGACCAGTTGCAAGGTGCCAAATTCTTTTCAAAGATCGATCTTCGTTCTGGATATCATCAGTTGAAGATTAAAATTGATGACATTCCAAAAACTGATTTCAGAACTCGGTACGGGCATTACGAATTCCTAGTCATTGTCTTTTGGATTGACTAATGCTCCTGCTACCTTCATGGATATGATGAACCGAGTATTCAAGGAATATTTGGATCACTTTGTGGTGGTCTTTATTGATGACATCCTCATTTACTCCAAAAGCCAGAAGATCATGAACAACACTTGAGGCTGATACTCCAAAAGCTTCGTGAAAATAGACTTTATGCCAAGTTGAAGAAATTCAAGTTCTGGATTGAGGAAGTAGCATTCCTTGGGCATGTGATATCAAATAATAGAATATCTGTTGACCCGATAAAGATTGAAGCAATTCAATGCTGGAGCAACATAAGTTAGTGACCAAAGTACGTAGCTTTCTCGGCTTAGCTGGTTATTACTGGAGATTCGTAGAAGGGTTTTCTCGAATCGCTACTCCATTAACTCAGCTGACTCAAAAAGATACAAAATTCAATTGCAGCGAGAAATGTGAGAAGAGTTTTCAAGAACTCAAGAGGAGAATCATTTCAGCACCTGTTCTGACAATACCAGCTAGTTCGGAGGGATTTGTCATATACAACGATGCTTCAGGCAAAGGTTTAGGATATGTTCTCATGCAATATGGGAAAGTCATAGCCTATGACTCACAACAACTCAAAGAATATGAGAGGAATTATTCTACTCATGATCTAGAGTTGGCAACTATCCTTTTTTCGCTTAAGATTTGGAGGCATTACCTGTATGGAAAGAAGGTGGAGATCTATACAGATCATAAAAGCCTCAAATATTTCTTCACTCAAAAGGAACTCAACATGCGGCAACAACGTTGGCTCGAACTGTTGAAAGACTACGATCATACCATTCAATACCATCCTGGAAAAACAAACGTAGTAGCTGACGCATTGAGTAGAAGATCATATGCGGGTATGAGTGCGATATTGTTAACGCAAAGGCCCATTTTGTATGACTTACAAAGGATGGAGATTGAGTTAAAAACTCCAGGGACCCATGTGATGATGGTGAATATACGAGTAGAACCGACTTTAATTGATAAAGTTAAAGCTTCTCAAGCTACAGACCTGGAGCTGATGCGTATAAGGAAGAAAGTACAAGAAGGTGCTATTTTGGAAGCAAGAATTGATGAAGAAGGAATACTTCGAGTCAACTCCAGACTTTGTGTTCCTAACGATTTTGAATTGAAGTATAAAATCATGATGGATGCACACAACACGCCGTTTTCAATTCATCTTGGGAGTACCAAAATGTATCATGATCTTCGACATACATTTTGGTGGAGCAATATGAAGAGAGAGATAGCGAGGTTTATCTCAACGTGTTTAACTTGTCAACGAGTCAAGGTGGAGCATCATGTGCCAAAAGGTCCATTGCAACCACTTGAAATTCCAGAATGGAAGTGGGAGCACATTACCATGGATTTTGTTACTGGTCTTCCCAAGGTTTCTCAAGGCATAGATGCGATTTGGGTCATTGTTGATAGATTGATCAAGTGTGCTCATTTCTTACCTATACGAGAAACTTATGCACTTGATCATCTTGCTCGTATGTACATAAACGAGATTGTATGATTCCATGGTATACCAGTATCCATAGTTTCTGATCGAGACCCAAGATTTACTTCACGATTTTGGGTTAGTTTGCAAAAAGCTATGGGCACGGATTTATGATTTAGTTCAGCATGTCATCCTCAAACGGACGGACAGTCAGAGAGGACTATTCAAACTCTTGAAGATTTATTAAGACTATGCGTCCTTAACTTCAAAGGAAGTTGGGACAAGTTCTTACCATTGGTGGAGTTTTCCTATAACAATAGTTATCAAACAAGTATTGGCATGGCTCCATTTGAGGCATTGTATGGAAGAAAGTGTTGTTCTCTAGTATGTTGGGATGAAGTGGGTGAAGCAACGTTGTTGGGATTGGAGTTGGTATGTATGACTACAGAAAAGATTCAAACGATCCAAAAACGTATAAAAACCTCACAAGATCGACAAAAGAGTTATGTTGATCTTCATCGAAAGGATGTGGAATTCAATATTGGAGATCATGTGTTGTTACGTGTTGCTCCATGGAAAAGAGTTACGAGATTTGGAAAGAGAGGAAAGCTCAATTCTCGATTCATTGGCCCATTTTTAATCCTCGATCAAGTAGGAACTATGGCCTATAGACTCACCTTACCGCCAAGTATGTGTCGTGTTCATAACGGTTTTCATATATCTATGTTACGTAAATATGTGAAAGACCCGAACACAAATTATTGAATTAGAAATGGATGAGATAGCGGAAGATTTAACGTATGAGGAGGTACCTATTAAAATCTTGGATAAGAAAGATCATATTCTACGCTCCAAGGTTATACCTCAAGTCAAAGTTTTGTGGAAAATCATGATATTGAGGAAATGACCTGCGAGTTAGAATCTAAAATGAAGTCAAGGTATCCTCACCTCTTCGACACACCAGGGTACGTACCCTAATTTCGAGGACAAAATTTCATAAGAAGAGGAGGTTGTAAGACCCCAACTTTTATGAATAAAGATTAATTTTTCTCGAAATATATTTTTGAATATTATGGTGTGGATTTGATATAATGTTATAATTGTGGGTAATATTTACTAATTTTGCAAAGTAAGCAAATTGTTAAGTAATATTCGATTTGTTGGGGAATATTCATTTTAACCGGGAATATTCATACGACGACACAATCATTGGTGGACCCCACAACGGAAGTATTGTCGTATTTAGAAAATGACAGAATTATCTATTTATAAAAATAACAACGAAAGTTTTACCGTTAAACTGTTGAACTACCCGGTGGTAAAAGAATAGTAATACGCGTGGTTGCATAGTAGAACATGGTATTAATTATTGATGCTTACGTGAGAAGTCACTCAGTTATACTCAATTATTACTACAGTAGTTGCTGCATAATATCTCTCATATTATTGATTCAATTATTGTCATAGTATCATCTGTATAATATTTGTTATTATTAAATCAATAATTGAGACGACAAAGTTATTCATATTATTATTTATAATATTGACAATGTCTAGAAAGTTCTGTCAATGAGAGGTTTGGTCACCTAATTGCGTGCCAATAGAGAGAAATCCTTGTCGAAAAGCCCCCTCTTTCCTGGGAATGATTTGGTTGTTAAATATTGTGAGTTATAATATTAATGATGAATAAGTTTGTATTGATTAAAGATGAAATTGATATTTTCATTGTGTGGGAATTATTAGTGTTAGTGGAAATCGACATATATTCCGATAATAATTGATGTATGGAGGTTATATTGACTAATCGGATAATTAATCGGATAAATGAGTAATTAATTGCTATTAATTTAAATGCTTATAACTATTTGTTCACATGTATGTACTATTGATTCATATGCTTGTACTATTAGGGGAGGTGGTGCAAGATTGATAATACTTGCATGACTAAATTAAAAATAGAGGTATAGATGAAGGTACTATACCGTAACTATTTTTTTTCATATGTGTGTACTATTGATTCACATGATGTACTATTAGGGGAGGTGGTGCAAGTTTGATAATATTTACAAGACTAAATTAAAAATGAAGGTATTATACTGTAATATTTTGAACCCCAAAATGTGCAATTATTGAAACTATATTTTCCTATAAATAGAAGTTCATTCTTCTTTCATTCTCACCAATTCACTAAGACTCACAAGAGCAATTATAGTAAGAGAAACTATAGATAGAAAGAAGAAGAGAAGTCTGGTACCTCACTATTCCAGTATTCAGTCTTCTTCTGAGTTAAGGGATATTATTTTGTTCAGTATTCATAGGAATAATATTTTCTTCCATACTTGATAAGTAAATTTTATACCTACTTATCCGGTATCTATTACTTGAATTAGTTGCTTAAACCTATGTTTCATAGTTACTTTACATGCATTGTGTGTGCATTTCATACATGTTATGTTATTCTATAGGCTATGGCATGAGGAAGCAAGGAAAAGCAATTCAGACATCTTTTGGACTAAAATATGCAAACAAGTGCAAGAAGGGAAGATTACAGAGCTTTTGACACCACGTTGGATGCATGTTATTGGCTTGGAACTTTGATTTTATTATAGATCTCTTCTTAGCTTTCCGGAACATCTTGGATTGTCCCAATCGGAGCTTGGATGTGAGAGTTATGGCCTTTTTCTCAACAAAGATCAAAGCTAAAAGTTGTCATGCTTGCCATTTACATAACATCTACTTAGAGCTCGATTTCTGCCTTTATCCTGACGGAATATGTAAATTCTCAAAGCATAAAAGTTATAGATCTCGGCATTATCTTTGATTTGATAGGTGGCAGGCCCCGTAACTCCTAGCGGATCAAAAGTTATGCATGTTTTACCAAAGGATATCGCAGCAGAAAATAGCGTAGCGCGGACAGCGTTATAAATGAACTACGCATAGCGCGGTGCATGCTAGGCCACCAGAATTTCTGACACTGTAGCGCGGGGCGCGCCAAGAATGGCCTAGGGACAGCGTGGGGCAGGCCGGTCGGCGTGGGAACAACTGTTTTGGGTTATTTGGTGTCCAATTTGAGCTAGAATAGGATTCTTAGTTGCCTAACTTGCTAGGATATCCATTAGAACTATAAATACATAATAAGAGGCATAAAAGAGAGGGTATATAAGCTAGTTTTGGAGAATTCCATTAGATTAGATTAGAGTAAATTAGATCTAAATACTAGTTCTTGTTAGATTTGGAGATTGAAGCAATTTGGAGACCATTGAAGATTCAAAGTAGGAGCAAGGAGGGAGCTTCAAATCTACAAACAATAGATTATATCTTCTAATCTTCTTCTATCTCTGTCTTTTAATGATTATTCAATTGTGGATTCTTAGTTTTAATTCAATAATAATGAACTAATTCTTTATTTGAGATTACAATGAATCTTATTGTGTAGTTTATTTTAATATGCTTTGCTACCAATTATTATGTTCTATCGTGAGGATTGTCTATTATGATTTTGACTTAATTGCTTAATTGCATAGCTAACAATTACCGTGATAATCTATATGAACTCGAGAGATGAAGTATTGATTTAGATCTTATCATGATAGCATGTGTTTGTGATTTCTGCTTAGATGGAATTCATGATTCGTGTTTAGGATAGAGATATGCCTTTACGCCATATGTAATCTTATAGAGGACTTGTGCTTTAAATCATTTTTAATTGTAATTCACATAGAGATATAATGGATTAGTTAATTAGGGTGGCTTGCTTAATTCTATCATCTGTGGATTTAAGTGAGTATGGGTATTATGCATCGAGAGGTTGTTTTATCTTTTTTAGTGTTCTTGATTAACAATTCAGGATAGAGAATAATTGATGAGAAGTGTGTTAACTTAAATGAAGCAATACGTGAAGTTGTGATCTTAAATCTCCGCAATCTTAATTTAACTAGTGGAATTTAATAGTAGTTTAATTATAAATTGAAATTCATTCTTTTAAATAAGATTGAGTTGATTACGGGTTAGTACTTGGTGATTTTTACTAAACAATTCCTCGTGGGAACGATACTCTACTTTCACTTTATTACTTGTTGACCACGTATACTTGCGTATTGTGCGTAATTAGATTTTACCCAACAATACTCTGTAGTATGTGAGTACTATTATTTCGTCTCATATTCCTGATTATACCCTCATTTTGTTAAAGTATTGCTTCTATACTCCGTGAAATTAGTAGAATATCCTTGAAATTTGCGCTTCATCTAGTATCGTTTCACAAGGATATTTTCTGCACATTCTTGTTAAATTTTTAGCTTTTCATATCGGAGTACTGTCCATGAGTAGTATTCATTTTTACGTTATTATTCACAAAGTACTATTCATAAAAGTACTATTTATAAAGTACTATTCACGGGGTAATATTCCTGAAGTACTATTCACTCGGGTACTATTCACCCGATGAATTATTCATGACAAAACTAGATTTCTTTGTTGTCCAAATTATTTTTGATACAATATTATTCTTTGATTTTACTCCTCAAAGCAGTATCACGTTGACAATTTGGACATTATTGAATTTTGAATAAATTAAATTATAAATCTTTAAAAATTTATCCTTTACTTTCTTTTAATTGAATTCGTATATCATTGTCATCATCCTCATGCTTATATTGTGTTAAAAGTCATCTGCGGCTTACGTGCATAGATGTACTATTGATTGGTATGATTATGACTAGAGATTATTCGGTATAATCATAACCGTAATGTTACAAATGATGTGGTAAAAGTCTTCATTGGCCCGTAGTGCATTGATGGACAGTTGTTGGTATGATCATGACCATTAATGATGACATGAATATCCTTGGCCCGTAGTGCAGGGATGATTCGATGATGTGGTTTATTTAATAAGCTGAGTCTCAGCGATAAAGTTGATGAAAAACTTTTTAAATCATAGAAGATAGTAGATATCATGCTATACTTGACTCTTCTAATGGATTGCTTGTTCTGCTGCAGTTAAACTTGATGTTTATTGTATTTTATCAGTTTAACAATGTTGAAGGCTAAAGATAATTTATTCTGCATTATCTTAGTCATAATATTTCTTACTGGGCTAGTTGAGCTCACCCTTTTTCTTTCATTGTTCTCTTCAGGAAATAAAAACGTAGCCGGGACTAGTCGGGGAACAGAGTGATGGTCTGAGATGGTGGCTATAGTAGTACTCATTATTTTATGAAATAATGTGATAATAAATATAATGAGGACTTCATTTGAGTTTGAATATTGTCTATGAGACAATATTCGTGTAAAAACTCTAAGCTACGCTGTTGTTGTATTGTATAAAATATGTTTGTATTTGATTTATGTACCATATATTTGGCGACTCAGAATGGGTGATGTATACCTATTTTGGGGGCGTCACAATATATATGATAATAAATGGGGTTGATTATGAACTATTGACCAATGTAATTGGATTTATTTTGGTTGGATGTTTGAATGAATGAGTTTTATTAAATGGGATTTGCGTACCTCGTCTTTTCTAATTTTATTTTTGATGTAAATTATATCTTTCTCCTATGTACTTACCCTTGATTATTGATCAAGATTTCTATTTAAATTAAAGAGTTTATGTAATCGGATTAGTTATAATTTCTCGAAGAACCAGAGATCAAGGAGAAAGGAGCGCTCGAAGACTTGTTTGTAATGGAGCCCGAGTTTAAATGTAATAGTTATATTTAAATGTTAATTCTTGCACCCTAGGGTTTGACCTTTTGGTTCACTTGGTGGCTCTAGTGAACCAAACTAGAATAAAAGTTCATAATCAATTCGGGTAGAATATAGTATTCTATAATAGACATGCTAGTATTATATATATATATATATATATATATATATGCGCTTTTAACAAAATAAGACAATTAATAACAAATCCCTCAAAGAAATTATATTAAGTCCTAAGCGTTCAAAGATATTTTGAATATCGAGCGTCGCCTTCTAGCATGATAAAATTAATAGAGTATTAAATATTTAATATGAGTTTGTTGTGTCACCACAAGGAAAGTATTAAGATGTTAATTTATCACATTTGATGATAGCTTATAAAGAAAATTGAACAATATTGTTTTGTTGTGTCATCACAAGGACAATATTTTTCTTTTTTGAATATATGGAAGTGCTATGATGAACTTAACTTAGATAATTTTTATTCGGATGTGCCACCACTTGATCAAAATAATCCAAGAGGCAAAACATAAGGAGTTACATGGTAATGTAATTGACATGGAGTTGTCTACCTATTTATTTATATATAGTTTGATGTGTCACCACAAGGCTATATACATTTGAAATGGGATCCTTATTCTCACTAGAAAATCTTTAATTAGATATTGCCGAATTATATAATGAGGGTAATATAGTTTGAAGAAAATTGTGGGAGATACTGATTTAAAATAACACTTAATTTATTTTGGTATTTAATTAAATAAATGTTAGCTAAAATATTGTCTTTTTACATGCAGAATTTGAAAATGTCACATTAATTATTTCACTGCGTAGCATACTTGATTGTTCTCACTGCTGAAAAGATTTTTTATGTCCTAAATTTGCTTGTACCTGCAAAAGTTGCAGAGACAGGCTCTGAGGAAGAGGTTTTTATTTTTAAACTGTGGCAAGATGATGCATCTATGGCTCAATGCTTCATGCTCGCATCCATGAGTAACGAGCTTCAACGTCAGCATGAAACCATGGATTCTTCTACTATGCTACTGCACCTGCAAGAGCTATATGATGAGTAAAGTAGGACTGCTAGATATGAAATATCTATGGAGCTCTTTTGATCTCGGATGATCGATGGTACTACTACTGAGACTCATGTCCTAAAGATGATTAATTTGATTGAACTTCTTGAACAGCTTGGGTTTGTCATGGATGGGGAGTTGAGTCAAGATTTAGTCTTGCAGTCACTCTTGGACACCTTCTCACAATTTTTTGTGAATTTTTACATGAATAAGTTAGATGTTAGATTACCTGAATTACTTAACATGTTAAAAACTGCTGAAGGTCACTTCCCATCCAAGAAGGATCCCATTTCTGCCATTTCTCTGTGGTTGATCATTTCTGAGAATGGATTTCCTATTCTAGCTAAGACCCTCTTATAAAATGGATCTTCTTAAATATCTACGAAGGTCATCACCATTTCAGACTCTGTCATAGATGGGACAACTTGAGCAGCCAGACGCATTTGAGCAGCCAGACGCCTCCATCTTTGGGCATACTCTCTGAATGACTAATTGAATTGCTTCTTGACTTCGGTAATTTGATACTTGTCTGGAGCCATCTGAGTTTGAAAGCTATATTGATTGAGGAAATCATGGGCTAACTCCTCCCAGCTATGAATTTTAGAGTTATCCAATCTGGCGTATCATGTTTTGGCTTCTCCAGTCAGACTTTTCTGAAATGGCTGCATTCTAAGTTTTTCGTTCTTGGCATAGGACCTGAGTTATCCAATGAACACTTTTAAGTGGGTGTAAGGATCTCCAATCCATCATATTTCTCAAAATCGGGAGCCTTGAATTTATCCGGGTAATGAACCACGGGGAAGATGCAAATGTCTGAATATAAAACACTTTCGTGTGTTCCAATCCCTTTGATAGATTGAATGGTCTCTTCCATTTGTAGAACTTTCTTCCGAATATCACCGGTGTCTTGATCTTCTTTAAGATGGGTAATTTCAGGGGTTTTGTTAAACTTCTCAGTTTTGGACTCAGGTATTAGAACTTCTATGTCCGGACCCTGGATTCCTCCTTGTGCATTGTGGATGGGTATTTATGGACCCTGAGTTGATTTATATAGTTCTTTGAGCAGAACAACCAACTATGTTATTTGATTTCTTAATCCTTCGAACTCTTCATGAGAGACAGGAGTAGGATTAGGCTGAGCACTTGTAGCTATGTCTAACTATAGGCTTAGTGCCTTTTTGGACTTTGAACGGGTAACGGGACCAATCGTTTCCTTACAAAAAGACTTCTGTAGTTTAGTCTGGGGAAACGTGGAAATGTTACATGTTAAGTAATGTGTCCGTTTTTTAGGAGTATTATCCTGTAAATAGGATGTCAGTTGTTTTGATGACAGGATAGCTTGATAGGTCTTGATATGCATGTTCACATATTCCTTTATATTTTATATTACATAAAGATTGACATAGAAATGAAATTACAAGTAATTGAAATGGGAAGGTATGAAGAGACTTCCCTCCATATTTGGTTTATCAGAGGCTGACCTATCTTAGGCTACTCTCGCGGCTTTTCGGCACGAAGGTCCCCAGATCATCGCAATTTACTCGATGGGAAATTAATCCGATCTTTCAACTGGAGCAAATATGGGTGGTGCCTTTCCTGAGCCTCATGGAATTAGTCTTCCGATGAGTCTAGTAATCAAACATCGACGAGATAGCCTCTTGATGGAGGGACCACACAACATACATTCACATACATCGCGTCTCACCATATAAAAATGATGACATGTGCGAAGCACTAATATCACAGGCAGATATGGTGTGAAACACTAAGTGCAGTAAATAAAGTATGTCGACGTCGGAATTTTTATTTGTCCCTTTTGTTCTTGTCTTTTGGTGTTCTCATATTAGGTGAGATTTGTTTGAAAAAAATAAGTTGAAAAGGTCCGACATGTATATGTCGACGATTTGACTGTAAGAGTCGCAAATTGGTTATTTTTAAATGGTTGCACCAACTCAATCGAGAAAAGGTTTGCACAAAGACCTAGTGATGTGACACTATTTAACTGGTTTTGGAAACCGAAATTCATTAGGGTTCGGGGGCTTGATTAAGCAGAGGGAATGTGTTAGGCACCCCCGACTTCCGTGATAACATGGTTACCGCCACTTTTCATTAAAATTTGTATTTATATATGTGTGTGTGTGTGTGTGAGTTAGGTCTATGTGCAGTTGTTTGGAAATAGTGTTATGCCTCGTTTGCACTTATATACAAAGGTTTTGACTTTTGTATAAAAGTTCAATTTTAACAGGATATAGCAGTGATGTTTTGTAAAACAGATTTTTCAAATCCTTGTACTCAATAGTAATTGAGGCCTTTGATACTTCCATTTTATTATTGTGTTCAGCTTGATTACTTTTATTTTCGAGATGTGAAGCATCTTCGAGAAAATGAGTTACATAGCAATGTCAAACTCCTTATAGGCATGAGAGCCATCTAAGGATATTCTGGCACCGTAGATAATTTACAAGCTGGTTGCAGCTGAAAATGTCCATCACGGGAACTGAATCTAGATTCAGAGACTGAATATGTGATCACATGATTCCTAGGCTCACATAAGGAAACAATATATACAAAAGCTATAAAAAGAACTAGATTTGAGTAAATCTAAACTATTCCATCTTCAACGGTTTCAGTTTAGTCACCATGAACCGGTTAAAGTGAGAAATAGCCAGATTTAGGCAAATCTAGCCCGCAGGTTGAAAGATTAAATATCTACATTATGAAAGCAGATAAAACATTTATATATATATATATATATATATATATATATATATAATTCCTGCCTGGAGTTTATATATGGTAGTTAATCGTTTATATATATATATATAAGCAGTAAAAGGTCACGAAGTGATCTCCAGGCCAGACATGAATATAAATAAATGTATATATATATATATATATATATATATATATATATATATATATATATATATATATATATATATATATATATATATATATAAGTAGTAAAAAGCCAAGGATCGATGATCCGGGCATTTCCACGCAACGCGACTCTCAACGTTAGTAGATATATATATATATATATATATATATATATATAGCCAGAGGATCAGGTCCGGACTCCCGGACGGGAGAAAATCAGGACCTGATTTTTTTTCTTTTTTTTTTTTTTTTTTTGGTAGAACAACTAAAAAAAAAAAAAAAAATTTATGGAACTGAAATTTTTCAATAATACAGTGTTTTGGGTGTGTTTTTAATACCTACCCCAACCAATGTATGTACACTCTGCCCAGACTGTACAGACATGTTTCGTTATAGGCATCCAAATCACACCCAAAACACTGTATAATGTAAAAATTCCAATTCCATAATTTTTTTTTTTGGTTGTTTCAAAAAAAAAAAGCAAAAAAAAAAAAAAAAAAAAAAGTCCGGATTTTAACAAAATCCGGGAGTCCGGACTGGATCCGGACTCTATATATATATATATATATATATATATATATATATATATATATATATATATAGGCAATGAAAAGCTTAAAAATCTAAATATCTTATAGTTAGCTACCAAAAAGACTTCAGATAGCTTTAAACGCCTGAAAACTCGGTTTCCACCGGTTAAATTTCAGTCTGTAGCAAATCACGAGCTTACAAGTGTTTAGAAAGAAGAATCACTCAGTTTAAAGCACTCTAGAAGTGTTTACAAGCTGAAATGGACATAGTTCTCTCTCTTTTTCTCTTTTTTTTAAATGAGCTGCCAAGAGCTCATATTTATAGACCAAGGAGCCGCGGGTCTGCCCGCGAAAGCCGTGGGTCTACTTGCGACTGCTCGGGGTGCCCCAGGCTCTGCGGGTCCCATCGTCCCAAAGTACGTGCACCTTTCTGGAATGCTATTGTGTAGAGATACACAATGATATGGGATTAGAGGTTATACAAAGCCGGCAAGATGTGTCCATGACCAAATCTTCAAGTCTTCAAATTCTATTCGGTGTACTGTCTTGTGTAGTAGTCCCTTGGGATTTGAGCTATGGTCTTATGGATCACTTCTGTATGCAGTGTGGATTGAAACGATGTTGAGACGATATGAATGTAGTATCGAGGTGGCAAAATGATGATTTTGCCCATCATCGGGGTTATCTTCGGTTTTGTGCAGATGTAACAGTCGTTGTTCAGGGTTATCTCTGAGATTGGGCTGCTGTGGATGCTGAATGTCCTCAGGGTTATCTCTGAGGTGTGCTTGACCTCCTGGGGTTATCTCCGGGGTTGGAACTGACTGTCTCGGGGTTGTCTCCGAGGTTGGAACTGACGTTTCCAAGGTTATCTCTAGAATTTGGACTGCAGTCCTCGGGGTTATTCCGAGGTTGGCACTAAATCTTCCAGGGTTATCTCCGGAATTGAAACTGAGTATCTCGAGGTTATCTCCAAGATTGAGAACTGGATCTCCCGGGGTTGTCTCCGGGGTTGAAATTGATTTGATTCCTAGGGTTATCTCTGGAAGACGATTTTACCCTCCTACAGGGTTAGTAACAGGATTGCAAAATTTCGAGTGTCTACAATAGAACTCGTCGAGATCTTTGATTGATAAGTGACAAGCCCCGTAATTCCTCCCGGATCAAAAATTATAGTCGTTTTATCAAAGGGCATTGTAACAGAATTTCTTATTCCTCTCAAAAGATCTTTAATTTTATTTTATTTTTGCTAAATAAATATCTTTAATTCTAGTAGTGAAAAAACCAAATCTTGGAGGCCAAAAGGATATTATGGGTACCACAATAGGGATGAGTAAAAACAGATAAAACCAAAAAATCAAACAAAATCGAATTTTTTTTAATCGAATTATTTCGATTATTCGCTTTTTTTGCTAAATTCGGTTATATCCGATTTTTTATTCGGTATTCATTTTCGAGTATGGTTATGAAAATTGGTCTATTAGGATATCCAAATAACTGAACTTATTAATTAAAAATAATAATTTTAGACCGGAGACTAAGGCTGTGTTTGATTAGCTCTTAATGCCTCTTAACTAGTGTGCCTCTGATTCGATCAGAGGCAAAACTTGTTTGTGTGAGATCCCAAATTTTATGAAATAAAAGTATTCAATTTTTCTATTTTGGTAAATAGTTAAATTGATAAAAGTTTAAAGTTATGGGTGATATGTAAAAAATTTCAAAGTAGATAAGTTGTCATAAAATACTCGGTTACTATTTACTCTAGTATTGTTTACTCGAGTATTTGGGGCACTTTTTGTGTCGGAGTACTATTCAGGAGTTATTATTCAAGAGATATTATTTACGGGTTACTATTCACCCAAATTACTACTCACTCGAATATTATTCACTCGGGTATTTGGGATATTTTTCGTGTCGGAGTACTATTCACGAGTTACTATTCACAGTTTACTATTCACCCTATTACTATTCACTATAGTATTATTCACTCGGGTATTTGGGACACTTTTTGTGTCGGGATACTATTCATATGGTACTATTCCCGATGTACTATTCACCCGAAAAATATATTTCTTTTCGGTCCAAATTATTTTTTAGTACAATATTATTCCATGAAGAGATGTGCTAATTTTTCAAACCGTTGGTTGAAATTATAATAAAGGTGATAAGTTTTGTTTTATTGGTATTATTAATGTAATAAAACAGAAAAGCTTTTTATATAAAACAGAATACTTTTATAAAGTTATTCTATAAATAGAATATATTATATTCTATTATGCATAGTATTTTGCATAGTAAAATCTTTTTATATAAAACAGAATACTTTTATAAAGTTATTCTATAAATAGAATATATTATATTTTATTATGTATAGTGTTGCACAGTGCCTGCATAGTGTTTTGTATAGTAAAATATTTTTATATAAAACAGAATACTTTTATAAAGTTATTCTATAAATAGAATATATTATATTTTATTATGCATAGTGTTGCATAGTGCCTGCATAGTGTTTTGTATAGTAAAATCTTTTTATATAAAACAGAATACTTTTATAAAGTTATTCGTTTTATTAGATTATAAATAGAATATATTATATTTTATTTAAAAAAAATTTCTTTAAATTTGGACTGTTCGATTAAAGTAAATCAATCTGGACCTGTTCATGAATTAGTTACTATGAAGTCCATTCTTCTATAAATAGAAACTCATTCATTCATTATTTCTTGCGAATTCACTAAACTCTAGAGAGAGAAACTATAGAGAGAATTCTTCTTCTATAATCTTGAGCGTATTTCTTTAGAGTTTAAGAAAGCTTTGAGCGTAGTACAAGTTTTCTTCGAGTATATCATCGCTTTACCAGTCGGAATATTCTTCTTTCAAAAGGTAGGGGATATTATTTGTTGTACTCGTAAGGGGTATTCTTTCTTTCTTATTCATGAAGAGAACTTCTGTTATTCAATTCTTTATTATTCTGTTAGAATAACCTGTATACGCGGAATACCCTATACTTGGTGAAATTCTTCTGTTATTCCATTCTTTATTATTATGTTGGAATAACATGTTTATGCGAAGTACCGCATACATGGTGAAATTCTTCTATTATTTTGTTCTTTATTATTCTGTCGGAATATCCTGTCGGTGCGTATTACGCCTGACCTGGTTCCATTAATTATTCTATTTGAATAACATGTCTGTGCGGTCTATCGTATGCATGGTGATTTCTGTTGTTATTCCATTCTTTATTATTCTGTCGGAATATCCTGTCTGTGCGTTTACGCCGGACCTGGTTCCATTATTTATTATTCTATTGGGAATAACCTGTCTGTGCGGTCTCTATCACATGCATGGTGAATCTTTCTGTTATTTCATTCTTTATTATTCTGTTGGAATAACCTGTCTATGTGGATTACCACATGCATGGTGAACGATCCTTTGTATTTCATTCCTTGTTAAATTGTGGAAATAATCTGTTTACGTGGATTATGATGAAAGTCATAACAAAAGTATTGGACTGATAAAAATTATGGGTATCTGTGGCATTAGTAAGTGTTATGATGAGTTATGTTGGTTATTATGTGAAAACTTGAAAGTTTCTTAGAAATCACAAAGGGTTGAAAATCAGATTATGGTGAAAATGGAACATGAAATTCAATTGACCATATCTCCTATTATATTTCGAATTTTTGAGTGAGGTCAAGTTCCAGAGTTAGGTCTATGAGTTTTGTAACTTATCCAAGTGGAATCACTGGAAAAGGTATTGTAGATTTTTGTGTGGACTGATTTTAGCAAATGAGTCAAAAGTTGCAATTTAAGAAAAAACTACTGCCCAGATTTTTAAAAGGGCATTTTCGGCCACTTAATTTGTGAGAAAAATTCTGGCCTTTTGGGACATAAAAGTATATGGTATAAAGTACCTCCTGTCCAAAAATGAGTTCATTCCGACTTAAAATGAGCAAGTTATGACCATTTCAATATTTAGGTTTTTCAGACGAAAAATGCTATAACCGGAGTTCTATAACTCCGATGACTATGAAATTTAAACTGGAAGCTCACGTTAACATGTGTAAGATCCTGCCAAGATTTGGGAATTTCTAGAGTTAACCTTGAGGTAGCTAATTTCTTAAGAAATTAATTAGAAATTAATTTTTGATAAATAGTAAATGAATTTTAAAAATATCGAAAAAAATATATGTTCAATATGAGACTATATTATGCTTAATTCAAGAAAAGAATAATTTTTGGGACTGATTTGGTATTTTTATGAAAATAGTTTAGTTACGAACATATGAGTTAAATATGTTATTTGGAGTTGAAGAATTGGTAAATAGGATTTTAGGGCTTGAAAATCCTATATAAGGTATATGCAGATTTTTGATGAGTGATTTAATCATTGGTGATGAAATCTTATGAGTATGGCATTTTTTAATGATTAAATGCATTATTTGATAAAAAGTAAACAATTGAAATAAATTGTTTCTAAGTTTAAGAAGTAATTAAAATATTGTTATAATATTAAAAATATTAGATCATGAGTTTATTAAATGATGGATAATATTAGGATAAATTTAAAGTATTTAATATTTATCCTTGATTTCATTTGATTAATGCTTATAATATTGTCATCATCCTCATGTTTATATTATGTTGAAAGTCATCTGTGGCATGTAGTGCATAGATGGACTTGGTATGATTATGACCAGGGATTATTCGGTATAATCATGATCGTAATGTTACAAATGATGTGGTAAAAGTCATCTTTGGTCCGTAGTGCATAGATGGATTTGGCATGATTATGACCAGGGATTATTCGGTATAATCATGGCCGTAATGTGACGAATGATGTGGTAAAAATCCTCATTTGCCGTAGTGCATTGATGGACAATTTTTGGTATGATTGTGGCTATGGATTCTCTTCGGCCAAGGGTGCAAAGATGAATTATTTTATGGCATGATCAGGACCGTTGATGAAAACACGATTATCTTTGGCCCGTAGTGCATAGATAATTCGTGGTCGTGATACTAAAGAATATCATTAGTCTGTAGTGCAGGGATGATTTGATGATGTGGATTATTTATTAAGCTGAGTCTCAGCGATAAAAGTGATGAAAAACCTTTTAAATCATAGAAGATAGTAGATTTTATTCTCTATTTGACTCTTCTAATGGATTACTTGTTCCGCTGCAGTTAAACTTGATATTTGTTATATTGTATCAGTTTAACACTGTTGAAGGCTAACGATAATTTATTCTGCATTATCTTAGTCATAATATTTCTTACTGTGCTAGTTGAGCTCACCATTTCTTTCATTGTTCTCTTCAGGAAATGAGAACGTAGCTGGGACTAGTCGGGGAACAGAGTGATGGTCCTAGATGGTGCATTAGTAGTCATCACTATTCAGTGAAATAGTGTAATAATAAATGCAATGAGGGCGCCATTGGGTGTGGTTATTGTGTAGAAGGCAATATTCTTGTATAAATTCCCAGCTTATGTTTTGTCGTATTATACACGACAATTGTATTATTAAGTTTTATTTGTATTTATGTACCATGTATCTAGCAACTCAAGATGGGTGATGTATACCTAATTTTGGGGGCGTCACAGTTGGTATCAAAGCTTAGGGATATGATCCCTGGCTGAGATGTGAGACAAGAACTAGGAGGGGAGAGACTGGGAATTTTTTCGCTAGTATGACCTACCTAAGTTTATTTGTTATTTAATTGGTCGGTCAGAATATAGGGTTATTATGTGGTATGTCAATTAACCCTTATTTTGAAACTATATTCTAGAATGATATTTGAAATACAGGAGATGAGAAATGAAAAATAATGATAGAGAGGAAATAACCGGGAAGGTACAATCTGAAAAGAAAGCAAGGTATTATCATCTTTTTAAATATCAGGTACGTACGTAAATTTCGAGAGCGAAATTTCATAAGGAGGGGAGATTGTGAGACCCCGAATTTTATGAAATAAAAGTATTCAATTTTTCTATTTTGGTAAATAGTTAAATTGATAAAAGTTTAAAGTTAAGGGTGATATGTAAAAAAATTTCAAAGTAGATAAGTTGTCATAAAATACTCGGTTACTATTTCTAGTATTGTTCACTCGAGTATTTGGGGCACTTTTTGTGTCAGAGTACTATTCACGAGTTATTATTCACGAGTTACTATTCACGGGTTACTATTCACCTAAATTACTACTCACCCGAATATTATTCACTCGGGTATTTGGGATATTTTTCATGTCGTAGTACTATTCACGAGTTACTATTCACCCGATTACTATTTACTCTAGTATTATTCACTCGGGTATTTGGGACTCTTTTTATGTCAGGATACTATTCACAGGTTACTATTCCTGAAGTACTATTCATGGGATACTATTCACCCGAAAAATATATTTTTTTTCGGTCCAAATTATTTTTGAGTGCAATATTATTCCATGAAGAAATGTGCTAATTTTTCAGACCGTTGGTTGAAATTATAATAAAGGTGATAAGTTTTGTTTTATTGGTATTATTAATGTAATAAAACAGAAAAGCTTTTTATATAAAACAGAATACTTTTATAAAGTTATTCTATAAATAGAATATATTATATTCTATTATGCATAGTGTTTTGCTATAGTAATATATTTTTATATAAAACAGAATACTTTTATAAAGTTATTCTATAAATAGAATATATTATATTTTATTATGCATAGTGTTGCATAGTGCATGCATAGTGTTTTGTATAGTAAAATCTTTTTATATAAATCATAATACTTTTATAAAGTTATTCGTTTTATTAGATTATAAATAGAATATATTATATTTTATTTAAAAAAAAATTCTTTAAATTTGGACTGTTCGATTAAAGTAAATCAATCTGGACCGTTCATAAATTAGTTAATATGAAGTCCATTCTTCTATAAATAGAAGCTCATTCATTCATTATTTCTTGCGAATTCACTGAAACTCTAGAGAGAGAAACTATAGAGAGAATTCTTATTCTATAATCTTGAGCGTATTTCTTTAGAGTTTAAGAAAGCTTTAAGCGTAGTACAAGTTTTCTTCGAGTATATCATCGCTTTACCAATCGGAATATTCTTCTTTCAAAGGTAGGGGATATTATTTGTTGTATTCGTAAGGGGTATTCTTTCTTTCTTATTCATGAAGAGAACTTCTGTTATTCCATTCTTTATTATTATGTTGGAATAACATGTTTATGCGAAGTACCGCATACATGGTGAAATTCTTCTATTATTTCGTTCTTTATTATTCTGTCAGAATATCCTGTCGATGCGTATTACGCCTGACCTGGTTCCATTAATTATTTTGTTGGAATAACATGTTTGTGCTGTCTATCGCATGCATAGTGATTTCTGTTGTTATTCATTCTTTATTATTCTGTCGGAATATCCTGTCTATGCGTTTACGCCGGATCTGGTTCTGTTATTTATTATTCTGTTGGGAATAACCTGTCTGTGCGGTCTCTATCGCATGCATGGTGAATCTTTCTGTTATTTCATTCTTTATTATTTTGTTGGAATAACCTGTCTATGTGGATTACCACATGCATGGTGAACGATCCTTTGTATTTCATTCCTTGTTAAATTGTGGAAATGATCTATTTACGTGGATTATGATGAAAGTCATAACAAAAGTATTGGACTGATAAAAATTATGGGTATATATTATATTAGTAAGTGTTATGATGAGTTATGTTGGTTATTATGTGAAAACTTGAAAGTTTCTTAAAAATCACAAAGGGTTGAAAATCAGATTTTGGTGAAAATGGAACATGAAATTCAATTGACCATATCTTCTATTATATTTCGAATTTTTGAGTGAGGTCAAGTTCCAGAGTTAGTTCTATGAGTTTTGTAACTTATCCAAGTGAAATCACTGGAAAAGGTGTTGTAAATTTTCGTGTGAACTAATTTTAGCAAAGGAGTCAAAAGCTGTAATTTAAGAAAAAACTACTGCCCAGATTTTTAAAAGGAATTTTCGGTAACTTAATTTGTGAGAAAAATTCTGGCCTTTTGGGACATGAAAGTATATGGTATAAAGTACCTCCTGTCCAAAAATGAGCTCATTCCGACTTAAAATGAACAAGTTATGACCATTTTAATATTTAGGTTTTTTTGACAAAAATGCTATAACCGAAGTTCTATAACTCTGATGACTATGAAATTTAAACTGGAAGCTCACGTTAACATGTGTAAGATCCTGCCAAGATTTGGAAATTTCTGGAGTTAACCTTCAGGTAGCTACTTGTTGCCTAATTTTTTAATAGCACTTTACCACGCAAGTATACGCGTTCAATTGTAATATTCAGCAAGCAAGGATATCGTTCCCACGAGAAAATAGACTAATATTTATCAATTACTAACTCTAATGCAATTAATCCTATTTTAAACTAAGAAAATTTTGTTTGAGATTTAAAAATTAAACTTAACAAACTAATAATTAAAACCAAAATTTCACAAGAATAACTGCAGATTTAACAGGTTAAGATTACAACTTCCCTTGGTATTTCATTTAAACTAACTTACTTCCCATTTAAAATAAATCAATTAATATGAATTGTTATCCAAGAATGCTCTATAAATATTCATGCTCTTCTTCCAAAGACACATGAACAAATCCTCCTAAATCCAATCTTTAAGATGCAGAATTACAAGGAACACCCCAATTAATCAACTCACTATATTCCTATGTGAATCAAGTTAATTAGGATTTACGCACAAATTCTTTCAATGGATACAAAAGACACATAGGTATATTCCTATCCTACATGCTAATCATATTAACCCTATTCAGATTATATGAACAGATGTTATCATATCCAGATCTCAATCTATACTCCATCTTCCAATTTTATATAGATTATCACAGTAATTGTTGATCAGGCAATTAATCAATAAGCATAAGATATAATAAACAATTCAATAAAAACTAACTTTCATTCAATGGGAAGCTTGCAATTTAAACTACATACCAAGTTCCGTTGCAATCTTAATTAAAATTTAGTTCATGATAATAATAAAGAAAAACATCATCCAGATAAATAATCCAAACATCCCAGATAGTTATAAAAGATAAAACTAGAGAAGAGAAGAAGAAACTCTGAATTTGCTCCAATACTCTCTCTTAGATCTTCAGCCTTTGCAATTCTCCTTCGTGTTTTTCTTCCTTGTTCTCTCTGCAAATCCCTTGAAGAAATTGATTAATTGCTTGCAAAATTCGTTCTTCTTGTTTTTCTAGAGTCCTCTCCTACTTGTATTGGTCTCAGCCCTCATTCAGACTCCTATTTGGCTTTAAAAACCCACTTAACAGCTGCAAAACTCAACTCTCTACGCACATAAGCGCCTAGGCGCTCATCATAGTGCAATTCCAAGCGCCTAGGCGCTTGGCCATGATCTCCTATTTACAGAAATGTCACTCAGCTTTAATTTTCATGATTTTTGACCTTTTTCTTCTCCGAAATGACCAATTCGTCCCTCCAGCTCCAACTTACAATAAATAAACACAAAACACATAAAAAGATCCTAAAAAACAATTAAATATAACAATAATTAAGTTTAATAATACCAGATTCATAGGTATAAAACCTACTCATCAAATACCCCCAAACTTAACCAATTGCTTGTCCCCAAGCAACACAACACAATGCAATAGCTAAATATGCAATGCAAATGCAGCTATCTAACTGCCTACCTTCCAGCAGTCAAACAGAACAAAATCTATTCATCAAGCCTCAGAGAAATCACAATAAACATGATAGTACATCATATCAAAACAGATTTGTAATTTCATCGTCAATCATCAAATCTTAACCTGTTATTATTGATATAGTGTGTGTGTGCTTAACATCCGTGCTAACTGATATGATGCTAAATACAACACATAATAAATCTCTTTAAAGGAATCATACAGTGTAAACTCACAAAATTCACGAACAAGCTAAAACCAACTAAAGACAAATATCCACCAAAATTTAAGAGTCCAATCCGGGATACTTATGCTTTTTTCTTTTTTTTTTCTTTACGGGGGCTTTTTGCTCTTTTCCCGTTTTATTGTTTTTCTTTCTTTTTTTTTTTTTTAACCATGACTGTGCAATGTTTCATTCCATTAGGCTAACAGTGTCACCCCTTAGCGAGCTTTCGACCAACGACTCCCAGACCATATAAGACCTTAGGGCGCTAGGTTTTAAGATACCCCTTCGGGCGTACTTACTCAAGTAACAAAGGCCCCGAAACAAAACTAGCCAGAGTATATTTAATATTTTTTTTTCAAGCTTATATATCCCAAATTTTTCCCCCAAACTTAAGTTTTTATCTAATCTTCAGTCATCTTCGCCTATTCATGTCTTTCATTCATTCAGACTGGCATTATCCTCTAGAAGTCCATTATGTGTCAATTTAAACTCAATCAGTCAACATGGTTTTCTTTACTGTGCTATCCTTATTATATCAGTTTCAAACAGGTAAAGATTCAAATCATGACAAGAAATCACGTCAAAGTCTTAACAGATAATACTATACTTGTCTACTCAATTCCAATCTCATCACTGACCAAGACAGACTTAAACTATTTAACAGCTGGAAACATGCAAATGCTTGAAATTTTTTTTTTTTTTTTTTTATTTAATTTTTTTTTTAATTAATTTAATGAACTACATGAATGCAACTAGATAAATACTACATGCATGAACTGGAGCTGGAAACCTACACCCCCAAACTTAAATTATGCAATGTCCTCATTGTATATAACAAATAAAATTTAATAAATTAAGCACGGAGGACTTCCCTGAAAGATAGAAGCTTTATTCCTCGTCAGACTCTTCTTCCTCATCTTCTTCTTCATCTGGGGGGTATGCGGACAATGGTGGGAATTGGTAAGGAGCGGCACCTGGATTCATGCGGGCAAACATCTCAAGGAATGCGGAACTAAAATTCTGATATACCTCCGTTTGCCGCTGAGCTAAACTATCCTGATTTCTTTCCATTCGGTCAAAACCTTCCTGAACTCGAGTGGCAACCATGTCGATTCTTCTAGTTTGATTTCTCAAATCGCGACGGATGTCTTCATAAAAATTAGGAGGTTGCTCTGAACTTCCAGCTGCAGGAGGATTCTCGTGGACTTGGTGACTCGGCTCGGCTACAGGCTCGGGAGGAGCAATAATGAATCCTAACCCTCTCGGGTGTGGTATCCCCCCACTCCATACCTTGTACTTCTTAATAAGCGAGTGGTCAATTGCGGCTAAAGGAGGCTGTGTAGCTTCCTCGGCATCCCATTTCACCCCAGCTTGTTGGCATAGTCCTGTGATCAAAGATGGGTGTGGTAGTCCACCTGAGGTCCCTCCTCGAATTGCTTTGTCAATGGAATCATGAATAACTTGGCCCACATCTATAATTTTTCCTGATGCAATGCAGAAAAGCAGGGCTGCCCTTTGATTTACAACATCACTCATATGCCTACATGGCATCATTTTGGCACAAATAAATGCATGCCATGCCTTCCCATAATTGCTTAATTTGGATGCGGGGAACAACACAGCTTCATGTTGATCTGTTAATTTCCATGTCGTTCCAGGCACACACAAGGCTTGAATAATCTCACTGTAGTCTAGCTCGTGTTGTAGATATTTCATGTATCCATTGTTGGGTATCGTGTTCAAACCATAATAAGCATTTATTGACCCAAAACTGACCTCCACAGATTTACCTCGAACCCAAATTACGTTACCAATATGATCTATTGCATTTGCGTAGAATTCCTTAACAATCTTAACAACAGATGCATCCTGTTGAGCTGTGAAGTTCACCCATCTTCTACTCCCAATCATCTGTAATAATTCCCCATCTTCTATATCGGGCAATAGTCCACGCTCGGGAATTAGTGCTTTGTTAGAAAGTACATTGTAATATCTGTCGGATGCTTTAGCACTTGTAAATCTCTTTTTGTCATACTTTTGCGACGTGCCCGAAGTCTCTCCTCTTTGTCTCTTACTAGCCATAGTCTTATGTACTAACTTCTTGATAACCCAAATGATACTCAAAAACTTAGGAGAGCCAAAATCTTTGTTGTGACAATTTATCAAACACTTTGTGTGCACAAATTTGGAACACTATTAGTATGCACTCCCCCAAACTTAAATTTCACCAATTGTTGCAATTACTAAACACACTATACATCCAAGGTAATTCAAGCAACAATTAAGAGTACCCACACCCAATTGAGCCAACACAATGATGGAAACTAACTTCAAAGTACTAACCTAACTATTATCCAAGTGACTCCAAAGAATTTGCAATAAAATCTTGTGTACTTACTTGGGTATAGCCAAATCTTGATGTTCAATCAAAGTTGGATGAGCAATTTGAGCCTTGAACCCTTACTTCAAGTAGATGTGGCTTGAATGCAAGTGGAATCCCGAATTGGTGAAGAAGGATGATAATATGGAACTTAGTTGCTTTGGTTTGGGTAGGGATTTAGTGTTTGATTTGGATTTGGAAGAGAAAGATTAGTTGTTTAGGCTAGATTAGATGAGGGTTTTGAGTTGTGGAGGGTTAGAGATGGAGTAGGAGAGTAAGAGAGGTTTTGAGTTGGAATGGGAGAGGAGTTGCCCGAATTGGGGCTTAAGAATTTTTTTTTTTTTTTACATTGGAGCGCCTAGGCGCTTGGTGTGTGTACTATTGGAGCGCCTAGGCGCTTGCTTGCAGAAACTATTGGGCGAGTGGAGCGCCTAGGCGCTTGGTGTGTGCACTGTTTGGGCGCCTAGGCGCTTGGTCTGGACAACACATTCTGACTTTGAGCGCCTAGGCGCTTGAAATGACTTGAGAGGGAGCGCCTAGGCGCTTGGCATGGTTTGTAGCTACTGACTTGAAGCGCCTAGGCGGTTGGAATGGCTTGAAGTTGGGCGCCTAGGCGCTTGGGGCTTTTCCAACATTCTCTGCTCTGACGTCCTTTGGGAAAATAGCCATAACTTCTTCGTCCAAACTCCGATTTAGATGATTCAAGATGTTCTGGAAAGAGGAGAAGTAGATCTACAACTTTCCTTCTTGAAGTTTCACGAAATAATATCCGGAGCTGTGGTCAAATTGGCTCTGAAGTGAATTCTTTGTAAATGGCAACCCGAAAACGCGAATCTAGCCACTCCAAACGTCGATCCATGTAACTTTTGTCCCAAACCTCGTCAAATATCCCCAATCTTAAACTTGTACGTGTTTTCCTTTTCTGCAATCAATTGAATCTCTGTTAGAGAACAAGGTATGCACAAATCCTTAACTAGCAAAGTTTAACCACTAAATAAACTAATGGTAAAGTAAATTAATAAGAGTAAAAATAGCGAATAACAATAAAACTTCCGGGGTTGCCTCCCAGTTAGCGCTTGGTTTATAGTCTTCAGCCCGACTTTCTCCTCTGTTCTAATCGGCAAGGTTGACCGATGTCTTTTCACGATCAAAGCAACCCCCATAGTAGTGCTTCAATCTTTGACCGTTGACTTTAAAATTACGTTTTGAATACGGGTCTTCCACTTCTACAGCTCTATGAGGATAGACTTTTGAGATTATAAATGGCCCAGACCATCGAGATTTCAACTTTCCAGGAAACAGTTTAAGCCTCGAATTGTATAATAACACTGTTTGACCTGCTTCAAACTTTCTTTCCAGAATTTTCTCATCATGCCACCTCTTAATTTTTTCTTTATATAACTTCGCATTCTCATACGATTGGAGTCTGAACTCATCCATTTGATTCAATTGTAAGAGGCGCTTCTCTCCCGCAGCAGATATATCAAGGTTCAACTTCCGAATTTCCCAATAAGCACTGTGTTCGAGTTCAACTGGAAGATGGCATGCCTTCCCATAAACTAACCTATACGGAGACATCCCTATCGGAGTTTTGTAAGCTGTACGGTATGCCCATAGAGCATCGTCCAACTTGCTAGACCAATCTTTCCGACTAGGATTCACTATCTTCTCGAGGATTCGTTTCACTTCCCGGTTAGATACCTCGGCTTGACCACTTGTCTGTGGATGTTAAGCAGTAGCTATCTTATGAGTGACTCCATATTTAGCAAGGATAGCTGAAAACTGCTTATTACAGAAATGTGTTCCTTCATCACTAATGATTGCGCGAGGAGTGCCGAATCTAGAGAAAATGTTCTTCCGAATGAACTTAATCACAACCTTCGCGTCATTGGTAGGTGATGCTATAGCTTCTACCCACTTCGAAACGTAGTCCACCGCTAGAAGTATATAGGAGTTACAGAAATATGGTGGAAATGGTCCTATGAAGTCAATTCCCCAAACATCAAACAATTCGACTTCCAGGATCATATTAAGTGGCATCTCGTGTCGCTTTGATATATTACCAACTCTTTGGCATCTGTCACATTTTAATGAAAACACACGGGCATCTTTGAAGAGTGTTGGCCAGAAAAATCCACATTGAAGCACTTTAGCTGCCGTTCTTTCTCCCCCAAAATGTCCACCATAGTCAGATGCATGACATTGGTGTAGAATACTCTCCATTTCAACTTCCGGGATGCACCTTCTTATTACTTGATCGCCACATTGTTTAAATAAGAATGGCTCATCCCATAAATACTGTTTCACGTCATGGAGAAATTTCTTCTTCTGCTGGCTTGTCAAATCAGGCGGAAACACCTTACTGACAATGAAATTTACATAATCTGCATACCATGGTGTATCCATCCTTACCGCAAATAGCTGTTCATCCGGAAAAAATTCGTTGATCACTGTTGTGTCATTTTTCTTTAGTTCTGAATTCTCTAACCGTGATAAATGATCAGCAACCTGATTTTCTGTTCCTTTTCGGTCCCGGATCTCCAAGTCAAACTCTTGTAGCAATAATATCCATCTAATTAACCTCGGCTTCGCGTCTTTCTTTGCTATTAAGTACTTAATTGCCGAATGATCCGTAAACACAATTACCTTTGTTCCAATCAAATATGAGCGAAATTTATCAAATGCATAAACAACTGCTAATAGCTCCTTCTCGGTAGTGGTATAATTCAGTTGAGCATCTGTCAATGTTTTACTAGCATAGTATATAGCATGAAAAATTTTATCCTTTCGTTGGCCAAGAACTGCACCAATCGCATAGTCGCTAGCATCACACATTAATTCGAACGGTATAGTCCAATCTGGTGCTATGATTACAGGTGCGGTAACAAGTTTCTTCTTTAACACCTCAAACGCTTCTAGGCATGCTTGATCAAAGTTGAATGAGACATCCTTCTCCAAAAGATTGCACAATGGTTTTTTGATTTTGGAGAAGTCTTTTATAAATCGTCTATAGAAACCAGCGTGTCCCAAGAAACTTCGAATACCCTTTACGGAAATTGGTGGTGGCAGGTTCTCAATGGTTTCGATTTTTGCTCTATCAACCTCAATTCCTTTTGATGATACTCGGTGACCCAAGATTATCCCTTCTTGCACCATAAAATGACATTTCTCCCAGTTCAAAACCAAATTCGTTTCCATGTAGCGTTTCAGCATGAGTGTGAGATTTTCCAAACAATAATCAAACGAATCCCCAAAAACTGAAAAATCGTCCATAAATACCTCAAGATTTTGTTCAACCATATCTGAAAAAATAGCCATCATACACCGTTGAAACGTCGCTGGCGCATTACATAACCCAAAAGACATTCTGCGAAAAGCAAAGGTGCCATATGGGCATGTGAATGTTGTTTTCTCCTGATCCTCGGGTGCAATGGAAATTTGGTTATAGCCCGAATATCCATCCAAGAGGCAATAATACTCGTGCCCTGCAAGCCTGTCCAACATTTGATCTATGAATGGTAGAGGAAAATGGTCTTTACGAGTGGCCTTATTCAGCTTCCTGTAATCCATACACACTCGCCAACCAGTAACTGTTCGCGTTGGGATCAATTCATTCTGCTCATTCGCAACTACTGTCATTCCCCCTTTCTTTGGCACGCATTGAACCGGACTTACCCATGAGCTATCTGAGATAGGGTAGATAATTCCAGCATCCAACCATTTAATGATTTCCTTTTTAACAACTTCCTTCATGATGGGATTGATTCTTCGTTGTTGTTCAATAGTTGGTTTCGCTTCGTCTTCCAACAAAATCTTATGCATACAAATTGATGGGCTTATCCCCTTGATATCTGCAATAGTCCATCCAAGAGCAGTCTTATATTGTCGAAGTACCCTTAGTAGCTTTTCTTCTTGAACCTTATCAAGTGATGCAGAAATAATGACTGGCAGGGAAGAAGAAGAACCAAGGTAGGTGTACCGGAGGTGGTTAGGCAATGGCTTAAGTTCCAAGGTAGGCGGTTCTTCTACGGATGATGTCACCTTTTCATCTAGCTTCCCCCGATTATCCAGAGGTTCAAATTTTTGTGGACATCGTGTGAACTTTGGAGTTGAATCTAGCATTTGGACCCATTCTATCACCATTGAATCATCAAATAATTTTTCACTAACCAATGCGGTTTCAAGAGGGTTTGCAATCACAGATTCACCAAATACCTCTTCAGTTGCTTCTTCAATAAGATCAACTCTTAAGCACTCTTCCTCTTCCTTCGGAAATTTCATAGCCTTGAAAACATTAAAAGTTACTTCTTCATCATGAACTCTCATTTTTAACTCTCCCTTTTGTACATCAATTAATGTCTTTCCAGTGGCTAAAAACGGTCTTCCAAGGATAATGGGTATGTCTTTATCCTCTTCGTAGTCCAACACAATGAAATCAGCTGGAAATATGAATTTGTCCACCTTTACTAATATGTCTTCCACAATGCCCCTAGGGTATGTCACTGATCTATCTGCGAGCTGTAGAGAGATATTTGTTGACTTTGGGGCTGGTAATCCCAACTGAGTGTAGATCGAAAGTGGCATCAAGTTAATACTTGCCCCCAAATCACACAAACATCTGTTAAAGAACTGGGGCCCAATCGTGCACGGTATTGTAAAGCTACCCGGATCCTTCAACTTCGGTGGTAACTTTCTTTGCAGAATTGCGCTACATTCTTCTGTCAAAGCTACTGTTTCGAACTCCTCTAGCTTCCTCTTTCTTGCTAAAATATCTTTCATAAATTTTGCATAACTAGGCATTTGTTCTAAAGCATCTGCGAATGGAATGTTGATTTGCAGCTTTTTGAACACTTCTAAAAATTTTGAAAATTGTCGATTTAATTTCTGCTTTTGAAATCTTTGAGGAAACGGCACAGGTGGTACAACTGTTGTTTGCTTTTCTTCTTGTTGTTTTGTCACAACTTTTTCCTCAGATTTATTTTTCGAATCTCCACTCTTTTGTTCACCATCCTCAGCAGAAATTACTTTCTTGTGTCCGTCCAAATTTGTAGTCAACTCCTTCCCGCTTCTGAGTGTAACTGCCTTACAGTGCTCATTTCCATCATTCCTTGGATTTTTCTCCGTATCACTAGGTAAAGAACCTGGATTTCTAGTATTCATAGCATTAGCCATTTGCCCTATTTGATTCTCCAGATTCTTTATTGCAGCTGCTTGGGTTTTCGTTGCGGTTTCCAACTGAGTTGCAAATCTTGCCATCAATTCTTCCATTTGTCAAAACTTATCAAGTTGTTGAGTTTGTTACTGTGGCTGAAATCCAGGTGGATATGTTTGCCTTGGAGCTTGAGCTTGTGACTGATTATTACTCCAAGAAAAATTCGGGTGGTTTCTCACTCCTGGATTGTAGTTGTTTGCATAACTGCCCTGCTGCCTGTTATAATTGGAAACAAAATGGACTGATTCAGGATTTATTGCACATTGATCACTTGAGTGGTTACCCGCACATATTTCACATATCGTTTCCATTTTCTGAACTGGTTGTACCCCAAGTGAATCTATCTTCTTTGTAAGAGCAGAAATCTGAGCTGTCATTTGAGCTGACAATGCTGTCATCGCATCCACTTCATACACTCCGACTGTCCTTGGCGGAGTTGTTCTTGCTGTTGGCCATTGATAATTATTAGCTGCCATGGTTTCAAGCAACTCATACCCCTCATCACAATTCTTGGCCATAATAGCTCCTCCTGCTGCAGCATCTATACTCGATCTCACTGTGCTAAATAAACCATTATAAAAAGTTTGCACCTGAAGCCATTTAGGAATTCCATGGTGTGGACATTTTCGCAATGAATCCTTGAATCTCTCCCAGGCTTCATATAGTGATTCTGAATCGTGCTGAACGAAAGAGAAGATATCGTTTCGCAACTTTGCTGTTTTTGCAGGTGGGAAAAACTTTACAAGAAATTTCTGGGCTAAATCATTCCATGTAGTGATCGAGCCTGGTGGTAGTGAATGGAGCCAACTCTTAGCCTTATCTCTGAGGGTAAATGGAAATAGCCTTAGCCTTATTGCATCCTCTGACACATTATTATACTTGAAAGTATCGCAAATTTCTATAAAGCTGACTATGTGATCGTTCGGATCATCGTTTGGTAACCCTCCAAACTGGCATGAATTTTGAATCATCTGTATTGTCCCCGGTTTTATCTCAAAACTTGTAGCAGTAATGGCAGGTCTCGTAATACTCGACTGAATTTCAGTAACCCGCGGCGTAGCATAATCCCGCAGTGCTTTTTGCTCTTCTTCAGCCATAGTATCTTCCTTATCAAATGCTTCTTTGGTTTCCTTAACCCACTTACGCAACTGCTGAAATCTTTTCTCGATGTCGTCCTCGTGAGGCAATAAATCTGGCTTCTTCGATCGCGTTTGCATAAACTAGTCAAAAGCACCTGAATGGAACAGAATAGAAAAAGTTTAAATTAAGATTAACGCTATAAAAATCAATAATGACAAAATATTAAACTAATTTCCCCGGCAACGGCGCCAAAAACTTGTTGCCTAATTTTTTAATAGCACTTTACCACGCAAGTATACGCGTTCAATTGTAATATTCAGCAAGCAAGGATATCGTTCCCACGAGAAAATAGACTAATATTTATCAATTACTAACTCTAATGCAATTAATCCTATTTTAAACTAAGAAAATTTTGTTTGAGATTTAAAAATTAAACTTAACAAACTAATAATTAAAACCAAAATTTCACAAGAATAACTGCAGATTTAACAGGTTAAGATTACAACTTCCCTTGGTATTTCATTTAAACTAACTTACTTCCCATTTAAAATAAATCAATTAATATGAATTGTTATCCAAGAATGCTCTATAAATATTCATGCTCTTCTTCCAAAGACACATGAACAAATCCTCCTAAATCCAATCTTTAAGATGCAGAATTACAAGAAACACCCCAATTAATCAACTCACTATATTCCTATGTGAATCAAGTTAATTAGGATTTACGCACAAATTCTTTCAATGGATACAAAAGACACATAGGTATATTCCTATCCTACATGCTAATCATATTAACCCTATTCAGATTATATGAACAGATGTTATCATATCCAGATCTCAATCTATACTCCATCTTCCAATTTTATATAGATTATCACAGTAATTGTTGATCAGTCAATTAATCAATAAGCATAAGATATAATAAACAATTCAATAAAAACTAACTTTCATTCAATGGGAAGCTTGCAATTTAAACTACATACCAAGTTCCGTTGCAATCTTAATTAAAATTTAGTTCATGATAATAATAAAGAAAAACATCATCCAGATAAATAATCCAAACATCCCAGATAGTTACAAAAGATAAAACTAGAGAAGAGAAGAAGAAACTCTGAATTTGCTCCAATACTCTCTCTTAGATCTTCAGCCTTTGCAATTCTCCTTCGTGTTTTTCTTCCTTGTTCTCTCTGCAAATCCCTTGAAGAAATTGATTAATTGCTTGCAAAATTCGTTCTTCTTGCTTTTCTAGAGTCCTCTCCTACTTGTATTGGTCTCAGCCCTCATTCAGACTCCTATTTGGCTTCAAAAACCCACTTAACAGCTGCAAAACTCAACTCTCTACGCATATAAGCGCCTAGGCGCTCATCATAGTGCAATTCCAAGCGCCTAGGCGCTTGGCCATGATCTCCTATTTACAGAAATGCCACTCAGCTTTAATTTTCATGATTTTTGACCTTTTTCTTCTCCGAAATGACCAATTCGTCCCTCCAGCTCCAACCTACAACAAATAAACACAAAACACATAAAAAGATCCTAAAAAACAATTAAATATAACAATAATTAAGTTTAATAATACCAGATTCATAGGTATAAAACCTACTCATCACTAATTTCTTAAGGAATTAATTAGAAATTAATTTTTGAAAATATAGTAAATGAATTTTAAAAATTTCAAGAAAAATATATGTTCAATATGAGACTATATTATGCTTAATTCTAGAAAAGAATAATTTTTGGGACTGATTTGGTATTTTTCATGAAAATAGTTTAGTTACGAACATATGAGTTAAATATGTTATGTGGAGTTGAAGAATCGGTAAATAGGATTTTAGGGCTTGAAAATTCTATATAAGGTATATGCAGATTTTTGATGAGTGATTTAATCATTGGTGATGAAATCTTATGAGTATGACATTTTTTAATGATTAAATGTATTATTTGATAAAGTGTAAACAATTGAAATAAATTATTTATAAGTTTAAGAAGTAATTAAAATATTGTTATAATATTAACAATATTAGATCATGAGTTTATTAAATGATGGATAATATTTGGATAAATTTAAAGTCTTTAATATTTATCATTGATTTCGTTTGATTAATGCTTATAATATTGTCATCATCCTCATGTTTATATTATTTTGAAAGTCATCTGTGGCCTGTAGTGCATAGATGGACTTTGTTTGATTATGATCAGAGATTATTCGGTATAATCATGACCGTAATGTTACAAATGATGTGATAAAAGTCATCTTTGGCCCATAGTGCATAGATGGACTTGGCGTGATTATGACCAGGGATTATTCGGTATAATCATGACCGTAATGTGACGAATGATGTGGTAAAAATCCTCATTTGTCGTAGTGCATTGATGGACAATTTTCGGTATGATTGTGGCTATGGATTCTCTTCGGCCAAGAGTGCAAAGATGAATTATTTTATGACATGATTAGGACCGTTGATGAAAACATAATTATCTTTGGCCCGTAGTGCATGGATAATTCGTAGTCGTGATACTAAAGAATATCATTGGCCTGTAGTGCAGGGATGATTTGATGATGTGGATTATTTATTAAGCTGAGTCTCAGCGATAAAAGTGATGAAAAACCTTTTAAATCATAGAAGATAGTAGATTTTATTTTCTATTTGACTCTTCTAATGGATTACTTGTTCCGCTGTAGTTAAACTTGATATTTGTTATATTGTATCAGTTTAACACTGTTGAAGGCTAACGATAATTTATTCTGCATTATCTTAGTCATAATATTTCTTACTGTGCTAGTTGAGCTCACCATTTCTTTCATTGTTCTCTTCAGGAAATGAGAACGTAGCTGGGACTAGTCGGGGAACAGAGTGATGGTCCTAGATGGTGCATTAGTAGTCATCACTATTCAGTGAAATAGTGTAATAATAAATGCAATGAGGGCGCCATTGGGTGTGGATATTGTCTAGAAGGCAATATTCTTGTATAAATTCTCAGCTTATGTTTTGTCGTATTATACACGACAATTGTATTATTAAGTTTTATTTGTATTTATGTATCATGTATCTGGCGACTCAAGATGGGTGATGTATACTTAATTTTGCGGGCGTCACAGTTTGATAATTTTTTTTGGCTCTTAATGCCTCTTAATAGGTTAGACGTACACAATTAATTCTAAACCAATAAGAGGTATGTCAGAACAATATTTTTTTTTGGATAGAACTAACCTCTTCAATATTATAAATTTCCTCCTTTATCCCTAAATTCCTTCACCCATTAAAAAACCCCCAAATTCTCCATTAATCTGACCAACAATTTGTTGCGTAGGAATCAGTAAGAAGCCGAGATTGGCCAGCGATTGCTGTGCCAAAGTTTCTACTAGCCCCTTTCAAAACCGACTCATATATCTGTACCCAAATTACATAATTAAAAATTGCTCAAGTATAATGAACGTATATAAATTTACATACATACATACACATAGATATACATATATATATATATGGAGAGAGAGAGAGAGAGAGATGAAGAAAGAGGGAAGGGAAGGTACAGTGGGTGAAAAGGAATCCTGGAGGGATTGTGAGTAGAGAGACTGACGAGCAAGCCATCGAGCGAGCCATTGTGGAAATTGTTAGCATAAGAACCAGAGGATTTGGGTTGGGGGTTGGGGGTTGGGGGGTTGGGGGTTAGGGGGTTGGGATATTATAAAGAGTGCTTCTGGGGCGACAGGCATCTGGCGACCGGTTTAGCGACAGGTCAATTTTTTTTATTTTTTTTAGAACTCTCAAATAATTTATACGATTTATTGGAATTAAAATTTTTACAGAATCCAGTGATTTGAATGTCATTTTGATACATATAAAAAACAGAGCTATACAGACTGTGCAGCTCTGTTTTTTACATGTATCCAAATGACATCCAAATCACTGGATTCTATAAAAATTTTAGTTCCAATAAATCGTATAAATTATTTGAGAGTTCTAAAAAAAAAAATTGGTCGTTCGCCAACCGGGTCACTAAAAACCGCCCCCCCTAGCATTTCTATATTATAAACCCTAGAGAAACCCTAATTGAAGGGAAGAGTAGTTGGGAAAAGTGATGTTCCGTTTAAGGGTTAAAATGGTAAAATAATATTATTCAGATATTTGAAAAAAAATTAATTATCAAACAATATTTTTTCATAATTCTAAATAGATACTCTACATTATTCAGATATCTAAATTTAATATTGAATTTTATCAAACACAACCTAAGACTACTAGGACAAGGTTTCCGAGAGATGGCTCCTCCTTCTCTCTAGCTTTCTTCCCCTCATTTCTGATCTGAATATGATGGGGTTCCATCCCTTGTTGTTCCAGATCTTGCAAGGCTTTTATTTAGTGAATAATTCTATTCTTGTAAGGCTTTCATTTTTTGTTCCAATTTGATTTGAGCGAAATCTGGTGTTCTTTTTTTTCGTTCTCTTTATTGTCATGAAAAAAATAAAAGAAATCAAATTCTGGTTTTAAATCCTCTTCCAAGAAGGCCAGGTCTGTTACAGTCCATGAATCTTTTGGCAAAGGTTTGATTTCATCTCTGGATTCATTTAGAACTAGCTTCAATTCAGCAAATCTGATATGGGTTTGCATGTGTTGGGATCCACATTTTTTCAGTTCATCTATAAGTTTTAAAAATAGTACTTTGTTCATCTAAAAGTACTCTGTTCATCTATAAGTACAGCAAATAGTACTATGTTCATCTATAAGTTTTAAAAAAATTCGTACTCTGTTCATGAAAATTGGTGAAAATGATTTATAATTTCGGTTATATACCGAAATAACTAAATAGTAATTTTGGTATTTCTGTATTTGATTATTCGGTTATTTTATAATTTGATTTTTTATTTAGATAGTTTAAATAGTGCAATTTTAGTTTTCGATTATAACAAAATTAATTTATTAAGTTCGATTATAACTGAATGCTCACATCTATTCCACAAGATATATTATATTAAACCATCACCTCTTGAAAAAATGCTTTTCACATCATCTTCTAAAACTTCTAATAAAATAAAATTACCTTACCAAATAATAAACTATACTGTTATTAAAACATACGTACGTATAGGTATAAATATGATAAATTGACCAATAGCAAGATTCATTTATTAAATTAAAAATTAATTATTGCATTCAAATTTTTTTATATAATTTTTTTTTTACAATATCACAATTGTACAACGAGACGATAAAAAAGAAAGAATAGTAATATAATTCAATAATAAAACAACTATATGATCATCTTACTTAATATATATTAATTTGTTATTATTATTAAAATACAAGTATTATTATTATTATTATTATTATTATTATTATTATTATTATTATTATAATTAAGAGTAAAATACAGTGACACCCCCTCTAGATAATCATAATAACACTCACCTCCCCTCTAGTTTCTTAAGTAACAGTTAGTACCCCTGCAAGTTTTTGGGTTGACTAAATAGATAAAGTTACATATTTACCCTTGTATTTTATCAAATTTTAATTACTAAATAATATATATATATATATATATATATATATATATATATATATATATGTGTGTGTGTGTGTGTGTGTTTAATTATCATTATTTTTAATACAATACATTTTAATTATAGTTTTATTTGTAATTAAAACTATCTCATTTAAATTGTTGGTAACTTATAAAAAACTAATTTAGTTTAATTAACACATATTTTTGGATAAGTGATACAAATATTAAAATAAAATAAATTAAATTAAATTATTAATGAAGCTATTCTAATTAGAGTGATTGAGTATATTGATAGTTTAGTTTTTGGTGCTTAACAACAAAAAATATTATTTGAATTTTTAGTTTCATATTATAATTTTTATATGTTAAATTTTATTGAGTATATATAAAAAATTGGGATGTTTATGATTTTGATTACATTTTTTTAGTATACAGTTGACGCTGTTTTTATGCAAAGTTAAATAAAAAAATATAATTATATTTATTACTACCTCTATCTTGTAAAAAAAATCTTTTAATATATTTTTTCTTTTTTTTAGTAACAACATTTGTCATTTTTACTGTAAATAATTATGTTTAAGTGTGACTTATGTTTAGTTTAATATATGAGAAAAATAATTAATATAATTTTTAATACTTTTTTTATATGAGTAATAAGATTCGTTTAAATTGTAATAATAAGTTTGTTTTACGTAAATTTTAATATTTGAAAAAAATAATTATTATTTCATTGCGTTAATTTGTAATTTTTATGGGTATTAACATTATACTTTTTAATTACAAAAAAATATATTTGAATATATATCACGTAAATTTTAATGTTTGAGAAATTTTATTAGTAAAAATTGTATGATTTTATTTTCCTGATAAAATGAATATTTATTATTTTTTGACTTTTATGTTATTTATTGCACAATTTCATAATTTAATTAATTAGATCAAGTAAAGTAAATATTATGATATATAAATTTATATTTAGTGAAGAAATTAAATATTATAACTTGAAGGGTGTATTAGACATATTAAACATTATAACTAGGGGTAGTGAATGTTACATATTGTAGACTAGATGTGTACTGACTATTACTTGAAAAACTAGAAGGGTGGTGAGTGTTATTATAATTATTTACAGGGGGTGTCAGTATATTTTACTCTATTATTAACTATACAACAATATTTTTAAAAGGAAACTATAATTCAAAACACAATTAGACGAGTTAAAAATAAGGATTAGTAATATATAGGTTTTCACAAAAAAAAAATAATAAGATAATTTGGTTCATACTCGGTTGATTCGTAAATAAGAATTAGTAACACCTTATCAAATACTATTAAATTATGGGTGATGATAGGGGTCTGAAATTTTTTATCTCAAAATAAAATGTCTCAAATGATTGTCACCATATATACAGTTAGTTAGATAGATCTCATTTGATTGATTATGCCATAAATTATTATTAAAATATTCAGTATCATGTCATTTGAGATTCCTAACACTAATCTTAAACTATATTAGATTTCTTAGCATTCATCTTATAATTCAAATGAGTTGTAATACTAGCTTATTCTGGTTTATAGAACAGACAAGTAGGTAAAAAAAAATGCTTAAAAACATAAGATTAAGATGAAAGAACGAAAATCCCAATTCCCAAGCATGCATGACATTAGGTTCCATAGAACAGGAGAATAATTAAATAAATAAGAAACAGAGCAAGAACCAAAAGTTAAAAAGTAGAAATCATTTCTTGAATTTCAATTTTGTAATAAAATTATAAATTAGTCAAAGACTAAAAGACAATTTGTACCCCAAACTTTACACTTTTGTTGACTTTTGCACCCCAAACCAAAAAAGATGTCTAAGTACATCCCAAACTTTATTATACGTAACAAAAAGCACACTTTCTTCACGTAACCGATCAAAAGTGACCGGCTAAGGTTGTAACACAAGTTTGGGGTGCAAATTGTCTTTTAGTTTTAAAAATTGGTAAAAATAATTAATTTTAAATAAAATAAAATAATTTTAAAATAATTAATTTTAAAAATAAATATAAAATAATTAATATTAAAATAAAATAATAAAATTAAAATAAATATTTGGAATTAATCATTAACTTGTAAAATGATTTTTTTTTATTTTTAAAATTAATTATTAATCATTCCAGTTAAAAAAAAGCATTAACTTGTTAAAAAACATTTTTTTCACATAAAAAAATTCTATTTGTGTTTTTAAAAACAAAATTTTGTAAAAACAAAATTTTTAAAAATAGAGGTTTTTTTAAAACATAATTTTATTTTACAAGTTAAAAAAATATTCTGTTTTTGTTTTTAAAGACAGATTTTTTTAAAAATTAAAAATTTTAAAAACAGAATTTTGTAAAAAACAATTTTTTAAAAACAAAATTTTATTTTAGAAGTTAAATTTTTTTTCTGTTTTTCAAAACAAAAACATAAAATTTTTTTAACTTGTAAAATAAAATTATGTTTAAAAAAAATTTTGTTTTTAAAAATTCATTTTTTACAAAATTCTGTTTTTAAAAATTTTGTTTTAAAAAAAATTCTATTTTTAAAAACAAAAACAGAATTTTTTTTACATGTAAAATAAAATTATGTTTTTAAAAATTCTATTTTTACAAAATTCTATTTTTAAAAAATTTGTTTTAAAAAAATTATGTTTTAAATAAATTAATTTTTTTAAAAAAATTTGTTTTAAAAAAAATTCTGTTTTTAAAAAATTTGTTTTAAATAAAATTATGTTTTTAAAAACAAAAACAGAAAAAAAATTAACTTGTAAAATAAAATTTTGTTTAGGAAAAAATCAATTTTTCAAATTTTTGTTTTTAAAAAATTATGTTTTTAAAAACAAAAACATAATTTTTTTATGTGGCAAAAATAATTTTTTTACATGTTAATGATTTTTTTAACCGGAATGATTAATAATTAATTTTAAAAATAAAAATAAAATAATCATTTTATAAGTTAATGATTAATCATTAATTTTAAATATTTATTTTAATTTTGTTATTTTAATTATTTTATTTTTTTAAATTAATTATTTTATTTAAAATTAATTATTTTAAAATTATTTTATTTTATTTAGAATTAATTCTTTTTGCCAATTTTTAAGACTAAAAGATAATTTGCACCCCAAACTTGTGTTACAGCCTTAGTCGGTCACTTTTGATCGGTTAAGTGAAGAATGTGTGTGGTTTGTTACGTATAATGAAGTTTGGAGTGTACTTAAAACACTTTTTTCGGTTTGGATTCAAAAGTCAACAAAAGTGTAAAGTTTGGGGTGCAAATTGTCTTTTAGTCTTAGTCAAATTACTTACCAAAGTCCAAAGCACTGAAGCAGTGGAGGCGTGGAAGCAGACGGCGGCGGGCGGAGTAGTGGCGGAGCCGGCAGAGGCAGACGCAGTCAGTGGCGGAACTCGGAAGATAGAAGAGGGAAGAGACCGAGACAAAGAGAGTGAAGTGTAAAGAGAGAGAGTCGGAGATCAGGGACTGAAGACCTAATAAAAAATTTTAATTTTTTTTAATTTTTTTAATGAAACGACGTTGTTTCATGTTACTTAAAAAACAAAAATTAAAACAGATCTGTGTAACTGTGTTAGTGTTGCAGTCGGAGAAGAAGTGAAGAACCAAGACTATTCGCCGGCGCTGGTTAACTTAGTGGCTTCCGGCTGCCCCCCGCCCCGCCCCCCTGCCCCTCTACTAGCTCCGCCTGGACCGCCACCCTACCGGGGTCAACTGCACCCCTGTGCCAAAGTCCAAAGCACTGAAGCAGTAGGCAGCTGGCAGGAGGAGGCAGACGCAGTCAATGGCGGAACTCGGAAGAGAGAAGAGGGAAGAAGAGACCGAGACGAAGAGAGTGAAGTGTAAAGAGAGAGAGAGAGGCGGAGATGAGGGACTGAAGACCTAATAAAAAAAATTTATTTTTTTTAATGAAACGACGTCGTTTCATGTTACCTAAAAAAGACAAAAATAAAAACAGATCTGTGTAAGTGTGTTGGTGTTGCAGTCGGAGAAGAAGTGAAGAACCAAGACTGCTCGCCGGCGCTGGTTGACTCAGTGGCTGCCGGCTGCCCCTCGCCCCCTGCCCCTCCACTAGCTTCGCCTAGACCGCCACCCTATCGGGGTCAACTGCACCCCTGCACCAAAGTCCAAAGCACTGAAGCAGTGGAGGCGTGGAAGCAAACGGCGACGGCGGGCGGAGTAGTGGCGGCGCCGGCAGAGGTAGCCGGCAGGAGGAGGCAGACGCAATTAGTGGCGGAACTCGGAAGAGAGAAGAGGGAAGAGACCGAGACGAAGAGAGTTAAGTGTAAAGAGAGAGGTGGAGATGAGGGACTGAAGACCTAATAAAAAAAAATTATTTTTTTTAATGAAACGACGTCGTTTCATGTTACTTAAAAAAACAAAAATTAAAACAGATGTGTAACTGTGTTGGTGTTGCAATCGGAGAAGAAGTGAACAACCAAGACTGCTCGTCGGCGCTATTTGGCTTAGTGGCTGCCGGTTGCCCCCCCCCACCCACCCCACCCCATGCCCCTCTACTAGCTCCGCCTGGACCGCCTCCCTATCGGGGTCAACTGCAACCCGCGCCCCCGCCTAGTTTCGCCTCTGCTCTGAAGTCAACTAGAGGTAATTTATATATATAATTAATGTTTTATTTTGTTAATGTTAATTCTCTAAAATAGTGAAAAGTTGCTTGTAATTTATTTATACAAACAGTCCATGCCACTAACCTTATATCTTATGAGGTCATTTTGAAACACTCCTTCAAATCTTTTAGAGAAGCAGAATTTATTTAACAAACATTACTAAACAACTAACTTTTAGTGAATCATAATCAGAAGCAACTTTTTAGTATCAGAAGTAGAATCATAAGTTAAGAAAATGGATAAGTTGAAACAACGGGAATACAAAAATATGATTATTATTTTTTCTAGAAGGCGAGAATTAATATTAAAAATGAAGATAATATTTGGTTCCTCAATGTCAGATCTCTCCTTTTCTGACAGTAGTTGACGGAGTGTGTGATTGAATTATGAAGGATCGGATCACATATATGGCCATGCAAGTTGATATGTTGTCGCCTCTCCATTAGTATAAAATGGGGAACTGATTCAGCCTCCATATGTTAATGAGCTTAACAACTATATTAATAAAATTATAAGTCAATTAATTATACAGATTCAGCTTCTCTAGAATTTCTAAAATATTTTAATCTTAACTTTCTTAGTATAACAATAATTAACAAAATAACACAATATTATTAGTTGATCTTCGTCTATCATGTAATAGTGATCTTAATAATTATAATCAATCACAATAATACATGAAAACATACCATAACTATTCCAGCTGGTTTTGGCATGATTGTAGTTGATTTGATTATTGTAAATTTCTTACCTCATAACTATTCCTTAAAGTTAGCCTAACATATTGTAATTGATAGCCTAGGTGATTGTAGTGTGATTGTAATCACTAAATTCTAGCCTTAGTTGATTCTCTCATGGTTGTATAACATGTATATTGTAAAGGTGTGCAGAGAATAAACTTACAATTTTTGAATCTTTCATATTCTTTCATAGTATCAAAGCTATTAGTGTAACCGCACCCAAACCTATCTCTCACCATGGCCGAAATCTTCTCTTCTACCTGCTCGTCACCTGCTATCTCCTCTTTCTCGTTATCTGTGTCATCTTCCACTTCTCTTCCAGTTTTGTTTAACCCTCAATCCTTGTTATCCAACACCATCCTGACCAAAGAGAATTACCTAAATTGGAGTTCTCAGTTTCTTGCCGTTATGTGCACTCACTCTCTCGAACATGTTGTCCATGACAAGAATAGTCCTTTGGAAAAACTAGATGATAAAACCATTAACCCCGAATACACCAAATGGAAAAGTGCTACAAGTCTTGTTCTCACATGGATTCGTGCTACTGTTTCTCCCTCTGTTCAAAATTTGTTGGTATCCTGCAAGTCCGCTCCCGAAGCTTGGGACATACTTCACAACCAATTTTCTTCTTCCTCTAAAACCCATATTTGGACCCTGAAGAACAACCTTCACGCACTTAAGAAAGACTCCAATATCACTGTATCTGACTTTCTTCTTCGTGCAAAAACCATATCCGATTCCCTTGCTTCTGCCGGCTGTATAATTCCTGAAAATGATCTCATCGATCACATACTTGATGGACTTGGTTCAGACTTTAAGGAGTTCATCACATCGTTTCATCTCCACCCTTAAGTCTCATTTGATGAATTCCATGATCTTCTCGTCCAAGAAGAGACGCTACAAAATCGGTTCTCATCTCTGTCTATTTCTCCAAGCACAGCTCTTGTGGCTGAATCACAATCTCAGCGACTGCTTCACAAAACAAACACACTCAAAACTTTCACTATCGTTCCCAATACAACCGCACCAATGATTCGAATCGCAACAACCGCAACAACACCTTTAACAGATCCAACTGGAACAACTCAAATCGCTCTAGCCATTTCAATCGTTAATATGGCTCTCAACCCACAAGATTCATTCCGAAACCATGGTCCTCCACTTCTTCCTACTCCTGCGTTACAACCCCGCGACTCCATAATCTGTCAACTTTGTGACTAGCCAGGTCATGTAGCAAAACATTGTGCACGCAATTCTCCTCCACCTTTCTCTGCAAAAGCTCATATCTCTACACCAACTTGGGATACAAATTGGTGCTTGGATACCGGTGCCACCAACCACATGACATCATCAGCTGCTAATCTCAATCATTCTCATCCATATCAAGGTAATACTTCTGTAATTATTGGTAATGGCTCTCATCTTCCTATCTCTCATTATGGTTCTTCCGTGCTTACCTCCTCAGACAAATCATTCTCTCTTTCTAATGTTCTTTGCGTACCAAATATAAACAAAAATCTGTTATCTATTCGTCAATTTTCTCGTGACAATAATGTTTATTTTGAATTTGATTCACATGGATATCGTATCAAGGACAACCAGACACAGAAAACTCTCCTTTCTGGAACTATCTCTGATGGCTTGTACTATCTCCACTCTTCATCACCATCTAGTGCTAACCTAGCTACTCTTGGAGAACGTGCAACATCCACAATTTGGCATTCCAGGCTGGGTCATCCCTCCAGTGACATTCTGTAACATCTTTGTCGTCATTCAAAACTTTTGCTTAGTTCAAATATTTCTCAGTTCAGTTGTCATATTTGTCCTTTAGGAAAATCATGCAAATTGTCTTTTAATTCCAGCTCTCGTATTACAACTTCTCCGTTGGAATTATTACATTTGGATATTTGGGGTCCATCCCAGGTTAATTCTAATGCGAGTTTTCGTTATTTCTTATCTGTTGTGGATGATTACAGTTGATATGCTTGGATTTTACCTATGTTTCGCAAATTCAAAGTTTTTTCTATCTTTTCAAACTTCAAAATTATGATAGAGAAATTCTTAGGAAAATCACCAAATTGCAACCCAAAAATTAAAAGTATTCAAACCGATGGGGGTGCTGAATTTCGAACAAACTCCTCATTTCAAAACTTTCTCAAAACGAACGGTATTCATCACCAACTTTCATGTCCACGCACTCCACAAAAAAATGGGGTTGTCGAACGTAAACATAGACATATTGAGGAAATGGGTTTGTGCTTACTTAATCAAGCCTCATTGCCCTATTCTTTTTGGCTTGACGCATTTTCCACAGCTACTTTTTTAATTAACCGCTTACCCATACGTCAACTCAAAAATGTGTCTCCCTATGAAAAGTTACTCCACAGAAAACCAGATTACACTTTACTCAAGGTATTTGGTTGTACTTGTTTCCCACTTCTCGTCCCGTACAATCAACACAAGCTCATGCCCAAATCAATCAAGTGTACATTTCTTGGTTATGACTCCAATCATAAGGGTTACCAGTGTCTTGATCCGTTGACTAATCGCGTGTACATCTCGCGTCATGTGCGTTTTAATGAATCCTCATTTCCTTTCTCCTCCCTCACCACACCATTTTCTCCAAATAGCGTGTTCATCTCGTCCTCACCGTTTACTCCTAGCATGGGCAGCCCTAGGGATCCCTTAGTTTCTACTTCTCATCCCGACAGCATCCTAGCTCCACCCATTCTTCCCTCCTCACCTCATGACATCTGTCCCAACACTGTGGCCTCCCCATCATCTCCGTTGCACCGGCCGCGACTCTCTAATGGTCGTCCTCCCAGTCCTGTTCCTTATCTTTCTTCCTCCTTTGATGACACTTCACCCATTGTTGCTTCCTCTACTTCTGGATCATTATCTTCACCACCTGCTAGTTCCACTCTACCGCGTAAAACTCGCAATATCAATGAATTCTTGGTTAACACCTCCAGGTACTCCTTGCCAGAGGCTCTCTCCGCCATTTCTGTTGAGTCCCCATTTCATGAACCTGCTACTTTTTGCCAAGCCTCCAAACAACCTCATTGGCAACAAGCTATGCAAGAAGAAATTGCTACCCTTCATAAAAATAGCACATGGACCTTAGTGTCAGCTTCGTCTTCTCCAAATGTAGTTGGGTGTCGATGGATATATCAGGTCAAGCGACGGGCTGATGGGTCTATTGAGCGTCGCAAAGCAAGACTTGTAGCTCAAGGTTTCACACAACAGGAGGGCATTGATTATGAGGAGACTTTCAGCCCAGTCGTTCGCCCCTCTACCATCCGCACAGTACTGAACCTTGCCCTGCATTATGACTGGCCCTTACAATAACTTGATGTTCACAATGTTTTCCTTAATGGGGTTCTTCAAGAGGATGTGTACATGACTCAGCCTCCTGGTTTTATTGATCCACTACGTCCAAATCATGTATGCAAACTACACCGTGCCCTCTATGGTCTCAAACAGTCACCGCGTGCATGGTTCCAACGCCTTCAAACATTTCTTCTATCCCATGGTTTTGCAAACAGCCGTTCAGACCCATCCTTATTTATCAAAAGTTTTGTCTCACTAAAGCTCCTTTTGTTTGTTTACGTTGATGACATCATTGTAACCGAAAGTTCTCTCAATCACATCAACGACTTCATTGATGTTTTATGTGCTACATTTGACAGTCGTCGCTTGGGTGATCTGAGTTTTTTTCTAGGCATTGAAGTTAATCGAACTGCCTACTCTTTCACTTTATCCCAAGCCCGGTATGCTTCCGACTTACTTCGAAAATTCCATATGGACACCTGCAAGCCGTCTCCCACTCCTCTCCCAGCCCATACTCGGTTATCTAGTCATGATGGTGACCCTTTCCTGGATGTAACTTTGTATCGGAGTATGGTTGGTGGTCTCCAGTACCTTACGTTCTCCCGACCGGACATTGCCTTTACCATCAATCAAGTGTGTCAATTCATGCATTCTCCCCGTACCACTCATCTTCAAGTTGTAAAACAAATTTTTTGTTATCTGCAAAGCACAATTACACATGGTCTATCTTTCCACAAATCCAATTATTTGACTCTTCACGTTTTCTCGGATGCTGATTGGGCTGGTGATCCGGACGATCGATGCTCTACTACTGGAGCATGTGTTTTCCTTGGTCCTAATGTTATCTCCTGGACTGCTAAGAAACAAGCTACTGTGTCTCGATCTAGTAGTGAAGCTGAATATCTGGCTCTCGCTACTACTGCCTCTGAAATCCGATGGTTTACATTTTTGTTCCGCGAGCTCGGTATTTCTCTTCTCGGTTCCCCACAACTGTACTGTGATAACGTTTTCACATTGTACAAAGTTCGTAATCCGGTGTTTCATGCGCGCACTCGCCACATCGAAATCAATTATCATTTTGTTCGGGAACTCGTTGCCAATGGTCATCTCTCCCTTCACTTTGTTCATTCTGCATCTCAATTTGCGGATATTTTTACAAAAGGTTTGTCCCGTCCCTAGTTTCTATTTTTATGCTCCAAGCTTAACCTCCATTCCATACCGTTGCGCTTGAGGGGGGTGAAAACATATCATAACTATTCCAGTTGGTTTTGGCATTATTGTAGTTGATTTGATTATTGTAAATTCCTAACTCATAACTATTCCTTAAAGTTAGCCTAACTTATTGTAATTGATAGCCTAGGTGATTGTAGTGTGATTGTAATCACTAAATTCTAGCCTTAGTTGATTCTCTCATGGTTGTATATATATAGAACATGTATATTGTAAAGGTGTGCAGAGAATAAACTTACAATTTTTGAATCTTTCATATTCTTTCTTGAAAACATACCATAACTATTCCAGCTAGTTTTGACATGATTGTAGTTGATTTGATTATTGTAAATTCCTTACTCATAACTATTCCTTAAAGTTAGCCTAACTTATTGTAATTGATAGCCTAGGTGATTGTAGTGTGATTGTAATCACTAAATTCTAGCCTTATTTGATTCTCTCATGGTTGTATATATATAGAACATGTATATTGTAAAGGTGTGCAGAGAATAATATATGCTTTAATCATCAAAATATTATTGTTTTAATTATTTTCTCTTTTAGCTATAAGCTCAACTACTCCATAAGTTTTTGAATAGATATTATGTAGTTCAGCCTCTCGGCCCCTAGAGAAGAGATTCTTAGAGCATTCACAAATATAGTTTCCTTATCTCTATTCCTATTTTGCAATGTCATTGAGTTATCATGCAGGATAAAGATTTAATTTTTTCACGTACCTTTAATTGATAAGATTACCTCGCAAATCACTTCGTCGCACTCAAAAATGTTATCCTTTTCAGGAAGAATCCAACTGGTTCGTTCTGTTTTCTCTTTGCATTACAAGCCGGTCCTCCTTTTTCATCTTGCCATCCTCTATTCTTACTTCCATCAAGTCTATCCTATCTCGATTTGTTTGGAAAGGGCCCAGCCTCCAGAAGTACGGTGCTAAAGTGGCATGGGAGAAAATAGCCTTGCCTTACTCTGAAGGTGGTCTTAACGTTAAAAAATTAGATGAATGGAACACTACTGCCATCCTTCTGCATGTCTGGAATGTTGCCAACTGATAAGTGGGTTTTATACCGACGAATCGGTTTCTTAATTAGAGCTTAAATGGTGTTGATTCCTTGATTTCATGTTTTATTTTTACTTGTTTACCTTTGTTTTGTGTTTAGGTTTGATGGAGTGGTATTTCGATAAAAAGGGTGGACTTATGGTGGAATGTGACAAGAAAGAGAGCATAATGAACCAGTTGACAGAACATGAGCCAGCCGGGGATGGCCCTTTTATGCCTAACACCCCAGCCGGGGTTGGGGGTCTTAAAGTTATTTATCAGTTCACTAGCCAGCCGGGGCTAGGCCTTTTCCTCTACTAAATCCCAGCTGTGGCTGGGGGTCTTGAAGTCGGTTATCAGCAGCTATGCCAGTCGGGGCTGACATATTACATAGCAACACCCCATTCGGGGCTGGGGTACGAGGCAGATTGGTGTCCTAGTTAGTTTCTAATGTTACAAATGTAAGCTTAAGTATTTGGGATGGCTTGGAAATCTATTACGGACAGAATTGTAATGAGAATTCGTGGCTTGACATAAATAACATACAACAAACACAAGGAAAAAAAGATCATACATGCAATTACATCAAAGGAGAGAGATTTTCTGAGCGAAGCATTGGAGAAGGACATTGAAGGCAACTTTCACGACGATTGTAGATTGAACTAGAGAGAAGGGTGGTTCTAGATTTATTCTTCTTCTTAAGTTTAAATTCTGTAATTGGGATGATGTGTTCTTTAATTAATTCAGTTTTTAATTCATTGACGATGAGCTAAATTCGTTATTGGGCTATGGATCTTTGAGTGGAACGATGGTTATATAACTTTGATTTTAAGTTTAATAAGTTATTTCTCAGTTTATCTATATTAATTTGTGTTTTAATTTATGAATTGCCTGATCAACAATTCTTTGTGGACTTGTATGGATTCGAGAGAGGAAGTACGAGTCTAAACTTGGTTAGTATAGCATGTGTTCTTGAATTCTGTGAATGAATAGATTCTCGATGAATGTTAGGGTAGAGATATGCTTGACATCACATGTAATCGGATAGAGAACTTGGACTTAAACTTTCTTTAATTTTAATTCACATAGAGATATAGTGTGTTAGTTAATTAAGGTGTTTAACTTGATTCTATCTAATTTGTGGATGAGAGTTAATACGGTTTTAGTACATTGAGAGGTGGTTAGTTCTACTTATGTGTTCTTGATTAATAAACTGGGATAGTGCATTAAACTGGAATACGACGTAATAATCAGAGTGATGCTTAGAGTAAAGTTGTAAGCCTAATTATCCAATACTTGTTTGAAAATTCAATTTTAGGGTTGTTGATTGTTTGGTAATTTTAGTATTTTTAATATTTTTAGTTATAATCTTGAAATTGGTTAGTTTAATAAAATTTGGATTAATAGGAAATGGAAATTGTGAGGATTAATTTCTAGCTAATCTCTGTGGGAACGATACTTGACTTATCATTATAGTACTTGTTGACCACGTATACGTGCGTGCTGTGCGTATATATATTTTACCCAACACCAACCCTCACTCAACTTCCTTATGGGCCAAATGGATAAGGAATACTGTGATTAAGGACAAACATTTCTGGAACATCGATATATTGGGGATTGGGGGCTGGAATTTGCCATCTTCTAGCCGTGCGTATGTCAATCAATTTCGGTCATCCTTCGATTTCTCCAGACCCTATACTCTTCTCCGGCCAGATCACTTGCTTTGGGACACTCAGTCTAACTCTCTAAGGTCTCTGTTGGCATTATTTGGCAGTCCATTAGGCGCAGAGGACTGGAAGTTGACTGGAGTGGCATGGTGTGGCACGAATTCGCTGTCCCCAGGTTCTCCTGCAGTTCATGGTTGGCTCTCCACAATGGGTTCAAGACCAAGGATATTCTCTTTTATGGTATTGATGTGCATGTTGGCTGCCAATTCTTCCATTTGAATGAAAAAATTTCTCATCTCAACTATACTTTCGGTGTTCTATTCTATGTTATGTGATTATGTGGTTGGAATGGATTCCAACGTGATTGGGCTACTATCATTACTTTTGTTAAAAACCCACAGCATTCTAAAACCAAACGCCTCATCGTCTCCTTGAGTTTATCAGCTGCTGTTTATTATATATGGCGTGAAAGAAACGCAAGATTGCACGGAGGAGAAACCGCAAAACCCTCTCATTGTCTGGGTCGTGAAATTACTCATATTGTAAAGTGTAAACTCCACGGTTCTAATTTGTTTAGGAAGACTGCTGTTTGACAGAATTATAGTCATTTGGTCATGAATGTATTGGTATAGCTTTCCCATCTTTGGGTCTGTCCTTTGATGGTATTGAGATACCTAATTTGGGCCTTGCCCCTTCTCTTTTTGTATATTTCCCTCCTTTTAATACACTTTAAATTTAGCAAAATAAAAAATAAAAAAAATTCCTTATATTGATTTCTTAAATAATGAAATTTAAAATTTAAAAGTTCTAACTGTCAAAACATGTTTGACCTTTGTATTAGTTTTATGCGTTAAAACTTATGATAGGTGTAATATACTACAACTTTTTATTTTTAATTATAAAATCGCTATTAATTTATTAATCTTTTTTGAAGTAAGTATGCGATATTTTTAAAATTGATATAAATTTAATCAATACATATTGTAACTTATTTAGATAAAAAAATACTATTACTTATAAAATTTATTATTTTTTCAATTCTTAACAAAATTATTAAGTTTGAGAATGCACCAAATTGACTTATAAAATTAATAATAATCTTATAATTTATAAAAGAGAGTATAATTTATCATTTGTATTCCACTGTAAAATAATTTTATTTTATTTTAAATTTTAAGTAATTTATGGAGTGAGTATTGAATGGATTGTAGCTGCAAATGTACATAAGATCAATATTAACTTTTAAAAAGTTAATTTGTGATATTTTTAAATTTAAAATTAATATGATTTATTTAATTTAAAATTTGAAAATAATAAATTTTATAATTAATAGTAATTTTATAATATTTATAATTATATGGACATAAATTAAATAAATTTATATCAATTTTAAATTTGAATACGTTTGAAATTAATTTTTCAAAAATAAGTCAATATTAATTTTATAATTTGAAAATGAAGTAGTAAAAAGTAATGTGACAATAATGTCAAAATGTGTATGATTGATGAGTTGTCCACTTAAATGAGGGTCTAAAATGTCATTTGCATATATAGAGAACTGTTTTTGACTCTCTTATTCTAGGGAGTAAAATCCTATATAGAGATTAAAATGGAGAATTAAATAAGGATAAGAAAATTGTTAAATAATAATTTGTTAATATATTCTTTAAAATTGAGGATAGACAAAACTGGTGTGAATGTTCTTCCAACCTGTCTTTTACTCCACCAGGTTTTTAGTCTACCCATAACCCATTAGCTAAAAGTCAAAATTCGGTAGATGAGAGGGAAAAAAAAGTCATTCTTTTTTAAAAAATTAGAAGGTTAATAACATGTGTTATTTTATTATTTTTAGTTGTTTATATCTCCCCATTACCTTCTGCTAGATCCATAACTTTCATCTACAGATCTATTGTCCGTCTAAGAAAACATGGAAACCAAATATCTTCCTCTACTACGCTGCTGCCTCTTAAGCATCCTATTATTTCTTGTTCCCAGTTTTTCATGTGATGAAAACAAAAACCTCAAAAACAAGATTTCTTCTTGTTTAATCCATCACAGCATTAATAACTTCACCTTGTACTCCTCTTCCAGCAATGGCTCCAACCTCTACTTTGACCTCCTTAATTTCTCCATGAAAAACCTTCGGTTTTCGGGACCTTCTATCCCGAAACCGGTAGCCATTGTTCTGCCGGAGACGAAAGAGCAACTTGCTGCAACTGTTATATGCTGCCGGAAAGGCTCTTTTGAGATCCGGGTCAGGTCCGGCGGACACAGCTATGAAGGGAGTTCATCCGTTGCAACTGACGGACCTCGATTTCTACTCATTGACTTGATGAATCTTGAACGAGTTTCGGTCGACTTAGAATCAGAAACAGCATGGGTAGAAGGTGGCGCAACGATTGGCCAGACCTACTATGCCATCGCGCAAAAAAGCAGTATTCACGGGTTCCCGGCCGGAGCTTGCCCAACGGTAGGTGTTGGTGGGCACTTTTCCGGAGGTGGATTCGGATTTATGTCGAGAAAATACGGACTTGCAGCCGATAATATTGTGGACGCAATTATGGTCAATGCGGAAGGACAATTATTAGACAGGGAAGGAATGGGGGAAGATGTGTTTTGGGCTATTCGAGGCGGAGGCGGGGGTAATTGGGGAATTGTGTATGCGTGGAAAATAAAGCTAGTAGAAGTGCCAAAAATTGTGACGGCCTTTATACTGACTCGACCTGATGGGCCAGAATTTGAAATGGCAAAGCTTTTGAACAAATGGCAATATGTAGCACCTATGCTAGATGATGAATTTCATTTACTGACTGTTTTTGGTGCTGGTTTGTCGCCAACCAAAGGATTGTCAGCAATTTTTCAAGGATCTTATCTCGGTCCACGAACCAAAGCCTTGTCGATATTAAATTATCGTTTTCCCGAGTTGGAAATTGTGGAAGAAGATTGTAAAGAGATGAGTTGGATCGAGTTTGTTTTCTACTTATCGGGCTTGAATGGTGGAATAGGTTCCATTCAGGACTTGAAAAACCGATATTTGGACAGAAAATTGTATTTCAAGAGCAAATCGGACTATATCCGAGAGGCCGTTCCAATTAATGAAATAAAGGCTGTTTTGGAGATACTTAAGAAAGAACCGAGAGGGTATATCGTATTAGAACCTTATGGCGGAGTTATGAAAAAGATAAGTAGCGAATCTATTGCTTTTCCTCATAGAGGTGATCTTATTTTAGTTGAGTACGCTGTATTATGGAATGAAAGGGAGGAAATTAGCGGAAAAAGTAAAGAGTATTTGGAATGGATAAGAGGATTATATGATTTTATGACACCATATGTCTCATCGTATCCAAGGGCTGCATATGTTAATTATATTGACCTTGATATCGGAGTGATGGATTTGCTTAATACCAGTACTAGTATTGGTCCATCTGCTGTGGAGAAGGCTCGAGTTTGGGGAGAGAAGTATTTCTTGAAAAATTATGATAAATTGGTTAAGGCCAAGACTCTTATCGATCCACACAACGTTTTCAGACATCAACAAAGCATTCCCCCAATGTCTTTTACAATGGCAAGTAGTGCAGATATGTGAGTGAACAATTATTAATTTTATTTTACTCGAAGTGTTACCCAAATAATCTTAAGCTTGATGGTAACATGCCCTTTAATTAGGCTCTAACCGCACAATTTGTGATATGATTGCCAAAAATTGGTATGCTTCCTTCTGTGTATGTGACTAATGAGAGGGTGGTTTCTAATTTTGATTACATAATTTTGTGAGCAACTAAAAAGACAGTTATAATTGTATGTATTAAAACAAACTAACATTTGTTTTGGTTAAGTCAACTAGGCCGATTAATTTGGTTCATCACGAGTTTTTTTTTATAGGAATACAATAAAATTTTATAATTCAAGTACATCATTACTATTACAATATTAAAGATCCAATCAAACAATATATCATCACTGTTACAATATTAAAGATCCAATCAAACATCATTAAAAGAGGAAAAAATAAACTCAAACCAAACAAGCCGCACATAAAGAGTAAACAAGCTTCCCATAATGGAAGAAATAAACTCATCTGACTGAAAATTGAAGTTGAGACCTAAATGTCACGGTACTTCAGTCTTAAATGCTAGCTAGACTAAGATCTTATCCGCTGGTTCGTCATGAGTTGATCAAGAGAAAACATATATAAATTCACACAATTGGAGGATTTTTAACTTGAGCTCTATGGCTGCTGCATGGCCAGATGAATGTCACAGTTGGGCAATTGAACAGTATTCAGCGCATTTGGGCTCTCCCTCTTGCAAGGGGGCAGATGGTAAGCAAAGAACAGTCAACAACTAAGTGCGCAGTCGTTCGGAATTTACGGCTGTTGAGTAATAAAGAAATTTTCCATTTACTTTTTATGATGATGTCCTTCTGCAAAGAATATTCTCCTCTCCACGTTCTCTTTATTTTAGTTCATACATTTTAATTTGAAGTCAATTCACTATTTTTTTATTTTACGAAATGTGGCGTTTCCATTGCATAACATGATCAACATGATAAATCAAAATTTCTAAAATATACGAAATTGAAAATACATTATTCATGAAATCTCAAAAATCAAGATTAATACGAAATTATTTATTTTTAACACAAATTACTATAACAAGAGGGTTCAGTGCATATCTAACTCTAAAGTATAAATTCTTTTATAATTGGGACCATGAGGTATAAATATTTTCTTTCATCTTTCTATGTATTCTACCTTTGTTTAAGTATATGTACAATTAGACATGGCAATATAGTTGGTTAATTGTCGGATCAACCTATATTAACTGGAACCAAATGAGTTGGTTAACTATTTTATTTATTTGGGTTGGGTATAGTTTGAAACCATATTTTTAAAAAGAAATAGGAACAATTACATATTCTAATAAATTTTTAAAATTAATTACATCAATAGTGCACTCATATAATATTTACAATTTAATGCATTTAATGTTTTTATATACATTAAAAGTGCATTCTTATCCTTTTAATTCAGTTGAGTGTTTTAATAGGTTGCAATTTAACACTTTATCTCTCCTCCCTTCATCATCCACACACCCACAGCCCCCTCCATCTCTTTAATTTTCTCTCCCCCCCCCTCCCCTCCCCTCTCCCCTCTCCCCTCTCCCCTCTCCCCTTATCACTCATAATGGCCGACATTCACAACAACAACAATTAAGTCTTCTCTTCGTCCAACAAGAAGAGATCATTAACTTCTAATTCCGATGATGCCCTCATCGTCCCCAAAAAGCAGATGAAACCTTTTGGGATCTGGACCCCGCCGCGGCTTTAGGCAATGACCGCCACGAGTTAGGCGAGCACGGCAGCGTCAACATGTCCATCGAGGCCTCCGTCACCGCCTCCTCCGCCCTTTCTTTTTCATTTATCGTTCTTGATGTGGAAAAGAAGAAATATGAGAAAAAGAAGATTTTTTTACCCGTTGATGTTGGGGCAAAATATGATGGAATATCCATAGGCCTTGCATATGAAAATGTTGGTACCATCATCAAATGCATAACTATACGCCCTTGGGCAAGCTCTCTTAAAGATGGTTGAATAGAAAGATGGCTAACAAGTTGTTGGGGTTGCAAACTCCCCACTGCAGCAATATTTGTCAAGTCCAAATGCCTCATAAGCACTCTTGCATGCAACCACACCCCTTGCCTCTCCACCATCTTCACCAGCCACTTGCAGTTCTTTAGGAACCTTTCTTCTTCATTTACACATGGCTTTCAAACATTTACACATGTATAGAATTTCAAACTTTCATGCAGTTGGTTGCCAAACTTTTTAATCAAGGTAATCAATTCAGTTTTATTGGACTACCAATTAATTAAAAAAAATCTATTATAGATTTTTTTTAATTAATGCAGTTGGTAGTCAAACCTTAATACAAAGGTAACCAATTTAGTTTTATTGGGTTACCAATTAATTATAAAAAATCTATTATAGAATTATTATTTTTCATAGTGCAGTTTGTAGCCAAACTTTCAAACCAAGGTAACAAAATCAGTTTTATTAAGTTACCAATTTCATTTGAATGTGATGCAGTTTGGTAGCCAACCATTCATACAAAGGTTACCATTTTAATATTTATTAAGTTTTATGGAGCGCAGACCACTAAATGCCCACATATATAGACAAAGTTTAACACTATTATTTAGACTGCTAAATGCCCACATATATGTTGCTTGTATCCTATATTGCAGGGAACTCCGTTCGCAGATATATGTGAGCTTATTGATGTTCCTGAAGGACTAATAGTGAGGACCATTGTCAGACTGGATGAGACATGCCGTGAATTAGAAACGCTGCTGCAATTATGGGCAACTCTGCGCTCCACAAAAAGATAGTGGTTAAATTCAGTTTTATTAAGTTACCAAAATTTGAATTTGAATTTGAAGTATTAATTATGGCAGTTATTTTTCCTTGATTTTAGGTTTCCTTATTAATGTGAATTGTACTATTTTTGTAATATGGGTCCTAATTACACTCTTTTTGTAATTATTTGGTTGATGCACTTTTCTTGTAATTACTTTCTATTTGTTGTATACTTATGTAAAGGACCCAAAGAAATATAGGTCCAACCCGGTTAACCATTTTTGACCCATATTTTATTCCAAGTCCAAATCAAAAGATCTTTCCACTCATATTTACATATTCAAGAAGCTCAACCACTCACCCGCCCCACCCCACGCCACCCCACCCCACCGCACCCCCAACCCCCACCCTCACCTTCACGCTTACCATCACCATCACCCCACCAAAAAATATTATTATGTGATTATGTATACACCTCTTACCCCCTACCCCACCCCACCCCCACACAAAAATAATATTATGTGATTATGTATACACCCCTTACCCCCACCCACCCCCACCCACACCCAAAAAAATAATATTATGTGATTATGTATACACCCCTTACCCCTACCCCACCCCACCCACCATTATCTTTTGTAAACTAAGTATTAAAATATGAAGTGGTTATATTTGACATAGAGAGAAACATGTACAAATATGACATGATTCGAAGTTGCCTTGCATTATTAGGTTGTCATGACATGGATTTGAAGAAAAGAAACTTGGACGTTTTGAAAATATTAGTCATGAGCATTGTGTTGTCTAAACTTCTGAACTTGTAGGATAACATACTAGTAACTTTTGGGTCTTTAAACATGGCCTATATGTGCAAACATGATAGGACTTTTATGCCTCTAGTCATGATGGGTACATGCACACTACTAGATAGACGTAATATTAACTATGCATGTCTTAAAGTAAGATTTCAAGTGATAAACCATACTAGACATATGATTACATGAAAGCATGTGTATTGAAAGTTGTTTAACCTTGTTGGTGGTCATATAGTTAGACCTTTGTGGTATGAACTTACTTAGCCGTGAAATAAATGGCAATGAAACTATAATTGAAGTGTAAAACAACCTAAGGTAAATACAAGAGACACCCAACTTGGACTAAGACCTATTAACATGTGGATAAGTTACGTGTTAATAGTCATACATGCTAAGAACCCAAATAAAATAAGAAAATAAATACTCATGTTTGGTCTGGACAGGGGACGGCGCAGCTGCGCCCATCCAGGTCTAATTGCAGCACAGTTGTGCCACAGGGCAGTGAAGCCTGACTATTTTAACTTGATCTGAGCCTTAAAGCATATGTGTAATGAATGTCTAAAGCTATAATACTTGACATAGATGATGTTTTAAGCACAAGAGCATGTAATGGTTATATAAAACACAAAGTTGTTATATTTTATTAAAGTTTGAAAAATGTAAGAACAATGTAGGACCGCATATCTAAAAACATTAAATATGTGTCGAACACATAACGAGTCAAGTGTGTGATAAAGATTTATGAATGTTGATATGAAGCATATGTAGCTAAGGTGTACTATATATACATAGCTATTCTAAGAGTATGATGAGAAAGTGAAGTGTAGGTTTTACAACCTAGTTAGGAAACAATAATTGTTCTTATATTAAGAGCGTATAAAATGTATGACTAATTGATATGAATCCATGATTATATAACTGTGTAGGAATACACGAAGTGCAGATAATCTTTAAGCAGTTAAGTCGTAGTTGATAAATACGAATCAAGCAAGTCTTTCTGTTCCTATTTGTTATATGAATTTGATAACTGTTAGTTGAGCTATATTATGCCATGCAAAATGTTGATATATAAATGCATATATGATATGAAATGTGAAATTTGATCTTTGATGATATGCTTGTGAAGTAAATCTCTATGCCTGTTATGTGAGAAGTAACATGCGTAGTAAATATTATTTGATTATGAATGCATGAACTGAATATGCTATTATATGTTATGTGCTGCATGAAAACTGTTACAATTGATGGGTTGTCTAGCTCACCCTTGCAAATAACCACTTTTGCAGGTTAAGGATTCACGGTAAAGATTATGTGTTACTTGATTGATAAAGTTCAATAGTATCAAAGGAGATTGATTCATTTGTTTAAATATATACTCTTGAACCATGTTTAGGTTCTAGGAAATGTACATGATAGTAGTTTCTGATGTGTAATACATGTTAAGTTGTACTATGTGATACATAGAGAAATTCGAATCGAAATGTAAAGATTTATACAGAAATTGAATAAAGTGAATCATAGAATAATTTGATTCAAGGATATTTAATTGATTCGAGTTAAGACATCAATAAAAGATTTATTTTTAAAAGAGATTGAAAAAGTTTAAATTATTCCCCATATTTATATAACATCGAATATGATGTAAGACAAGAATGGTAAATGACCAAGATAGAAACTTATAAAAGTTTGGGGTCATTACACAGATCCTGGAAATGGAAAGAATTTATATTTTAAATTATAATAAGCAAGGTTATATTCATTAAGTTATGAATAAAAGATATTATAGTTTGACGATAGTAGTATCGTTATGGACCGGATCCGGGGTTCAAAGGGACCCGAATTTTGGGGCGTCACACCTACAATTTGAGAAAGACTTATCTTATGAAGAAGTTCATGTTCAGATAGTCAACATGAAAGAACAAGTACTCAGAAATAAAGTAATACCTTCTGTTAAGGTAATATGGAGGAACCACAACGCTGAAGAAGCTATGTGGGAACTCGAAGAATAAATGATAAAAAATTATCCTCATTTATTTGCTTAATGTAACGGGAAAAATTAATTGAAATGCTATTTTGGGGATAGAATCATTTTAAGATGGGAAAGATGTGACGAATGAGACTTTTTGTAATTAATTTTTTTAAATATTTATTGAATTAAATAAATATTTTGTTGATTTATTTATTGAGTTAAATAATTATTTGATGGGGTTGTGGTAGATATTATTTGATGGAGTTGTGGTAGATTATTTAATTAAGTGTGTCACATTAAATAAATTAATGTGGAATAATTTTATAGATCAAAGTGAGAATTTAATTGAGACAAATAAATTAAATTAATTGTCAAATAATTTTAATGGTGTTCAAATTAATTTAATAATTAATTAGAGTTTTATTTATCTGATAATTAATAAATGAGAATTTTAGTTATGTGAGGATGTGATTTAATTAGTAATATTGCATTTTATTTAATTAAATTTAAGTAACATTATTTAATTAATTAAAGTGTGACAAATAAACTATATAATAAATGAATTAATAAAAATAATGAGAAAGGATATAATTTGGTGCTAGCCAAACATGGCCTTAAGGACATGGGAGCGGTTAAGGCCATACTGCACCTAACCGCTACCCATGTACGCACCAGTTAATTAATATGCATTTTTCAGTTCATTTTTAAGTCTGGAAAACTCAAACATTCGGAGAGAAGAGAGAAGCTTGAGAGTATAGTGAGATGAAGGAGTAAGAGTGTAATATCCCGAAAAAAAATAATATTAAATTTATATTCTTAAAACATATTGTTTGAAACTTGTCATTTATTTGGGTCAAACTAGTTATTTAAATTATGTGGGCTAATAAATATTAATAAGTGATAGATAATATTATGTGGTTAAAATTTGGGCCTTAATATTAATTTAACCAAATAGAAGTTTATTAGGGTAACTTAATTAATAAATAGCTAAACCTAATATTACTTCATTATACAAACTGAATAAGAAGAGGTGGCTACTTTGGAGATAAAGGGAACAGCTACAAAGGGGGCTAAGGTGAAGAAAGACTAGAGATTTTGATCACTAGTGGGAAAATTTCATCAGTAATAAGTAAGTATATTACATTATATAAAGTGGGGATAAATCACGTGGTTCCATATTAAATTATTAAATTTAGTATGTTGTTTTTTTTCATCATGAGCAAGTACTTTTGTAATTCAAGAACTAAGAGTGATCTTTAAAGATGGGGAGAGTTTATTTATTAATGTAATACTTATACGGATGTACTTATTATATTATCACTTTATTCCAATAATATTGAACGGTAGGAGTAGTCTGTGATTGATTTTGGAGATCCTAAAATAATAAATTGATAATTTCTTTAATAAAAAATATATATATAGCCAGTAGTAATTAAAGTTTACGAAAACTTGCATAATTTGCAAGAGATGTTATACAAATAAATATGTAAGATTATATGGAATGAATTAAATCTTAATATTATAAGTAATTATATTTTATAGTCGTACCAAATAGAAGTGTTCATATTTTTATAAATGTACTTACATTTAGTATTATTAATTTGTGTAATTAGTTCGGACGGAAGGAACTTAAAGAGTTACATTTGGAATATAAATTTTTGGAGTATTAATAATTGATATAAGGTGATGATTAAAGGCATATTAAATAAATTATGAATTATTTTGGAATTATTGAATTAGATTATATTTAATTTGAGGTGAATATGTTTAGGTGATGAATAACGTTTCGTATTTGATATCGTTGGCATTTGAGGGTAAGATTTGGTGGAGTGTGCTATAAATGGTTTGAAAGTATCAGGTACGGATTCCGAACTCTTTCAGCGACAGTCTTGTTAAATTTGATTTGTTCGTTAATTTGTTTCCTTATTTCGAATTGTGTTATGATTTTACATAATTGTTTCATGTGAAATAACTATATTAGTTTTATTTTGGAGTTGATACACATGACTCGTATTTGTACTCTTTGAATTAGGATATCATGTTTAGTATTTATTTTTAATAATTTTAGAGCGGTACATGTTGCTACCTTCTTTTTGAGACCTTGTGACCTATAATTTGATTTGGTTCAACATTGTACATATAGAACCCTTTTGTTGGTATTTTGTCGCATGTGTTGTGACATGATATTTTTGTTAGACTATACTGTAGGGTATACCTGAGCTATAACCACCTGTGGGGGTACCACAGGCATGTCGTCTTGGCACGAGAGACATGACACTTTCCGTGGCGGTGTGATTAGTCCCGGTGTCTCCGTTTTGGGCTCCGGAGGAAGTGGTCATTTGGTGTTTCGTTGTGGGAGGCGTATGGGTTAACCCTAGTTTTCTGTTCTGCGGATTGGTGATGTTGTGCCAAACACACCTATCTGATTTGCCATACATATGGATTCGCGGTCCAATGTGTGATTTGCCTGTGTGGCATTATTTTGGTTGCATGTGTGGCATCATTTGACTTGTCTGTGTGGCATTATTTTGATTTGCCTGTTGTGGCAAGGTATATTTCTGAGCTCATTCGGTATGAAATAACTCCAGCCATTTGTTTCAGCCTATTATTTTATTGGATTAGTTTTGTTAGTTTCTGTTCAGTTAAAGTCATTGAGTTAGTTACGTCAATTCGTTATTTCTTTATTATTTTATTGATTTTCGTCAATTATGTTGATTCAGATATATTCCATTCAGATCTTTGGATATTATATTTTCGTTCGCATTTGTACTTGAGGCTTTGTTCAATATTTTGTCTCAGTTGTTTTCGTATATCAGTGGTATATCTTTTGTATATCTGTATCCGTACTAGGTAATTGGCTCATGCTGTGTTTTTTCTTTCGGCAGGTTTGCAGGGGTGATTCAGGGCTAATGTGGTGAGAGTTTTGCCTTTGACCATTTAGGTTGATTCGAATTTTAAGTTTTGATTATTTTGACTCTATTTAGAGAATTGTATTTAGTACGCTATTAATGGATCACCACCATTAATATTTTGAGGTTATAGTGCTATGTTTGTTTATTTTGAGGTTTGTTGTGTTTTGCACGTGACCTCCCTTTCCTTTTCGGGAAGGGGTGTTACAGAGAGAATTAAAGAAGTTCCTATCATCTTAACAGGGAAATCAAGGGTAATCCCTTAATCTCAAGTTTTAAATTACGTTCTTAAAAGTTTTTCAATGAAAACCAATTTTAACTTCTATAATTGAATTTTTACGGTTAATTGTTAAATCTATGGTGTTGTATATGTTTAACATGTTCTACATGAATTATATGTGATTTAGAACAATCAAAATTATGAATTCATGTGTAAAATTTGAGTTTTTAGTTTACAGTGAAAATATTATTTTGGCTCTCTATAATTGAGTTTTTATGGACAAATTGTTTAGAAGTTGTTTGTAATCGTTAATATGCATGTATAATCTGCTTATTTGATGTTTATAAACGATTTAGAGTAATTAATCCATGAAATTAAGATTAAGTTGGAATATTGAAAGTTACAGATAAATAATGTTGAATGTGGGACATAAGTACAAAATCGGTGCCTTAATTGTACGTTAACGGTAAATTAATAATTGATTATGTTTATATATGTAAAAAAGAAAAGAGCGAAACTTAAACAGACTGATTTGGTGTTATAATGAATCTGTAATTTGTGATTCATGAAATTTGACAAAACTTTGAAAAATAGCAAGAACGTGAAAATTATGAGTTCAAATCTTGTGTTTATGTGATTAAATTTGTTAATAGCATGCTAAGAATGTTATAGAATGTTTATGTTAAGTTGAACATATGGTCGAAATTGTATTCGTTGTTGTGTGAGATTTTGGCCTAAATTGGCCCTGTTTTGTGTTCTTCGCGAACTGCAAAAACTGAATCTGGGTAACCCCGCCCCGGCGGGCGTTACCAAGCTAAATTACCCCGCCCAGACGGGTAAAAAATAAAAATAATTAAATAATTAAATATTTATCAAATAAAACGAATATTTTAGTTGAAATATTTATGAAATAAATAAATATTCGATGGAAATTATTAATTAAAATATTTATCACATAAATAAATATTTTAGTTTAAATATTATGGAATAAAATAAATATTCGATGGAAATTGTTATTAAAATAATTATCAAATAAAATGAATATTTTAGTCGAAATATTTATGGAATAAAATAAATATTCGATGAAAATTATTATGAATAATTTATTCGAGTGTAATAATAGTGAGTGAATGAAAATATTCTAATTTAATTAGGTAATTAAATTAGAAGGGTAATGATTTGTTAAATAAAGTGGAGTTTATATTAAATAAATAAGTAAAAGTGTGACTAATGGACCATATAATAAGAGAATTAGAAAAATAAATTAGAAAAGGTCTAGTGACCTTATAACTGCTATGTTTTGTAACTAGTTAAACCACGTTTAAAAAATAATGTCCATGAGATGATATGATGTTATTTAAACTTAAGATTTGATATTTCAGTCATGTATATGTAAATGATGGTAATGAACAGAATTTAAACCAAGTTAACAAGTGTATTAAAAGAGAGAAATAAATCTATAAGGTTAGTATTAATGTAACTAATGAATGTCATGAATACATATGGTATGTGTGTAGAACTTGCGGTGAATGTGAGTGGTAATCGTTTAGCCTACGCACGAGGCAAGTTTTCAAACCCTATTCTTACATTGAGCAAGCTTCGTATTCTTATTTCGAACTGTTCAAAGCTTAATTATTCAAGTTTATGATTCCAAATGAAATGTTCTAATTCTTTTCAAGTATTACTTCTATTGTACAAAGTTCATTCAATTGTGTAGAATTGAGATCTAATCTTTTCAGTTAATTAAAAGAGTTGAGATCCAATCTTTGATTTGATATTGATTTCGATATTGCATTGAAAACCTGAATAGATAGTGATTCCTTATTGATTCAACTAATATTGATGATTATTGAACTCTAAATTACTCTTGAGATCAATCCAAACCAAACTTCATTTGGTGCAGACTCTAATGTCAAAGTGAGATGAACAACCCTGCTACGGGGAATTATATTATGCGATAGTGTAAGATGTTGTGCACATACATGGTACATAGAGTCGATCCCCCTAAGTACGAGAAGTTAGGTCCATATAGGTTTACGAGTGTTAAAGGTTTTTAAGTAGAATTACTTAATAACATGGGACATAGTTCATGGTCTTATGACCCTCAGATGTACTTTTGATTCATGTTCTAACCTTGATTCAAAAGGTCGAGACTTTCTTTGGTTCAGTATCCATTATTTATTTGCATGTTATTATTATTATTATATTGTTAAATTTTGTGGGCAATTGTTGCTCACTCTTGCTTATAACATTGCAGCTAAGATTGAAAGAGTTGACGAGTCATTCACAAGTAAGGGCAAGGAAAGGGAAAAACAAGCCAAATGATGAAGTCTTATTTAATATTCGAGAATGTTTATATTAAGACTTATAATGTTATGTTTAAGACTTATTTATTTATGATGTTTCTGCATATGATGTATTAAGGTTAGATAACTTGAGATTTATTCGTTTAAGATGTTGTAACCCTATATTGAGAGGATTTCTATTTCAATTTATTGTGATCATTAATATGGGTAGTTAATGTTAATTATTTTGTTGAGTGAACACCAAAATCCGTGTGAAGTTTGAGTACCTGAATTTGAGGGTGTCACAATTAATCATTCACTAATATCTTAATCATTTACAAATATTATTAACTTAGTTAATAATATCTTAATTATTTACTAATATTATTAATTTTTAATAATATATTAATCATTTACTAATATTATTAAACATTTAATAATATTTTAATTATTTACTAATATTATTAATTATTTAATTATATTTTGATTATTTGCTAATATTATTAATCATTTAATAATATCTTAATCATTTACAAATATTATTAATCATTAATAATATTTTAATCATTTACTAATATTATTATTCATGTAATATATTTTAATCAATTTATAATCTTATAAAAAAAATTATTTAATTGTTTATCTCTTTTATTTAATTCATTTAACAAACATAACATGTCATTCTTATAATATTTTATTAAAAATGACCAAATTGCCATTATAAAATCTTAATACGTCTTTTTAATGATCATTAGTCAATAGAATTACATTACCAAATTTTATGACTTAATACAACTAATTTCCTTAATTATCTTAACTCATCCATAGGCATTAAAAATACATAATCAACTTCTTATTTTTAATATCTATGAAAAAACTTAATATATTATTTTAGTCACAAAATAATTTTTTTTGCAATTTTCCAAGCTCATTTCCTTATTTTAAATAGCCAAAATAGTCCAAAATTACCACATTTATTATAAATTATCCTTTTATCCAAAATTCTAAAATGTATATAGCCTTATAACATCAAACACTAACTCCAGTAAAAATTTCATAATTTTCTGGGCTCTAGATCTCAAGTTATAACATTTTCTTTCAAAAATCACAAAATCTTTCACTGACCATAACTCCGTCTCACGACATCGAAAAATTCTCAATTTTGGACAACAACTAGATAACTTTATATATTAATATACCACAAAAGACCAAAATTTTATTGCCTTCTAACTGGCCAAAACAATTCTTGGAAAAATAAACATTATTAGTTTTAAAGCCCTAGGTCTTTCAGCTGGTGCTCCTGTTTTTGCAAAATCAACTGTCATAGAGTGAAAGGTTGCCAATTGAAGACATTTTTTACTCATATCTCTATCTTAGTCAAGGTCTGCATATACTAGATGTGTAATAGAGATTGTACCCTAAGTATCATTGATCAATTAATTACTCAACAAATAACTTTTGAATTTCTTGCAAAATCAGACTTATTGGGAAATATGAGAGACAAATGGAGAGTTGCAAGAAATGTTGTCTTCCCTCGGGGTTGTCTCCGAGTGTGTAAAATGACACTTTTGTCGTCCTACATGTTAGTAAAAGGAAAGCAAAATTTTGAGTGTATACAAGTTGTATAAGATGGTATTCTTTCTCCGTCTCCACACTCCACCTTTACCTAGTACTAGTAATATGAGATGACACAAGGTTCTCAAACGCATCCATTACCAGCAAGCGAAGAAGAAGATCTAGATAGATCTCGAACATCCGCTTT